>JAPQWS010000057.1:6000000-6600000 GCA_028651295.1 Catharanthus roseus
TCTCCAAAAAATTGTGCAAACGATTCTGATTACTTTTTATGTAGGACAGATACACAAAACAAACTATCAACTTCCCATTAAAGCCCGAATTCGTGTGCTAATCATCAAGTTTTTTACAAAATTTAGGTCCGGAAGAAAGTTTCCCAAAAAATTGTTCAAAACGATTCTGATTGTTTCTATTGTTGTATTAACAAATAAAACAAAGTATCACATTCCCATTAACGCACGAATTCGTGTGATAATCATCACGTTTTTTACAAAAATTTATGTCCAAAAAAAATTTTCTAAAAATTGCTCAGAACGACTCTGAATGTTTTTCTATGTTGTGTAAATTCACCAAAAGCACTATCGTTTTGCCATTAAAGCCCGAATTCGAGTTCTAATCATCACATTTTTTACAAAATTTAGAGCCGAAAAAAGTTCTCCAAAAACTTGTGCAAAACGATTCTGAATGTCTTTTATGTAGGACAAATACACAAAACGAAGTATCACATTCCCATTAAAGCCTGAATTCGTGTGCCAATCATCGCGTTGTTTTACAAAATCTTAGTCCGAAAAAAGTTCTACAAAAAATTGCTCAGAAAGATTATGAATGTTTTTCAAGCAGCCTAAATTCACCAAAAGAAGTATCACATTTCTATTAAAGCCCGAATTTGTGTGCTAACCATCACGTTTTTACAAAATTTTTGTCCGAAAAAAGTTCTCCAAAATATTGTTCAAAACGATTCTGAATTTTTCTATTGTTGTATTAACACACAAAACAAAGTATCACATTCTCATTAAAGCCAAAATTCGTATGCTAATCATCACGTTTTTAACAAAATTTAGGTCCGAAAAAAAGTTATTCAAAAAATTGGTCAGAACGATTCTGAATGTTTTTTCATGTTGTATAAATTCACCAAAAGAAGTATCATTTTGCCATTAAAGCACGAAGTCGAGTGCTAATCATCACATTTTTTACAAAATTTCGGGCCGAAAAAAGTTCTCCAAAAAATTGTGCAAAACGATTCTGATTGTTTTTTATGTAGGGCAGATACACAAAACGATGTATCATATTTCCATTAAAGCTTGAATTCGGGTGCTAAGCATCACGTTTTTTACAAAATTTTAGTCCGAAAAAAGTTCTATAAAAAATTGCTCAGAAAGATTATGAATGTTTTTCATGTTGCTTAAATTCACCAAAAGACGTATCACAATTGTATTAAACCCTGAATTCATGTGCTAATCATCACATTCCCATTAAAGCCAAAATTCGTGTGCTAATCATCACATTTTTAACAAAATCTAGGTTTGAAAAAAAGTTAATAAAAAAATTGCTCAGAACGATTCTGAATGGTTTTTCATGTTGTATAAATTTACCAAATGAAGTATCGCTTTGCCATTAAAGCCCGAATTCGAGTGCTAATCATCACATTTTTTACAAAATTTAGGGCCGAAAAAAGTTCTCCAAAAAATTATGCAAAACGATTCTGAATGTCTTTTATGTTGGACAAATACACAAAACGAAGTATCACATTCTCATTAAAGCCTGAATTCGTGTGCCAATCATCACCTTGTTTTACAAAATCTTAGTCCGAAAAAAGTTCTACAAAAAATTGCTCAGAAAGATTATGAATGTTTTTCAAGCAGCCTAAATTCACCAAAAGAAGTATCACATTTCTATTAAAGCCCGAATTTGTGTGCTAACCATCACGTTTTTACAAAATTTTGGTCCCACAAAAAGTCTCCAAAAAATTGTTCAAAACGATTCTGAACTTTTGTATTGTTGTAGTAACACACAAAACAAAGTATCACATTCCAATTAAAGCCAAAATTCGTGTGCTAATTTTCACGTTTTTAACAAAATTTAGGTCCAAAAAAAAGACAGTAAAAAAATTGCTCAGAACGATTCTGAATGTCTTTTCATGTTGTATAAATTCACCAAAAGAAGTATCGCTTTGCCATTAAAGGCCGAATTCGACTGCTAATCACCACATTTTTTACAAAATTTAGGGCCGAAAATGTTCTCCAAAAAATTGTGCAAGACGATTCTGATTGTTTTTTATTTAGGACAGATACAGAAAACAAAGTATCATATTCCCAGTAAACCCCCGAATTAGTAGTGCTAATCATCACGTTTTTTACAAAATTTTAATCCAAAAAAAGTTTTACAAAAAATTGCTCAGAAAGATTATGAATGTTTTTCATGTTGCCTAAATTCACCAAAAGAAGTATCACATTTCTATTAAATCCCGAATTTGTGACCTAACATCACGCTTTTTACAAAATTTTGGTCCCAAAAAAAGTTCTTCAAATAATTGTTCAAAACGATTCTAAATGTTTCTATTGTTGCATTAACACGCAAAACAAAGTATCACATTCCGATTAAAGCCAAAATTCGTGTGCTAATCATCACGTTTTTAACAAAATTTAGGTCCGAAAAAAGGTTATTCAAAAAATTGCTCAGAACGATTCTGAATGGTTTCTCATGATGTATAAATTCACTAAAAGAAGTATCGCTTTGCCGTTAAAGCCCGAATTCGAGTGCTAATCATCACATTTTTTACAAATTTATAGCCGAAAAAAGTGCTCCAAAAAATTGTGCAGGACGATTCTGATTGTTTTTTATGTAGGACAGATACACAAAACGAAGTCTCATATTCCCATTAAAGCCTGAATTCGTGTGCTAATCACCACGTTTTTTACAAAATTTTAATCCGAAAAAAGTTTTACAAAATATTGCTCAGAAAGATTATGAATATTTTTCATGTTGCCTAAATTCACCAAAAGAAGTATCACACTTCTATTAAATCCCGAATTTGTGACCTAACATCATGCTTTTTAAAAAAATTTTGTCCCAAAAAAAGTTCTTCAAATAATTGTTTAAAACGATTCTGAATGTTTCTATTGTTGTATTAACACGAAAAACAAAGTATCACATTCCGATTAAAGCCAAAATTCGTGTGCTAATCATCACGTTTTTAACAAAATTTAGGTCCGAAAAAAAGTTATTCAAAAAATTGCTCAGAACGATTCTGAATGGTTTCTCATGTTGTATAAATTCACCAAAAGAAGTATCGCTTTGCCATTAAAGCCCGAATTCGAGTGCTAATCATCACATTTTTTAAAAATTTATAGCCGAAAAAAGTTCTCCAAAAAATTGTGCAGGACGATTCTGATTGTTTTTTATGTAGGACAGATACACAAAACGAAGTATCATATTCCCATTAAAGCCTGAATTCGTGTGCTAATTATCACGTTTTTTAAAAAATTTTAGTTCGAAAAAAGTTCTACAAAAAATTGCTCAGAGAGATTATGAATGTTTTTCATGTTGCCTAAATTCACCAAAAGGCGTATCACAATTGTATTAAAGCCCGAATTCGAGTGCTAATCATCACATTTTTTAAAAATTTATAGCCGAAAAAAGTTCTCCAAAAAATTGTGCAGGACGATTCTGATTGTTTTTTATGTAGGACAGATACACAAAACGAAGTATCATATTCCCATTAAAGCCTGAATTCGTGTGCTAATGATCACGTTTTTTAAAAAATTTTAGTTCGAAAAAAGTTCTACAAAAAATTGCTCAGAGAGATTATGAATGTTTTTCATGTTGCCTAAATTCACCAAAAGGCGTATCACAATTGTATTAAAGCCCGAATTCGTGTGCTAATCATCACGTTTTCACAAAATTTAGGTCCGAAAAAAAGTTCTCCAAAAAATTTCTCAAAACGATTCTAACGTTCTTCATGTTGTACAAATACACAAAATGAAGTATATCTTTCCTACTAAAGCCCGAATTCGTGTGCTAATCATCACGTTTTTTAAAAAATCTAGGTCCGAAAAAAAGTTCTCCAAAAAATTCCTCTAAACCATTCTAATGTTTTTCATGTTGTACAAATATACAAAACGAAGTATCACAATCCCATTAAAGCCCGAATTCGTGTGCTAATCATCACGTTTTTTACAAAAATTTATGTCCAGAAAGAGCTCTCAAAATAATTGATCAAAACGATTATGAATGTTTTTCATTTTGTATAAATACACTAAAAGAAGCATCACTTTTGAATTAAATCCCGAATTTATGTCCTAATCATAATGTTTTTTTACAAAATTTAGGAGCGAAAAAAAATTCTAAAAAAATTGCTCGTAGTGATTTTCAATGTTTTTTCATATTATGCAAATAAACAAAACAAAGTATCAAAATCCCAAAAAAGCCCGAATTTATGTTCTAATCATCACCTCTTTTATATAATTTCGGTCAGAAAAAAGTTCTCCAAAAATTGCTCAAACCCATTCTGAATGTTTTTTAATGTTGCACAAATACACAAAACAAACTATCACATTTCTATTAAAGCTCGAATTTGTGTGCTAACCATCACGTTTTTTTACAAAATTTTGGTCCCCAAAAAAAGTCTCCAAAAAATTGTTCAAAACGATTCGAACTTTTGTATTGTTGTAGTAACACAAAAAACAAAGTATCACATTCCAATTAAAGCCAAAATTCGTGTGCTAATTATCACGTTTTTAACAAAATTTAAGTCCGAAAAAAAGACATTCAAAAAATTTCTCAGAACGATTCTGAATGTTTTTTCATGTTGTATAAATTCACCAAAAGAAGTATCGCTTTGCCATTAAAGGCCGAATTCGAGTGCTAATCACCACATTTTTTACAAAATTTATGGCCGAAAAATGTTCTCCAAAAAATTGTGCAAGACGATTCTGATTGTTTTTTATTTAGGACAGATACAGAAAACGAAGTATCATATTCCCATTAAAGCCTGAATTCGTGTGCTAATCATCACGTTTTTTACAAAATTTTAATCCGAAAAAAGTTTTACAAAAAATTGCTCAAAAAGATTATGAATGTTTTTCACGTTGCCTAAATTCACCAAAAGAAGTATCACATTTCTATTAAATCCCGAATTTGTGACCTAACATCACGCTTTTTACAAAATTTTGGTCCCAAAAAAAGTTCTTCAAATAATTCTTCAAAACGATTCTAAATGTTTCTATTGTTGTATTAACACTCAAAACAAAGTATCACATTCCGATTAAAGCCAAAATTCGTGTGCTAATCATCACGTTTTTAACAAAATTTAGGTCCGAAAAAGGTTATTCAAAAAATTGCTCAGAACGATTCTGAATGGTTTCTCATGTTGTATAAATTCACCAAAAGAAGTATCGCTTTGCCGTTAAAGCCCGAATTCGAGTGCTAATCATCACATTTTTTACAAATTTATAGCCGAAAAAAGTTCTCCAAAAAATTATTTAGGACAGATACAGAAAACGAAGTATCACATCCCCGTTAAAGCCAAAATTCGTGTGCTAATCATCACGTTTTTAACAAAATTTAGGTCCCAAAAAAAGTTAATAAAAAAATTACTCATAACGACTCTGAATGTTTTTTTACGTTGTGTAAATTCACCAAAAGAAGTATCGCTTAGCCATTAAAGCCCGAATTTGATTGCTAATCACCACATTTTTTACAAAATTTAGGGCCGAAAAAAGTTCTCCAAAAAATTGTGCAAACGATTCTGATTACTTTTTATGTAGGACAGATACACAAAACAAACTATCAACTTCCCATTAAAGCCCGAATTCGTGTGCTAATCATCAAGTTTTTTACAAAATTTAGGTCCGGAAAAAAGTTTCCCAAAAAATTGTTCAAAACGATTCTGATTGTTTCTATTGTTGTATTAACAAATAAAACAAAGTATCACATTCCCATTAACGCACGAATTCGTGTGATAATCATCACGTTTTTTACAAAAATTTATGTCCAAAAAAAATTTTCTAAAAATTGCTCAGAACGACTCTGAATGTTTTTCTATGTTGTGTAAATTCACCAAAAGCAGTATCGTTTTGCCATTAAAGCCCGAATTCGAGTGCTAATCATCACATTTTTTACAAAATTTAGAGCCGAAAAAAGTTCTCCAAAAACTTGTGCAAAACGATTCTGAATGTCTTTTATGTAGGACAAATACACAAAACGAAGTATCACATTCCCATTAAAGCCTGAATTCGTGTGCCAATCATCGCGTTGTTTTACAAAATCTTAGTCCGAAAAAAGTTCTACAAAAAATTGCTCAGAAAGATTATGAATGTTTTTCAAGCAGCCTAAATTCACCAAAAGAAGTATCACATTTCTATTAAAGCCCGAATTTGTGTGCTAACCATCACGTTTTTACAAAATTTTTGTCCGAAAAAAGTTCTCCAAAATATTGTTCAAAACGATTCTGAATTTTTCTATTGTTGTATTAACACACAAAACAAAGTATCACATTCCCATTAAAGCCAAAATTCGTATGCTAATCATCACGTTTTTAACAAAATTTAGGTCCGAAAAAAAGTTATTCAAAAAATTGGTCAGAACGATTCTGAATGTTTTTTCATGTTGTATAAATTCACCAAAAGAAGTATCATTTTGCCATTAAAGCACGAAGTCGAGTGCTAATCATCACATTTTTTACAAAATTTCGGGCCGAAAAAAGTTCTCCAAAAAATTGTGCAAAACGATTCTGATTGTTTTTTATGTAGGGCAGATACACAAAACGATGTATCATATTTCCATTAAAGCTTGAATTCGGGTGCTAAGCATCACGTTTTTTACAAAATTTTAGTCCGAAAAAAGTTCTATAAAAAATTGCTCAGAAAGATTAAGAATGTTTTTCATGTTGCTTAAATTCACCAAAAGACGTATCACAATTGTATTAAACCCTGAATTCATGTGCTAATCATCACATTCCCATTAAAGCCAAAATTCGTGTGCTAATCATCACATTTTTTAACAAAATCTAGGTTTGAAAAAAAAGTTAATAAAAAAAATTGCTCGGAAACGATTCCGAATGGTTTTTCATGTTGTATAAATTTACCAAATGAAGTATCGCTTTGCCATTAAAGCCCGAATTCGAGTGCTAATCATCACATTTTTTACAAAATTTAGGGCCGAAAAAAGTTCTCCAAAAAATTATGCAAAACGATTCTGAATGTCTTTTATGTTGGACAAATGCACAAAACGAAGTATCACATTCTCATTAAAGCCTGAATTCGTGTGCCAATCATCACGTTGTTTTACAAAATCTTAGTCCGAAAAAAGTTCTACAAAAAATTGCTCAGAAAGATTATGAATGTTTTTCATGTTGCCTAAATTCACCAAAAGAAGTATCACATTTCTATTAAAGCCCGAATTTGTGTGCTAACCATCACGTTTTTACAAAATTTTTGTTCGATAAAAGTTCTCCAAAAAATTGTTCAAAACGATTCTGAATGTTTCTATTGTTGTATTAACACACAAAACAAAGTATCACATTCCCATTAAAGCCAAAGTTCGTATGCTAATCATCACGTTTTTAACAAAATTTAGGTCCGAAAAAAAGTTAATCAACAAATTGGTCAAACGATTCTGAATGGTTTTCATGTTGTATAAATTCACCAAAAGAAGTATCGCTTTGCCATTAAAGCCCGAATTCGAGTGCTAATCATCACATTTTTTACAAAATTTAGGGTCGAAAAAAGTTCTCCAAAAAATTGTGCGAAACGATTCTAATAGTTTTTTATGTAGGACAGATACACAAAACAAACTATCACATTCCCATTAATTCCCAAATTCGTATGCTAATCATCAAGTTTTTTACAAAATTTAGGTCCGGAAAAAAGTTTCCCAAAAAATTGTTCAAAACGATTCTGATTGTTTCTATTGTTGTATTAACAAATAAAACAAAGTATCACATTCCCATTAAAGCACGAATTAGTGTGCTAATCATCACGTTTTTTAAAAAATTTATGTCCACAAAAAATTTTTCAAAAAATTGCTCAGAACGACTTTGAATATTTTTTAATGTTGTGTAAATTCACCAAAAGAAGTATCGTTTTGCCATTAAAACCCGAATTACAGTGCTAATCATCACATTTTTTACAAAATTTAGGGCCGAAAAAATTTCTCCGAAAAATCATGCAAAACGATTCTGAATGTCTTTTATGTAGGACAAATACACAAAACGAAGTATCACATTCCCATTAAAGCCTGAATTTGTGGGCTATTCATCACGTTTTTTTACAAAATCTTAGTCCGAAAAAGGGTTCTACAAAAAATTGCTCAGAAAGATTATAAATGTTTTTCATGTTGCCTAAATTCACCAAAAGAAGTATCACATTTCTATTAAAGCCCAAATTTGTGTGCTAACCATCACGTTTTTTACAAAATTTTGGTCCCAAAAAAAGTTCTCCAAAAATTTGTTCAAAACAATTCTGAATTTTTGTATTGTTGTAGTAACACACAAAACAAAGTATCATATTCCCATTAAAGCCAAAATTCGTGCGCTAATCATCACGTTTTTAACAAAATTTAGGTCCGAAAAAAAGTTATTCAAAAAATTGCTCAGAACGATTCTGAATGTTTTTTCATGTTGTATAAGTTCACCAAAAGAAGTATCGCTTTGCCATTAAAGGCCGAATTCGAGTGCTAATCACCACATTTTTTACAAAATTTAGGGCCGAAAAAAGTTCTCCAAAAAATTGTGCAAGACGATTCTGATTGTTTTTTATGTAGGAAAGATACACAAAACGAAGTATCATATTCCCAATAAAGCCGGAATTCGTGTGCTAATCATCACGTTTTTTACAAAATTTTAATCCGAAAAATGTTTTACAAAAAATTGCTCAGAAAGATTATGAATGTTTTTCATGTTGCCTAAATTCACCAAAAGAAGTATCACATTTCTATTAAATCCCGAATTTGTGACCTAACATCACGCTTTTCACAAAATTTTAGTCCCAAAAAAAGTTCTTCAAAAAATTGTTCAAAACGATTCTGAATGTTTCTATTGATGTAGTAACTCGCAAAACAAAGTATCACATTCTGATTAAAGCCAAAATTCGTGTGCTAATCATCACGTTTTTAACAAAATTTATGTCCGAAAAAAAGTTATTCAAAAAATTGCTCAGAACGATTCTGAATGTTTTTTCATGTTGTATAAGTTCACCAAAAGAAGTATCGCTTTGCCATTAAAGGCCGAATTCGAGTGCTAATCACCATATTTTTTACAAAATTTAGGGCCGAAAAGAGTTCTCCAAAAAATTGTGCAAAACGATTCTGATTGTTTTTTATGTAGGACAGATACACAAAACGAAGTATCATATTCCCATTAAAGCCTGAATTCGTGTGCTAATCATCACGTTTTTTACAAAATTTTAATCCGAAAAATGTTTTACAAAAAATTGCTCAGAAAGATTATGAATGTTTTTCATGTTGCCTAAATTCACCAAAAGAAGTATCACATTTCTATTAAATCCCGAATTTGTGACCTAACATCACGCTTTTCACAAAATTTTGGTCCCAAAAAAAGTTCTTCAAAAAATTGTTCAAAACGATTCTGAATGTTTCTATTGTTGTAGCACACGCAAAACAAAGTATCACATTCTGATTAAAGCCAAAATTCGTGTGCTAATCATCACGTTTTTAACAAAATTTACGTCCGAAAAAAAGTTATTCAAAAAATTGCTCAGAACGATTCTGAATGGTTTCTCATGTTGTATAAATTCACCAAAAGAAGTATCGCTTTGCCATTAAAGCCCGAATTCGAGTTCTAATCATCACATTTTTTAAAAATTTATAGCCGATAAAAGTTCTCAAAAAAATTGTGCAAGACGATTCTGATTGTTTTTTATGCAGGACAGATACACAAAACGAAGTATCATATTCCAATTAAAGCCTGAATTCGTGTGCTAATGATCACTTTTTTACAAAATTTTAGTCCGAAAAAAGTTCTACAAAAAATTGCTCAGAAAGATTACGAATGTTTTTCATGTTGCCTAAATTCACCAAAAGACGTATCACAATTGTATTAAAGCCCGAATTCGTGTGCTAATCATCACGTTTTTTACAAAATTTAGGTCCGAAAAAAAGTTCTCCAAAAAATTTCTCAAAACGATTCTAACGTTCTTCATGTTGTACAAATACACAAAACGAAGTATATCTTTCCCACTAAAGCCCGAATTCGTGTGCTAATCATCACATTTTTTACAAAATCTAGGTCCGAAAAAAAGTTCTCCAAAAAATTTCTCTAAACCATTCTAATGTTTTTCATGTTGTACAAATATACAAAACGAAGTATCACAATCCCATTAAAGCCCGAATTCGTGTGCTAATCATCACGTTTTTTACAAAAATTTATGTCCAGAAAGAGCTCTCAAAATAATTGATCAAAACGATTATGAATGTTTTTCATTTTGTATAAATACACTAAAAGAAGTATCACTTTTGAATTAAATCCCGAATTTATGTCCTAATCATCATGTTTTTTTACAAAATTTAGGAGCGAAAAAAAATTCTAAAAAAAATTGCTCAGAGCGATTTTGAATGTTTTTCATATTATACAAATAAACAAAACAAAGTATCAAAATCGCATAAAAGCCCGAATTTATGTTCTAATCATCACCTCTTTTATATAATTTCGGTCAGAAAAAAGTTCTCCAAAAATTGTTCAAACCCATTCTGAATGTTTTTTAATGTTGCACAAATACACAAAACAAATTATCACATTTCTATTAAAGCCCGAATTTGTGTGCTAACCATCACGTTTTTTACAAAATTTAGGGCCGAAAAAAGTTCTCCAAAAAATTATGCAAAACGATTCTTAATGTCTTTTATGTAGGACAAATACACAAAACGAAGTATCACATTCCCATTAAGGCCTGAATTCGTGTGCTAATCATCACGTTTTTTACACAATTTTAATCCGAAAAAGGTTTTACAAAAAATTGCTCAGAAAGATTATGAATTTTTTCATGTTGCCTAAATTCACCAAAAGAAGTATCACATTTCTATTAAATCCCGAATTTGTGAGCTAACCATCACGTTTTTTACAAAATGTTGGTCCCAAAAAAAGTCTCCGAAAAATTGTTCAAAACGATTCTAAATGTTTCTATTTTTGTATTAACACGCAAAACAAAGTATCACATTCCCATTAAAGCCAAAATTCGTGTGCTAATCATCACGTTTTTAACAAAATTTAGGTCCGAAAAAAAGTTATTCAAAAAATTACTCAGAACGATTCTGAATGTTTTTTCATGTTGTATAAGTTCACCAAAAGAAGTATCGCTTTGCCATTAAAGGCCGAATTCGAGTGCTAATCACCACATTTTTTACAAAATTTAGGGCCGAAAAAAGTTCTCCAAAAAATTGTGCAAGACGATTCTGATTGTTTTTTATGTAGGACAGATACACAAAACGAAGTATCATATTCCCATTAAAGCCGGAATTCGTGTGCTAATCATCACGTTTTTTACAAAATTTTAATCCGAAAAAAGTTTACAAAAAATTGCTCAGAAAGATTATGAATGTTTTTCATGTTGCCTAAATTCACCAAAAGAAGTATCACATTTCTATTAAATCCCGAATTTGTGACCTAACATCACGCTTTTCACAAAATTTTAGTCCCAAAAAAAGTTCTTCAAAAAATTGTTCAAAACGATTCTGAATATTTTTCATGTTGTAAAAATACACAAAAAAAGTATCACATTCCCGTTAAAGTCCGAATTCGTGTGCTGATTATCACGTTTTTTACAAAATTTAGGCTCAGAAAAAAATATTCTAAAAAATTGCTCAAAACGATTCTGAATATTTTTCATGTTGTATAAATACCGAAAACGAAGTATCACATTATCATTAAAGCCCGAATTCATGTGCTAATCATCACATTTTTTTAAAAAATTTAGGTCCAAAAAAATTCTCCAAAAAGTTGCTCAAAACGATTCTGAATGTTTTTTCATGTTGTATAAATACATAAAACAAAGCGTCACATTCCCATTAAAGTCCGAATTCGTGTGTCATCAGGTTTTTTACAAAACTTAGATCTGAGAAAAAGTTCTCCAAAAAATTTTTCAAAATGATTGCGCATGTTTTTCATATTATACAAATACACAAAACGAAGTATCATATTCCCATTAAAGCCCAAATTCGTGTGCTAATCATCACGTTTTTTACAAAATTTAGGTCCGAAAGAAAGTTCTCAAAAAATATTGTTCAAAAGAATTTAAAAAGTTTTTCATGTTGTATAAATACACAAAACGATGTATCACATTCCCATTAAAGCCCGAATTCGTGGATTAATCATCACGTTTTTCACAAAATTTAGATTCGAAAAAATGTTCTCCAGAAAATTGTTGAAAACAATTCTGAATGTTTTTCATGTTGTGTAAATAAACCAAACAAACTATCACTTTCCTATTAAAGCCCGAATTCGTGTGCTAATCATCTTGTTTTTTACAAACTTTAGATCCGAAAAAAAGTATCCCAAAAAATTGCTCAAAACAATTCTGAATGCTTTTAATATTGTATAAATGCACAAAACAAAGTATCACATTCCTGTTTAAGCTCGAATTCGTGTGCTAATCATCACTTTTTTACAAAATTTAGGTCCGAAAAAAGGTTCTGCAAAAAGTTGCACAAAATGATTCTGAATATTTTTCATATTGTATAAATTCACAAAACGAAGTATCACATTCCCGTTAAAGCCCGAATTCATGTGCAAATCATCACTTTTTTTACAAACTTTAGGTCCGAAAAAAAGTTCTCCAAAAGATTTTTCAAAAGGATTTTTAATGTTTTTCATGTTGTATAAATAAACCAAACGAAGTATCACATTCTCATTAAAGTCTGAATTTGTCTGCTAATCATTACGTTTTTTACAAACTTTGGGCCCAAAAATAGTTCTCCAAAAAATTGCTCAAAATAATTCTGAATGCTTTTCATATTGTATAAATACACAAAACGAAGTATCACATTCCCCTTAAAGCCTGAATTCGTGTGCTAATCATCACGCTTTTTATAGAATTTAGATCCAAAAAAAAGTTCTCCAAACAGTTGCTCAAAACAATTTTGAATATTTTTCATGTTGTATAAATACACAAAATGAAGTATCACATTCCCGTTAAAGCCCGAATTTGTGTGCTAATCATTACGTTTTTTTACAAAATTTAGGTCCGAAAAAAGTTCTCCAAAAAGTTGCTGAAAACAATTCCGAATGTTTTTCATGTTTTATAGATACACAAAACGAAGTATCACATTCTCATTAAAGCTTGAATTCGTGTGTTAATTATCACGTTTTTTACAAAATTTAGATCAAAAAAAATTTCTCCAAAAAATTGCTCAAAATGATTCTGAATGTTTTTCATGTTGTATAAATATAGAAAACGAAGTATCACATTCCCATTAAAGCCCGAATTCATGTGCTAATCATCACGTTTTTTTAAAAAATTTAGCTCTGAAAAATTGCTCAAAACGAGTTTGAATGTTTTTCATATTGTGTAAATACACAAAAGGAAGTATCACATCCCCTTTAAAGCCCGAATTCGTGTGCTAATCATCACGTTTTTTACAAAATTTTGGTATGAAAAAAAGTTCTTAAAAAAAAATTTCAAAATGATTTTGAATGTTTTCATGATGTACAAATACACAAAACGAAGTATCGCTTTCCCATTAAAGTCTGAATCCGTGTGCTAGTAATCATCACATCTTTACAAAATTTAGGTCCAAAAAAAAGTTCTCCAAAAAATTGCTCAAAAAGATTTTGAATGTTTTTCATGTTGTGTAAATACTGAAAAAGAATTATCACATTCCTATTAAAGTCTGAATTCGTGTGCTAATCATCACATTTTTTTACAAAATTTAGGTCCGAAAAAAAGTTCTCCAAAAGGTTTCTCAAAACGATTCTAAAATGTTTTTCATGTTGTATAAATACACAAAATGAAGTGTCACATTCCCGTTAAATGTCTAATTTGTGTGTTAATCATCACCTTTTTTACAAAATTTAGATTTGAAAAAAAGTTCTACAATATGAAATCAGTTTTATGAGAAACTTTTTTTCGGATCTAAATTTTGAAAAAAAAAATGCCAATTAGCACACGGATTCGGCCTTCTAAAGATAAGTGAAACATTGAGCCGATGTATCTATACAATATGAAAATCATACATAATCGTTTTAAGTAATTTTACGGAGGACTATTTTTTGGACTTTAATTATTTCAAAAACGCGATTATTAACACATGAACTTGGGCTTCAACAAGAAAGTGAAACATTGTGCGATGTATCTTTATAACATTAGAAACATAGTGAATCATTTTGAGCAATTTCATAGAAAATTGTTTTGCGGACGTGAATTTTGTAAAAAACGTAATGATTAACTCACAGATTCGGCCTTCAAAGGAGAAGTGATACTTTTTGTGATTATTTTTAAAACATGAGAAACATACAAAATTATTTTGAGCAATTTTATAGAGAACCATGTTTTGGACCAAAATTTTTAAAAAAACTTGAGGATTAGCCTACGAATTCGGACTTTAACAGGAAAGTGAAACTTTGTCTGATGTATCTATACAACATGAAAAACATACAGAATCGTTTTTTGCAATTTTAAGGATAACTATTTTCGGACCTTAATTTTGTAAAAACATGACAATTAGCACACGAATTCGGGCTTCAACGGGCAAGTCAAACCTTGTGCAATGTATCTTCACATGATGCGAAACATACTGAATCGTTTTGAGCAATTTTATAGAAAAAAATTCGTACCTAAATTTTGAAAAAAAAAAAGTGATATTTAGCACATGAATTCGGCCTTTTATAGGTGAGGGAAATATTATGCCCTATATCTATACAATATGAAAAAACATACAGAATTAATCTAAGCAATTTTACAGGAAAATATTTCTCGAACATAAATTTTTAAAAAAATGTGATGATTAACACACGAATTTGTCCTTCTTGATAACCGATAACTTGCCTGAGGTGTTCTCCCTACCCGCCGGTGAAGGGGCAAGCTCGAACATGAGCGCTCCATGTCGATAAGAGAGGTACAAGTGTTTCTCTAATGATGGAGAGAGCCAGAGTTTCGTTGTGCTACTCTCTTAAAAAAAAACTTAATCGAATTTGAGTTAGAATAGATATGCTATTTTCCTTCCTTTCTTCTCCGTTGGTTACACGTGAACAAACATAATAGAAAACAATCAAATTTAAGTTAGAATAAGTTTTAGAGTTTCAGGGTTTAGAGTTTTAGGGTTTAGCGATTCATTTTCCCTTATTTTTCTTGTCGTTTGTTCATATTTTTATGCTATATATAAAATATACTAGGATATGGACAAATTTGAGTTAGAATAATTAAGCAAAATATTGGGAATAACTTTAATTTTTTTCATTTATTAATAGAGAAAATCCTAACAGATATGTCCATATATTCAAAGACCAGCAGGGAAACCACCCTTTCTTGGGTCACTTACTGCTGTAAGTTTTCCAGAGTCCAAATCTTGAACAACAAATTGGCAAATTGTTCCCCCAGCAATGCTTTTTAGGACATGTCCTCTATTTTTAAGGAAATCCCTCGTTTCTGCTGGAACCTTTATATGATCCCCAGTCACAATTGTCCAATCCTCATATTCCACCACATTGGGAATCAGCTGCCCAAAAAAAAAATTCATTAAATAAAATATTTTGCTTACTTCTGATATTTTATTCCACCTAAAATAAGTCTAATGTGATTAAATAATATTATATAACAGGGCCTAATTATGACATAACGAGTATCCTTATTGCGTAATTTATTCTAAATGTTGTTACCAATATTGGTCTGTGGACACAGAAAGTGACAATAGCTTTTAACAAGAAAATTAACACAAATGGCTGCAAATTGAGATGGGTTTTTTTTTTTTTTAATTAGAATTGAATTAGGTGGTTAGTAACTTACTTGATGATAATTTCTTGGAGCCATAACAGAAGATAGAGGGTCCATTCCCTTGGCAAAATGATTCAAGAATACCTCAGTTGTGCCTGCAATAATCTTGGATCCTCCACTTGCTCCTATAACACCCTTCAACTTCTCTCCCTTCAAAACCAAAAAATCCTTAAATTATATATAGTTTATGTAACTGAAGAAGAAGACTTGTGTAATTCCATGTGGAAAGTAAATAAAATGTGAAATTAAGGATAGCTTAAAGATACTTTCTCCTAATTTACTATTATATTGAGCCATTAATTATCATCAATTACTTATTATTAGTATTAAGTATTCTTTGAACCTTACTAACTTAAACATCAGAATCTCATTGGAAAGTAATCCTCTTGACTCTAATAGACTTCTATCTTGTAGGCACATATGGTTGGTTACCTTGAGAATGATAGTAGGTGTCATGGAAGACAAAGGTCTTTTGCCAGGATGAATAAAATTGGAATGTGCTGGAGGAGGAACGTCTTTTGAAGAATTTTCAGGCATGGAGAAATCATCCATTTCATTATTAAGAATAATTCCAGTACTTGTTGAAAGAAATTTAGCACCAAAATAACCGTTTATTGTACTGGTCATGGATACGGCATTTCTTTCTCTATCGACAATTGACATATGACTAGTGCCATGATCATTGATCTGATTCCACCTGTAATAATGTAATACAAAACATTAATTTTGTAACATGAGGAAATATTAGTTTAAAATGTCACTAAAAAATATATTAATTTTTTCTTGTTACTAAACTTTAGTTTTCACTTTTAGTATAACTATAAACAATCTCGTATCTCGATTTGGCATGTGTAAGGCTCAACTTAGAGGTTGCCTTTTAATTTGAGAAGAGTGGATTTTTTGCTTGTAATTCGTAAAATGTAAGTTGTTTGTGAACAAAGTCGTGAATCCTAAAGTAATAAAATATTTTATTTTGAAATCCAGTCCAAGTTGAGCCTAAGTCCTAACACACATGGGAAGGTGATGTAGATCATATTACTTAGGGACAAAGCCAAAACTTGATCTCTAAGGGGGCCAAAATTCAAATATAAAATTTGCTTTATCATTTAATTATAAATTAATATTTTTTGTATCATTTAACTTAATTTTTATTTCTTTGGAGAGATCAATGGTAGAAAAATATACTAATTTTACACAAAATAAATATAATTTTATACCACATATAAAGCATAAACAAATTTTTGAGAAGGTCAGGCCCTCTCGGGCCCCTTCAAAGCTTCGCCCCTAATATTACTATAGATAAGTGTCTCACATGTATTGGGTATGTCAAATCTAATCAAATTAGGTTATAAGAAGTGACAGAGTTGCACGAAGGGAGGAAGGTAAGAGAATGATTTGGAACACAAAAAATGAAAAGTGATGTTTATTATAAGAGGTGATAGAGTCGCATAGAGAGAGAAAGGTACGAGCAGTGGCAGAGCTTATAGTTTAATTTTAGAGGGCTAAAATTTTTTCTCCCTCATATAACAATAAAAAAATTTTAGAGGTGGTCAAACTTCATAATTTTTTACAGTGTCATGGGATAATTTCTTTAACACCATTTGACCTGCCTTTTAAAGATAGTCAGCCTACTTTTACTTCGATTCATTTACTTAAAGGGTGTCTTAAAGCCTAGCATATCGAAAGACTGTAAATAAAGCAACGAAGATAATAGACAGGGACGAAGCAAGGCAACATACGGGATCACGGGTAAAGCCAAAGTTATATATTACTAAATACAAGGAATTAAATGTCAGAGTACAACTCTCTCTCTCTCTCTCTCTCTCTCTCTCTCTCTCTCTCTCTCTCTCTCTCTCTCTGAGACTCTCACTAGTCACCAATTGCCTAGTCCATACAAAATTGTGGCCAAGCATGGCCATTTATAGGCATGGATACCTAACTTCCTACCATGGGGGAACGAATCTGAATTGAGGAACATGAAATTTACAACTGTACATGTCCTTCTAAATGGGCCAGGTTGCTGTTTGGCATTGTCTAGGCCTTCCAAGAGGTGCAAAGTGTCCTTCAATGGCAACAACCCATGATCTCCAGGCGATTAGGAATGCCATCCAACAACCCATTGTTCTCCACATTTTAAGGAAGTTGGTAACTATCGGTAACCGTCTGGCATCAAGGTGCCTTTGCTGAGACACGCTCACATTCTTAGGAAGTTGAAAAGTGGCAAGCTTAACCGCCCTTGTACATAGGAAGCTTGGGAGTGACAGTCGTAACTGCCTATAACTGCCCATAGAGTCATCAGCACTTGCACGGGTCGTTCAATGACTGGGTCGCATCCATGGTTGGCAAAGATGCCTTGCTGGACATAAATACCGGCACTCGGCGGGGCTACCCAGTGATTACACGTCTTGTGCATTTTGGTTGCCAAAAGGGGCTGCCAGCGAGAATAGTCACGGCATAAGCTAGCACGGGACTTCGGTCTTTCAATCTTCGGTATTCTAACACATGAGGAGCTTGCTCAAGGCTTTCTTGGCACTTTCTATTGTACAAGGTCTTGCCACGGCATAGGGAGTGCTAGGTATGGCGCCTAGGATTGCCAGTATATAGGCACCAAAGGGGTGCTAGTACCTTTCCCCTTATAATTCTCTCCCGATTAAAGTCTTTGACATCCTCGTCAAAGTGTTTGGCTTATTCTTCCAGTACTCTTTCAATTTGCCCACAAAGGTTTAGCATATTCCCAAGTCGTGTCCATTGCATCACCTTTCCGTTGGACCAAATAGTCAATCTGTTGGTGCGGGGTTCCTGGGACGCACCTCTTGGAAGGCCTGGACAATGACAAACTGCCACTTGCTCTATTTAGGAGGACATGGGCAGTTGTAACTGCCATGTTTCTCAATTTTGATTGGTTCTCTCACGGTAGGATAGTTAGGCATCCATGCCTATAAATGGTCATGCCTAGCCACCATTTTGTAGACACTATACAACTGGTGACTAGTGAGAGTCCCATAGAGAGAGAGTTGTACTCCGGCATTTAATTCATTGTATTCAATAATATATATATAAGGTTGGACTTTACTCGTAATCTCGTGTGTTGCCTTGCTTTGTCCCTACCTATTATCTTTGTTACTTTATTTACAGTCTTCTATTGTGCTAGGCTCAAACGAATCGAAGCAGTAGTAGGCTGACTGTCTTTGGGAGACAGGCTGCAAGGTGTGTTAGGCTTTGCTTGTAATCTCGTGTGTTGCCTTTCTTCATCCCTGCCTATTATCTTCGTTACTTTATTTACAGTCTTCCGTTGTGCTAAGCTTTAAGCCACCCTTTTAGAAAACGAATCGAAGCAGAAGTGGGCTGACTATCTTTGAAAGGCAGGCTGCACAATGTTGATGGAACTACCCCGTGACAAACAAGGGGTATCAGAGCAAAACCAGGTTTGGCTATATATTTTGCTCTATACAAAAACGATACAACAAGTTCATGAAAAAATCCTAGAGTTACGAGGTCAAGTCATTGAAGGCAATGGTTGGCAGTTTTAAATCCTAAAATAGTTGTTGTGAAGAAGTCCATGGCAGGTGTGTCCTCCCTGAAGGAGGATATTGTACTCATGAAGAGAGTGATGAGTACGTTATTGGAAAACGCCCAGAAGAAGAAGGGCAAGGCTGTTGCTGAACAGCTTAGAACGGCAAATCTTTGTCAAAAGTTGTTAGATAAAGAACTCGAAAAGATGGCAGGTGTTCGGGCTGCCCAGAAGCGCTCAAAGATGTTCTCCCAGACCCACAAATCAGTCCCAATACCACCAGTGAGTCGAAAGGACTTTTACAGGAGATCTAGTACTTCCTTCCTCAATACAGGTAAGTACCCTCCATTGGTTGTTTCATCTTCCAACAAGATTGTGAAGAAAGGCAGTTGCTACATTTGCAATGGCCCTCATTACATGCGTGATTGTAGCATGAAGAAACAAGTCCTTCCTAGGATGGACGAGCAAGAGATATGGGCTGATATAGTGAAGAACTCTCCAGGGAATAGCTCCTTGATGTTTCTCGATAATAGTGATGAGGAGAAGTGGGCCATAGCAGAATAGGGTATGAGAAGAAACACTGGTGAAAGTTTCTTAGTACTTTAGGTACCATAGTTAGGACAAATTATACCCCTGCCTGTTGTAATGCTTAGCTTCTGTTATTTCCCTTTGTAAGTTAGTTGTTTTTCCCCTTTGAAACTTATATTTACAAATTGCTATGTTGAAATATAATTTGCTGATTAGTAAATTTGCTTTCATTTACTTGATGATTTTTAATGGAACTTGTTTCTCGTGTTAGAGACTATAACTGAAAGTTAAAGGAAAAGTGCCAGAATTCTGTATGTAAAGGATTACATTCCTTAGGCGCGTTATAAGCCAAGGAAGTATTCTGGTGGACCCAAAGAAAGTTGAGGCCATCAATGACTGGTCAGTGCCTTCGAAGGTAATAGAATTACGGTCATTCTTAGGATTTTGAAATTATTACCAAAGATTCATTGAAGGATACTGAAGGTTAGCTGTCTCTTGGATGGATCTTTTAAAGAAAACTTGTCTTATTAGAAGTGGGAAAAGAAATAGCAAGTAGCATTCCAAAAGCTGAAAGAGGTCGTGTCTATTGTCACGCCCCAAGCCCGCAGACTCGAGAGCATGACTCATGGGCCTGGCAACATCCACGGATTCTTGGCAACCTTCCTCACTATGCCAAAATAGATATCTTAAGGTGACTATGGGTTCTTAGGCCCATGATTATAAAGTATGTATTTCATACATATCTCATGTGAGATTAGGGTTTCACATACCTCTCCCCTCCCATCGATGTAGCACTTAACTCCACACAGGACTCTAGAGGTGGCTCCCACCAGTATAGCACTTAATTCCCACACAGGACTCTAGAAGTGGCTCCCACCAATATAGCACTTAATTCCCACACATCCAGTTGGTAACCATGCTCTCATACCATAATGTCACGGTCTGTGCCCGCAGACTCAAGCGCGACTGATGAGCCTAGCAGCACCTACGGGCCTACTTGGCAACCATTCTCGCTATGCTAAAATAGATATCCCAAGGTGACCATGAGTACTTGGACGCATGATTATATAGCATATATACTTTCATATATATACTACGTGGGATAGGAGTTTCACATCTACCGAGCCTGTCTTGAAGCTACCTAATTTTTCCCAGCCATTTGAGTTGCAAACAGATGCATCTGACCGAGCTCTTGTTGGAGTGTTGGTGCAGAATGGGCGATCGATCGCCTTTGAGAGTCAGAAATTGAAAGATGTCGAACAGTGCTATAGTACCCATGAGAAAGAGATGACTGTAGAAATCCATTATCTCCAAGTATGGAAGCAATATCCGTTGGGATCAAAGTTCACCGTTGTAACCGATAACATGGCAAATACGTATTTCCTATATATATATATATAATACAGCAAAAAAAAAACAATTTTTTTGAGGGAGGCCATGGCCCTGCATATCCCCATAATGCTGCATCTTTGTGTACAAGAATTGTTACTTTTGTGACTCAACAAGTAAAATCTAAAGTATAGTAAAAGTATTAAGGAAAGTAAGACATTTCTTTAATGATATTTAGGGCTAATTTTCCAACACACCTCAAGATATGTATAGAAATGAAAGTAGAATTTCTAAGAAAATCAGTTATGGAAGTGTTAAAATCAAAATTCTTATGAGATATGGTTTAGTTACCTGCCACCATAATGAGGAGGAGTGAAAGTCATATTATCATAAATGGTCTTTTGCAGCTGTTTGGCAAATTTGGTTGAGAGCATATCATTTAATACACTTTGTATATTGTGAGTGAAATCAGGATCTCCAAGGTTCATCCTTACTGCAAATGCATGTTTCAATGCCTCAATCTCTCTATGTGTCATTAATGGAGTTGAAACGTTTATAAAGCTTCCAAATTGTGCTAAAATATTAAGTATCTGTGACAAAATTCATATAAAAAATCTGATATATTATCCACAATTCTACCAATGTTAAAAAAAAAAAAAAAAATGACCAAAGCATGCTATAAAATAAGTCTCCCACAAAATAACTAAAAATGCTTTAAAGTGGTTTTAGATTTATTGACATTAAATCATTACTTTTTTTTACTTAATAATTTACTTTTAATTGATTTTGGGGGCAAAAAGAATAAAAAATTGACTTCTATTACAAAATATTATTTCTTTCCTATAATGATAATCCACTTTTCTTTCTCTTCCATCCCAAATTATAATCTCATTTTTTTTATAAATAGTAGTTAATTTCTTAATTCTCTTTTATGTACCTCATTATTGTATATATTAATTACTAAACATCTTCACTTCTCAAGAAATACTAATAAAACACATCAGAAACTCAAATTATTCATTCATTCAATATTAAAGAAGAATATAACAAGAAAAATGAAAATGAAATTTATTAGTCTAACTAATTTTTTTCTGAATATATTTTTTCTAGTAAATCAGAAGAGTAATAAACGAAAATTTAACACATATACCATTATTTTATATTATAGGGATGATATAATATAATAAATATTTAAAAACAATTCAAAATAAACTCATATTTGCAAAGAAAGACAATTTAATCTATTGAATATCAAATTGAGTTTTTTAATACTTTTTGTCATTTCTTAACATGATAAATAATATAAAACGGGTCGAAATTTTTTATTATATGTGACAAATATAAAAAAGACCGAAGAGAGGGGTGGATTTTTACTTACAAGAACCATTGAAGGTCCACCAGAGGAAGGAGGAGGCATTCCAAGTATTTGAACTCCCCAAGTGTCAGCAAAAAGTGGTTTCCTTATCTTAACTTGATAATTTCTCAAGTCATCCATTGTCAATATTCCACCAGCCTTTTGTACATCTTTAACTAAATTATATCCAATACTTCCATTATAAAAAGCTTTTGGTCCATGTTTTGCAATTTCTACCAAACTCTTTGCCAGTTTTTTGTTATGACATTTATCACCAATCTTCAACAGAGTTCCATTCTTTGATGTAAAAATGTTTCTAAGTCCTTCGTCTAATTTAATTTCTGATTCTGTAGAAACCATTTGTAGATGAAGATATGGTGAAATTTTGAATCCTCTATGAGCTAAACGAGCAGCTGGGATTACTAACTTTTTCCATGGGAGTTTTCCATATTTTTTCCAAGCTTCATGAAGCCCTAAAACTTCTCCTGGAACAGCTATTGAAAGTGGTCCACTTGCTTTTAGGGTTTCATTTCCTCCATACATATTCTACATAGAATAAATATATCAAGATTAGCTAGGTAAAGTATTTAAAAAAAAAATTGCCAATTATACCCATAAATCATTAAATCATTGTCACTTTTCCTCATAAATACATGAACTATTCACAACTTTGCTAGTACAATAAATTACACTCAATATCGCAGTTTTTAGCACATTTCAGGCATGCCCTCAGTACCTAATTCATTAATTTATTAAAAGTATTTAGTTCTCAAAGGGTGAATTGTAAAGAAAAGAATAATACTTAGGTTATGTGCATAATTTGAATACGATAAAGATGTTTTTTTCTTCACAATGTTATTTCTGTTTAAGTAATAAAGGGCCCATGAGTAATAGCATGTTTAAAATATAACGAAAAGCACCCGGTAAAGTTAGAAATAGTTCGCGAAAATAAAAATTACTTAAAATATTTTTTAATAATTTATAGGTATAAATAAATAAATTTTTTATTTCAAAAACTACCTCAAAAGTTGTAAAAGTTTATACTTTGAATTGTAACTTAAATTTTTTTTAAAAAAAAAGTGATTTTTTTGGATAAATGAAGTAAGTTTTTTATAAGATATATGTTTGGTACAAAGCTTATATTTATTGTAACTTAGATTGAAAAAAAAGTGAGTTTTTTATGAGATGTATATTTGACTTTAGTAAGAAAATAGACTGTCCATAAAAGAGCTATGTTTCCTTGTGGCAAAATGGGAGCAAAAGAAGGAGAGAGAGGGTGTCGTTCCTAATAGAATAGGTAAAAAAGCTACCTTGCCACCACCCGCTACTAGACTACCTTGCCACCACCCGCTACTAGATCACCACCTCCCCAAGTTAAACTCAGGTGCAAAAACGTGGGTATTTTTTATCCATTGAGCAAAAACAGGTAATAAAAATTCTTTGGAATTAAAATCTTTACCAGGGATGCTTTGTTTGGAGCAGTTTCTCTCATATCAAAAGCTTGTGATTTTCCATCAGAAGATCTAACAAGCATAAATGCCCCTCCACCTATACCACTTGAAGCAGGGCTAACCACACCCAAACAGAGCGCAACAGCAACAGCTGCATCAACAGCATGTCCTCCTTCTCTCAATATATCTCTTCCAATCCTAGAACACCTTCCATCATCAGCAGCAACAACGCCCTGTTTGGCTATAATAATATTCTCGCTTCTTCCCCGATTATTGTTGACAAAACTTTGATCACTTGAACTCAATGGAATTATTATTAATAACAAAAGAAATAATAGGAATTTAGAAATTGGCCTTGCCATCCCAAGACCTGCAAATTCCAATGAAAAAACTTCTTAGTTCAACTAATATAGGTACTTTATATGTATACAAATTAGGTGATTCGGCTAGGCTGACAGCAGTAAGTGTCAGTTTAGAGTCAGATTAAAATCCATAACACAGTTTAATTCTTTTCTTTCAGACTCTTGTTTTTATTTCTCATACATAAAACAAAAAGGTTGGTAAAACCAGCTGATTGACCCATAACGCGAGGTATGATTCTTCTTTTGCAAAAGGAAAATGTAGGACACGAATTGATTTTTCAAGATGAACAATAAAAAAAATTAATATTCCCAAAAAGTCATAAACTTTCAAGAAGAAGAAGTTGAGGACACGAAAAAAAGTAGTAGTTGATGAATTTGTTTATGAAAGGGAACCATGAGAGGAGGCCATTATATAATATATCCGATGGGAAATATAATTTTTTTAAAAAAAGAAATATTAAATACCTATAAAAATATAAAATAATTTATGTATTTGATAATTCATGACACAATTTCATTAATTTCTTAGAAATTCATTGGTACATGAGCATTAATTACTGCTAATTATGGAATTTTTTTATTTCCTTTACTATTTCGTCCTTATTGGCAAAATTTAGAAAATCCAGGAGTTTGTTTTACCTCCAAATCCAAGATAATCTTCCAAATTTCATTAATTAACGAAAAAAGAAAAAAAAAAAAAGGGGGAAAAGAAATCTAAAAAAATTCAACAAATCGGATCGAGGAAATGATGCCAATCACAAACACCTGAATCCTGACTTTCAAACCAGGAAAAGATTGTTGAGTGCCGGCCGCATGTTTAATGTTATTGGTTTATAATATTAAACGTTAATATTTAAATTAATTATATGTATTTGATATATTTTTATTGTGAATTGGGTTTATGTAATATTTTAATATGTTTTAATTATTTTTAAAAAGATTTTAAAAAATTTGGAGAAAACTCTTGTTGAAGAAGGACCGCTTAGTCAGGAGTGGGGACTCACTAAAAATAAAACAGATTTTTTTGTGTTAATTTTTTTATTTAATGCTTTTTTTTTAATTTATATTAAATAAAATTATAAATAAACCATTAAAAAATGATAGAAAAAAGTTTAGGAATAAAATAAAGAGAGACATAATATTTTAAAAAATGAAATATTTTACACTATTCTTAAAATTTTAGTGCACGTTAATTAATCCCCTACTCTAAAATAGAATAGTGACAGAAGTAGCCCGCATGGTCTGGTAGCGCCAGTGTGGGAATTTCGATCTCTTCAATGTAGGAGGTGGTTCCTTGTACGCACTAGGTTTTGGTCTCCTGTCTGCAGGACCGCTGAGTCACCATGATTTACATCCTTCACTGGGCGTCGGGCAGTCTGGTGGGGACCCTGAGGGCGAGGGAATCGCCTTTTGTTGGTTCAAGAATAGTGACAGAAGTAGAATTTGGGCACGCGCATAATGTTCATCAGCAATGTTGTGATTTGGTTGTTATGATTATGTTTCAAAGTTTCCACAAAAAAAAAAAAAAAAAAAGGAAACATCTCTTTCTCCTTTTCTATCGCAAATTTGCAACCATGCACTTGGTTTTCTAGATCTTGGATTGCTCTTAAAAACTAAAAAAATAAAAATAAATAAATAAAAAAAGGGTGGATTGGGAACCAGACAGATCGGATTTTCTGTAGTGATCATAGTAAACTCCTTCTCGTTGTATCGAAATAGAGATTCTAGAAAAGTTAGTCATACTTTACGGTGAAAACTATCAAGTTTAAATGTTTTGACATCGTAAAGGTTGTAATATGAGAGGTTGAAGATGGAGAAGGCTCTTGAGTGTCAAGGTTAGGTGTTTCACGCTGGTGTTCCCTTTGTTGACAGCTTCCTGTTTCAGAAAGTCGGTCTGTCTTTTAATATAAAAAAGAGAATTGTTTTTTATCGAAAATGTTTTCTTCTGATTTTTCACTAGGGATTAAAAAAAGAGGGGGTTACCGGGGGATTGTCTAAGTGCTCTCATTGTCTATCTCGTAATCATTCGATTCCGTCCAAATTAGCTCCTACTCTATTCCCATGTTCCGATCTTTCCATTTTTTTTACCAATTTCTTGGGTAAAGTCCCCAACTATATTTGAAAATGAATTGGTTATCCATAAAGAGAGAAGGGCGACAAAAAGAAAAAAAATGGAATCAAGAAATGCACTTTCTTTGCCAGGAGAAGAAGGGTCACTTTTCTTGTAACGAATCTATTCCATCGAATTTCTTCGGGACAAGGAGTGCTATCGCACGTCTGATTAATAATAAATAGTAAAAAAAATCGAACCAAGAATTTAGTGAGGAAAATTTACATTAAAGAAGGGGAAAATCTTTTTCCTCACACTTTTGTGAGAAAAAGGAAAATAAAAAGGAAAAGGGGCTTGGCAACTATATTGCACGCTTCATCATGTGTATGATTAGTGTAGGGATATTTGTCGTGGTCAATAAATCAACTCAAAAATTTAAAAGTTTAACGCAAAAAAATTTTATTATTGAAAATTTAAAAAAAATACATATCGATCTATACTTATTTATTTACAATGTTATTGTTTAAAATTAAAAAAAATGCATCAGATTGAAAAAAAAAATTAGCCGCAATTTTATTGAATTTTGCTCAACCCAAATCAAGCAAAATTCCTTGAATAATTTCACCAACCTAGACAAAATTCAACAATGTTTCGGTTTTTATTTTTTTTAGTTTCTATTAGTTTTGTTTAAATTTATATATAATTTTTTATGTTACTTAAATTTTAATTTATAAATATTTATATTTATGTTTATTTAAGTTTTTTTTATAATACATACAAGCCTATATTAGTTGTTTAACTTATTTAGTTAATAATTATTTGTTTAATTTAATTATGAATTATGAATTAATATAAATTAATATGATTGGAACTATATAACAAGTATTTATTAGTTGTGTGGTTTTGCATCGATTGGTGCCATCAAGAAATCCAGCCGGCTGGAATTATGGACCCTTAAATAAAGAAATCGCCGCTAAACGATAGTGCAGCGGCTAAAAACCTCCGCAAAAAATAAAACCGTCTAAAGATTTACAGAGATTTTTCAAAAATCGTAGCAAACTGCAGTAAAATTTAGAAAAAATTGATCAAATATGATCATATATAATTTACATTTTACCACTTATAACATTATTTATTTGATTAGTTATTTATAGCTAATAACATTTTACGAGAATCGAAAATATCTTTATACGGTAAGGATAGATAGTTTCCGACCAATTTAAATCACGTAAATATATTACCTTTAACCAGGATAAAATTGTTCAGCTACTAATTTAAAAACCAACCGGTAACTGAAATGAGTTAAAATATCTCAACTCATGAACCGATCTGAACCATTGCTAGATTATCTCAACTTATTACAATTGTGAGTTGAAGTTTAGATTAATTTGTTGGACAATTTTACCCTCACTCGTAATAAAAATTGACCGGAAATCACCCCTCGCCGCCGTACAAAAGATTCTCCATTGCTACCACATTCCTGACTTAATGTACTTACAGCTGCTTTAAGGAGGTCAAATTCCCCAGCTCACTTTGTAAGGAACCATTGAAGTGAGTTTGAGCAGAACTTCTGTAAAACAAGAAAAGAGGGACATGAAGCGCCAATAGTACATATATATATATATATATAGAGAGAGAGAGAGAGAGAGAGAGAGAGAGTGAGTGAGAGCTAACAAAAATGCCAATCATGGTTAAAGACAAGATTTTACAAGGAAGCCAACTGTCTGAGATTGCCTAGTTCTGCAGGTACTGGAGAGAGAGAGAGAGAGAGAGAGAGAGCTAACAAAAATGCCAATCATGGTTAAAGACAAGATTTTACAAGGAAGCCAACTGTCTGAGATTGCCTAGTTTTGCAGGTACTGGGGAGAGAGAGAGAGAGAGAGAGAGAGAGAGAGAGAGAGAGAGAGCTAACAAAAATGCCAATCATGGTTAAAGACAAGATTTTACAAGGAAGCCAACTGTCTGAGATTGCCTAGTTCTGCAGGTACTGGACCAGTGAAATTATTAACTTTTGCTAAATATATAAACAGCAGAGAACTGAACCAAAACTTAAATTTTCTTTTATTCATTTTTTCCTATGAGAAAAAGGGTAATAGGATATATGATAAAAATAGAAGCTTTCTGAAATTTTTTAGAACTCTACAAGTCAAAAGAGTAAGAATAATATGATAAATCCAGCATGAAAACTAGTTAGAGAAGATGATCAGAAAGTAGTAGATCATACATTGGAAGATTGATTCAGGATACACCCAAAAAAGCGAATGAACAATTCAAAGTTAATCAACAAAAGATTAGATCAACTTATCTAAAATGCAAATAAGTTCCTTTAAACAACAGCCGTGGAGATGGAAATTTCACTATATCCACCAAAAACTTTCTCGGTTTTTCAATACATACAATTCCTGATATACAGCTAGTGCGATTACAAGTTAGAGAAACTTGAAAATATGGGATATCAATCAAGAGTCTGAAAACAGTAACAATTCATATTGTTTGGGAGGATAAAGAATAAACATGTACCTTTGGGAGGAAAGAGAAAATTCAATGAGTATTCTGATTCTGTCCCTGAATCAGCATTAGAGCTACTGAGGAATTTCACATAACTTGAGAGAAGACAACAAATCAGAAGTTACTCTGCTATTCAAGTAATGCTCAGATCATGAACATAGAAGGAGCTATTTGAATCTCAGCCAAATCAGAGAAGAGGATATCAAACAAATTCACTGCTCCATTCTCCTAAACTTTTGATTTATTTGCGACTTTGTCTCCAATGTCACTCGTTCCCTTTTGACTAGAATCTGAAGAACCAATAGCTCCCAAAGCATCCAAGAAAAACCTTTTATTGGGAATAATTCCATCTTTATCCATATATGAGAGCAGATTTTTAACTAGCTCCTTCATTCCTGCTTTAGTGTAGGCCTTATATAAAAGTTTATATGTAGAGGAGTCGATGGGAATTTTTCTTGTTGCATGTGCACTCTTAAAAAGTGTTTCTGCTTCCATTGGCAAACCGTTCCTGCAATAAACTTCCAGCATTGCATTTAAAGTTGAAACCTTTTTCTCCTTCCTGGACTCCATCAGCTGGTCAAACACTTCTCTAGCCCTAGAAACACAATCACAATAACCATACATTGTAATAAGGCTTTCATATGTGATAAAGCTCGGGCTGTATCCCATATCAGTCATCTTCTGGTACACAGATTCTGCCTTCTCCCTCAGCCTTGCTTTTCCATAGTTTGTGATCATTGAATTAAACGTAGGAAGTGTTGGTTTCTCTTTGGAACGCAGTAGACTCTTAAATACTTGTTCCATTTTCTCAAACTCTTGCTTCTTTCCATATGAATCAATCAACAGATTAAAAGTGATGATGTCAGGCTTTAGCTGTTTACTTTTCATCTGAGATAGCACCATTTCCATTTCTCTGATCTTCCCGGTTTTCCCATAGGCATCCATCACACCATTGAATGTGAAAGTATCAGGAGTAATAATGCTCTCGTCAAGATCTTTGAACAATATGTTAACTTGTTCAACATTGCGCGATTGAGCAGCTGCCCTCAAAAGAATGTTATATGTTACCACATTAGGTCTGCACCGCTCTATTCCCTTCATCTTATCAAAATATCCCAAAGCCTTAGCAAAAGCCTTGGCCTTGTCACGCGAATGAAGGTGGGCTGTGATCAGTGCATTATATACTGAAGTGTCTGGTCGGCATCCGCTATTTCTCATCTCAGAGAAAAGCCACATGGCCATCCTTGTTTGTCCTTTCTTTCCCATTATTGATATCAACTTAGAATAAACACCGTTATCAGCAACATACCACCTTTGTTTTTGCATCCATCTGAACACCTAAATGCCAGATGAATCAGTAAATCCATGGTTCATAACCTCCTATCCAAGCTCTTCATCTTGACCATCCAAATTCATTCAAGCAAATAGAAATGCACTACATGCATAACTCAATAAAACCATTTCATTGTTTGCTTGCAATAACATTTAGGAACTTAAATCATTTTCCAACAATTTATTCTTCCCCAATTTTTAAAATATGGCCTTAACACATTTGTGTGTTTTGCAACATCATAATCCATACCATTCTAACAAAAGTAAATGAAAAACATATATGTGAACCGTAAGACATAGACACATTCTTTATAAACCATATACATTCAATCAATAAAAACATAGAACGAGCAGAAAGCAAAGAACTTTACCAATCCAAAAAAAAAGGACAATGTTAATATTTCCCTACCGTCTAAAACTATGTGAAGAACTACTAGGTATTCGAAAATTTTAAGAAAAAATCAAGGGAAGGCTCATTCCGAAACAGAGAAAGTTAAGAAAAGGGTCATACCTCAAGGCATTGAAGCCACTGGCCAGTCTTGCCAAGCTCTTCAAACAGCAAAAAACAATGCTCAGTTCTAATAAACTTGACATATTTATTCAAAGTGGTCACCAATGGCTGTTTTTCGGTGAAATTCCTCATTAAAGAAGCAACCAATTCATCTGCTTCTGAAGCATCCTTGTTCGTCTTTGAACCCCATTTTTTCCTGGGTTTTGTAGACATACCGCCGAGGCAGTAGATTGAGGCCTTCATTGACCTCCATGGGCAAGAATTACAGGAATTGGGAGGATAAAATTCGGATATTCCGAGGAGAAATGTGGATGTTGTCGGAGAGATTCGTAGAGTCCCTGAAACAAAGCTCATCCTTTTTCTTTCTGTTCGAGGGACTGTGAATTTCAGTCGGATGGGTTCTACTTGTTTTGTTATTATTATTATTATTATTTTTAGGCTAAACCCTCCTTGTTTTGTTCTTTTCATTGTAGAAAAAATAGTTTTTATCGGTTCGAGAGCGAGTCTATATACGGGTAAAGTTAAAATTTTATATTTGTATATCTGGATCTGTACTTGTACTTTTCCTGTATAGATTCTAAAATGAGTTTTGACAGGGTATGATAATATCCAGACTCGTATAAAGTTATAATAAAAATAATATATATTATATTATTTTTATATTTTTTATTAATACATAATCATATTATAATTTTATTTTAAAATTATACATTATTTTAGGACTATACATTATTTTATAATTTAAAATTATATTTTATTTAAAAAATTATGTTAATCGTGTTATAATTTTTATTTTAGAATTATACATTATTTTATATATATTTTTATTTAACAGAAAAAAATAAAAAAATAACATGCAGGTACGGGTATATCTAGACCCTACCCGAGATCCTAGAGATCAAGTTTAAGTGCATAAATTTTATACCGAAAAATTCATATTTCATTATAAAGATTTGGATACGGTACCATTTGGACCCATTAACCCCCTTACTTGAAATGCTGATAACACCCTTACGGTAATTACGAGTATATCCTTGGAAAGAAAAGGGACGTTAACTGACAGGCTTGCCCTTGAGAAGAGGAGAAATTGGGGAAAAAAAGAAAACGAATAGATCCATATATTTCGGGGTTTTTGAACCCGACGTGAATCGAACACGCAACCTTCTGATCTGGAGTCAGACGCGCTACCATTGCGCCACGGATCCGATGGATGTCAAGACTTTGAAATTAATTTAATATAAATGTAATAGTATACGGTTCATCATTGTTTCAATGAATTATTTCCAAATGGTGGTAAAATTGTAATTCAATGCGCAGCCGGAAAATTCCGTTATGGAGTTGGTCTATATCCCCATTCGTGTATCTATATTAGTTTGTATTAAGCCACACCTCCCTTTTTGTAGATCGTGTTCCTAATTATGAAGGCAAAAAATTCATTAAAGGATAATATGACTTAATACAAATCAAGAGGTCTATAAGTAACAGTATTAAGCGTTTTCCATTATTCTACCACCCATCCACTTAATCCCTCTTTAATGACCACATCCACTTCCTATTATATAAGTGTTGACCTAAGGCTTTGTGTTGGCGCTCAATTCCCGAACGTACGTGAGTTGACTCTTACGACTCGGTTAGTGTGCTTTTAGTGTCCGAGCAGAGTAAGCTTAGGGGGCGAAAGCAAAAGAGCTAAACTGCTGGTCCTATAGGGTCCTATTTCTGGCTCTCTAGCTAGAGCCAAAGCTTCAACAAGTGCTATTGGTTCTTATTTCATATTGGTTTAATTCCCTTATTACTCAATTCATAATAGAACTAAGCGTTAAGTCACCATGATTCACATTCTCCACCTAAGCATCGAATAGTTTAGTAAAATCTCTGTAAACGACAAATCTACCTTAGTACGAATTTGAAGCATATCCATTAACAATGTTTTAAAAACAAAGAGAAGACCCGTCATTGGTGTTGTCATGAAATCATGGGCATAGCAGTATCCGTAGCCAATTAATAGAGTTTCTTTGCTAAATGCCAATAGAGAGTTCTTGGAGATTGCTTCTGCAGGCCAAGTTTATTATTAAATAAATATTGTGCTTATCATCTCCAATAATTTTGTTTACTTGTTCATCCTCTGTTTAAGCATCCATCAAACTTGTCCATAGGAGTTGACAATGTTAGCAATTGAGTGGATATGTGCAACTGTTATTGTAGCTGCCATTTCCTATCTTCTTCACGAGTTTCTATGGATGAAGAAACGCAAAAGATTGCCTCCAGGGCCAAAACCGCTTCCAATCTTGGGAAATCTACATTTGTTGGGGAAAAACCCACATCAAGATCTGTTCCATTTAGCCAAAAAACATGGCCCAATCATGTATATGCAATGGGGTTTCGTCCCGGCAATCATAATCTCATCCCCTGAATTAGCTGAGAAATTCCTCAAAACCCATGACCTTAATTTTGCCAGTAGGCCTTATCATGAAGGTTCTTGGTATGTTGCCCATGAACAGAGGAATCTCACTTTTGCAAAATATGGTCCTTATTGGCGAAATATGCGTAAGCTTTGTACTCTAGAGTTGCTTAGCAATTTCAAGATTAATCAATTTCAGTCAATGAGAAAAAGGGAACTTGGGTTTTTAATTGAATCACTCAAAAGGGCATCTTCAGATCAGGCTGTTGTTGATTTAAGTGGTGAAGTTTCATCTTTGAGTGCAAATATGAGTTGCTTGATGATATTCGGAAAAAAATACATGGACAAGGATTTTGATGATAGAGGATTTAAGGATGTGATTCAAGAATTATTACATATTGCTGCAATTCCCAATTTGGGTGATTTCTTTCCTTTTCTTGGTGTTCTTGATCTTCAAGGTTTAACTCGAAGATATAAAGCTTTGGGTAAGGTGTTTGATGATTTTCTTGAGAGAATAATTGATGAACATGTTCATCAATCCTCCAATATCCCAAAGCAAAACAGAGACTTTGTAGATACAATGATGTCTATTTTGCAATCTGGAGAAGCAGATTTTGAGTTTGATCGTCGCCATATCAAATCCGTTCTAATTGTAAGCTCTCTCTCTCTCTCTCTCTCTCTCTCTCTCTCTCTCTCTCTCTCTCTCTCTCTCTCTCTCTCTCTCTCTCTCTCTCTCTCTCTCTCTCGTTTTATTTATTTTAGTCTTATAACTATTTATCTTTGATATTGTTGGGTCGAAATACTTTTAGATAAATTTCAAATTGGTTTCTGAAAATATGAAAATGTGACAATTAATAATTTTTAATTGTAAAGTTCTCCAAAAAATCTTTTAAAATATAAATAATGTATCAATCCAATCCTTCATTTTACTTAAGTAGAGTAATCGGCTACTGTTTTCTTTATTTTGAAGGATTATTTAGTGAACTTCACAATTTGAAGGGGTGAATGGACACCAAGGAAATATTTTTGAGGGACTTATTTGAATTTGTCTAAAAAATAATTAATTTTTTATTTTTCAATCGGTCAACTTGTCCGTAATTGATTATCGGTTGACTAAGTATTTCTGTATTAATAGTAAAAAGATTTAGTGATCGGTTATTAGTTTGAAATTGATAGACAATCTAATAATCTGTATCGAATTCGATAATAACTAATTGGTTCAGTACCCGTACTAAATTGTCATTCCTGATTTGAGAGGTTACGAAGAATATCCAATTTTTTTAGAAAATTTAAGTTTATATTTTCACTACAAGTGATCTAAATTAGATTGAGTCTTTAAATCCTTAAAGAAGTGAAGCGAAGAATTTAATTAATAGCTTTTTACATTTTGAATGAGTTTTTATAGAAATGTACTCTTCGAAGTTTTCAACTAACACATTTTCATATTTTTGAGGAAGTAATTTGAAATTTATTCAAAAATATTTTGGCCCGAAAATATCCAAGATAAATAGTTATTACACTAAAATGAGTAAATAATAAAAGATGTAGAACCTTGTCGGGACATGATAAATAGTTGTTGGACTAAAATAAGTAAATATATATATAACACCAAGTTAAGACGGAATAAATAGTTATAGCACCAAATTTATCAATTACTCAATCATATACACATAATGTTTATATTTTTCTATATATATGTGCGCGTTACTTTCGAACATTATTTGTATTATGTAGATTTAAATTAAGTGTATCCCGTCTAACGCACGTAACTATAGTTTGAAGAGTAATTTTGAAATATCACGTGTGATAGACGTGATACTTCTCCTTTAACTGTACTATAGATGTCGAGTAATAGTAGAAAATATAAATAGATGTTTGAAAATAATACGTGAATATAAATAAATAGATTAAAATATATATTATTTATGACATGTGAAACTAGAAATAATTAATTTTTTTTTTCATTATATAGATTCTTGTCCTAAACCTTATTAATAGACGATCTAATAATCTGTATCGGATTCATGGCTACGTAGGATGTATTAATAGCATCAATGGATACTTCAGCAACAGCGGTGGAATGGGTATTTACAGAACTCCTCCGGCATCCTCATTACATGAAGAAATTACAAGAAGAAATCGACGAAAAAGTAGGCATGAACAGCACTGTTGAAGAATCAAACCTTGATGGCTTAGAATATTTAGACATGGTTATAAAAGAAACCTTCAGACTCCATCCAGTGGCACCTCTGCTTCTTCCCCATGAATCCATAGACGACTGCATTATAGATGGCTACCACATTCCAAAAAAATCAAGAATTCTTATCAATACAATGGCTATCGGGCGCGATCCAAAGGTCTGGAGTGAACCAGAAAGATTCTTTCCAGAAAGATTTGTTGAAGATAACGTAGACATAAAGGGGAAAGACTACAGATTGATACCGTTTGGTTCAGGAAGAAGAATGTGCCCAGGCATGCATTTGGGACTCACTGTGGTTCGTCTTGTGGTGGCACAGTTAGTGCACTGTTTTGATTGGAAACTTCCAAATGATATGAGACCAAATGATTTGGATACCAATGAAGTCTTTGGATTGGTTACCTCAAGAGCTAATCATCTCATGGCTGTTCCCATGTATAGATTGAAAGAATAAGAATCAAAGGCTGGAGAGAAACTGAGTTAGAAAGGAACTTCTTACACCCTTTATGAATTTTCTATTGAATTTTGCATCGTTTTACATCAATAAAGAAAAATAAAGTTAAAAGGGGAATTATTTAGCACTCACTTTCGAAACTGATTTGGTATACTCTAAAGCTGTCCTCGATATAATATTGACGACCTAACAAAGATGTGGTTTCGGTCAATTGTCATTTACTGATCTCATCTTTTACAAAAATCGGTCCCTTTTGACTGTATAAGAATACATGGCGCTCGATATGTCTGGAAGCACAGAAGAACGTTCTTTTGCTGATATTATCACAAGTATTTGATACTGGGTCATTTATAGTATTATAAGTAATTCAATTCTTTTACTAATTTTAAACCATGAAATAAATAGCAAAATAAGATTCATTTATAGTATTATTTTATTTTTATGAATAGTAATTATTTATGTAATTATTATAAATAATTATTAAACTTTAATACTAACTTGTACTAAGATTACTACGATTACGATTAAAACCATCTAATTGTTGACTACAATTAACTTAACAATGGACTACATTTAGTAAATATTAGTTAGGTAGTTTTTAACCAGTGTTGAGAAATCCGGACCATTCTGTCTGGTCCTACTTGTTGAACCGGAAATCGAACCTTAGACCGGTCTGATTTTCTTTAAAAAACCAGTAAGAAATCTAATCGGTCAAACTTGGTAAAAAATCAGCTGAACACGTTAGTCGGACATTTGAAACGATTTTTGAATTCTTTATTTTTAAAAATTTTTCATGAAAATTTTATTTTCTAATGTATTTTTTGAATTAATAAATTTATAATATTCTTTAATTATATTTAGTGCTAATTGTATATAATGTGTATGTAAATTAATTATTAATATATATTTATAAATTTTTATATAATTTATATTATTTTTTAGTTTAATCACCAATTTAATAAATTGAACCAATAAATCAGTGAACCAAATCGCTTTATAAGTGCAATCTCCGATTCGATTTTTTCTAACATTAATTTTAACGGTAACCATGGGGAGCACATGACAACCTTAAATAAAATATGGTTTTGAGATTAATGAAGTTCCCCAACAAAATCTTGTCCAAAGATTATGTTGAAATTTGATGGCATGCTTAGACTAATTTTTTCAGATCTTTGAGTTTCACGTTCTGAATTCTTTAATATTTGCTTGTTGGAGTATGCAAGGTCATGATTACCTAAAAAAAAAAAATTCCTTTTATTTATTATTTATATATATATATATATTTCATATTGATAGTAAAAAGAAAATATAAAGTTTGGTCACTCAAAATTTTTAAAAAAGATTGGTCCTCAAAATCAAGCTTCAAATTATTGAAAGTGGCTCGTTAAATTCTAAAAATATATATTTTCATTAAGTGAGAAATTATGAGAAAGAAAGATAAGAATTACGATTTAATATATTATGAAGATATTATCGATGCAATATGAATAAGTATTTGTCACGTATATGTAATACATTTGACATCCTATTTTGATAATTAATTAGCAGCAATAATAAATAAAGCATTATTTTACTTCTCCTAAAATTATAGTTTTGATATTAATGATATCAATACTAATGATTCACTTTGATGTGGTACATACTGATGATGTAAACTTCTATGAATCTCTATAAGAGAATTTTGACATTTTGATTGTTGATAAAATTTGTAAAGAAATTGAATTATTATATTATATTTTTTAATCAGGTTGTAAATTTTTAAATTTTCATGTTTACAAACTTTGTAATTCAAATTTCTATATTATTTATCATTAGTTTCATTTCTATTCATGAATGGAAATTATGGTATGCAACATATCTATATTACTCGCCTGAATATGTTTAAATATAAATATCAAAGTGGAAATAGTAGTCTAGTTCTAGAAGAACTAGTTAAGTGTAAACTCTATAATTACTAGTTAATTGCAATTTTAAAAGAGTTATTATTATCCGAAGTATTTAGTAGATATTTATAATGAAATATACAACTTCCACTAGCGCATTGTTAAAAGTTTTTTTTTAATTTAATAATATTCTTCAAAAGAAAGATGAGTTTGAGAAAGTAGATGAAATATATATATATGTATTTCTATTTTTGTTCTATATGAACAAACTTTTATTATACAAACTACTATTTTCCTTCTAAGTCTCATCCAAAATTTATGGATTAGAAATATATATATATATTAAGTAATCTGAAGTTTACTGATTTAAATAGTTTGTATACTTATTTAAATAATAGTTGATGTGACCAGTTGGATCATTCCAGATCACAAAATACGAAAATTTATTTATAATTTTAGTAACAATTATTGGACTTGAAGTTTCATGCAAACCCAAGTGACACTTGGTCTAGAAAGAGCTGTTGTTGCCTCATCGATCTTTAGTTATTTACCAACAATGGCAGCAAGGGAGAACCCTAAACCCTAAACCCTAAACATCCTCTGAGAAGAAGTAAATTGGGAGATTGTAAAAAATATTCCATGCCTGCAGAATCGAAGGCTCTTCTATGAGTCTAAATTCGGGCGACCATTTAAAAACTCGCATAGCATAACCAATAATGTTCCATTACCCTTTTAGCCATAAACGAACATAATCCTCCTCCATAGAAGGCCTAAGAAGGATCTACCTTGTGTCAAGCCAACTGATAGATATGTTACCCTTAAGCCCAATGGTCTAAACTGGTTTGCAGATTGCCTATTCAATCCTTGGTTTTGCATTTTCCTTAGTTAACTTTGTTACAGCATCTTCTACAATCTTCATTGGGTTCCTTCCATTCAGTCTCAATTGCATCCTAAGCAATTTCCTCCAAGGATTGTATGAAAATCCTTGTTTTCATCTTCCAATAGGTATAGTTTGTGTTGTCAAGTAGTGGAAGACGTGTTACAAAGCCACCTGCCTTAGTTGACATGATATCCTAAGTACCAACTTCCCACGATGTCACTTGCTAAGCAAATAGTTCTGCAAATTGGTGCCTTGCTTTGATACCAGATGAAAGTTAGTACTTAGCTCTATCGTGTAGTGTGATTAAGTTTCTGTGTGAGTGCTATGTGATACAATTAGTGTGACGGTGGTAAATAAACACTAGACATAGAACACAACAAATTGGTCACGCAGTTCGGCCTAAGCCTGCATCAGTAGGGCCATGCTCAGAAAAGTAATCCACTATAAACTAGTAGCACAGTACAAAAAACGCCTAACTCTTTAACACACATAGTGTTTCCCTAGTGAATCTAATGCAATCTCTCTTTGCACACTTGAACTCCTTCAACTCTTCAAAGCTTCCCCTTGGTATGTGGATGCTTTGGCTTGTACTCCCTCCAATCCTTCAATATCGTTGAAACGCAGCAAAACGTTTTTCCCATGAAGCAAGTTTTTCTTCAAAGAAAACTCTAATGCTTATACTGGTAAACCAACACTTAATATGGAGAAAGGTCATGGTCTTCAAGGCGTATAGATTCATGAACTTGAATCCTAATTGCCGTTTAAATGCTTGAATAATGCAACTGGAATAATGAATGGCTAACCCTAAAACTTCAGCTATTAAGTCTTTATATGCTTAGGGTTCTTACACACAAAAATCCTAAATCCCGTTCACGTTTAGATCTTGCTGATACGCGATTTAGCTTCCCTGTCTAAGTACTTCCTTAACTAATCAGACACACAAGAGTTTATGTCCTTATTCTACATGGAATACTTAAGGAAGTAGGAGTCTTAAGATCTTTACATGATACGCAATAGATATTCCACATATTCAAGTGGTCCCACGTCTGTATTGTTACGTTGACCTTAATTGACACTCAATCGACCTACACAACACGGCCATGTGGCTACACACCTGGTATAACAATATTCTACAATTAGTATACCAAGTACACAAATTAGTTATAATCTCATTTAATATGTTTTATAGAGAAAAGTTCAAAGTATCTTACTAACTTCCCTAATTTTAATTCCTTCACGTGTTTGGTCCCTTCATGTGTGACCTTTAATAGCTTTCACATTTCATGAGTTGTTTCGCATCTAGTTATGACACAATTATATTATGTCATTGCTTGAAAATTATATGCCATCTTCTTGGTGTCTTCTTCATCATATTACTCAAGTTTCTTTGCCACGTTCCTGCACAAACATCTTAAACGGCATGTGAGAGGGTTCCTCAATAATATTCCATAAATCAAAATGTATAGAGCTTATATAAATATGAATAGGATTTTTCCAAACAATGTAATTTGAACCATTGAAAAGATGTATATTAGTGGAAAATTTATCTTTCACAAAATCGAGTAAAATCAGCCAACTTTCTTCTAACTTAAATCAATCAACATAAGACCAATTAGAGTATTTTTATGAATCAAATGGATTCGTTGATTTAGTTTTTCCTGAAAATTTTAATTTGTTTAGAAATTTTACATTTTTCATTTTATTAAAAAATATTTCAACATCGATGGAAATTTTTTTCAAGAATTAAAAAAAAATCATATATAGAGCCAATTTATGAATAGGACAGATTTTCGTCAACTGTATCACTAAATTTTCTATTTTTTTTGTCGGTTGCAAAAGTAATTGAAACGTTTTCTAACACTACACATTCACACTACTTTAAAGTTAAAATTAAAGACAGATAAGAAAAACATCTGCTTTCCTTGTTTTTGTTTTCTTCCCTTTCTTCCATCTTTCTAACTTTCTTTGCCCCTTGTTTCTTCTTACTTGCCCACTGTTTCTCCATCTTTAACTGTAATAAATCAAAAAAATTTTATGGTTATGAATTATAGATGAACTAGATTTGCATTAAATCAAATCCAGCATCACCATCGGAGTCGAAATTAAGAATTCAAATCTGTAGCCACTGAAACTCTCGATCGCTAATTAAAGTTTACTGTTGATTCAAAAAGGGTAACACTTGCTGAGATTGAAGTAAGTTATCTAGATTTAGTTCATCTTATTGAATTTAAATCGATTGGAGTAAAGAATTCTCAAATGCACATTTCATTCCTTTCATATATGATAATTTTATAAGAAACGTTTATAGTTTTCATTTTTATCTGTTATGTAAATTTACTTTTTTTTACTAAAATCTTTTTTTTTTCGAGTTTGAATCGGAATCTAACTTTTTTCGTATTGTTGGTTTTTTTGCTATCGTATTTTATTGCTTTTGCTTGTTTTTTTGGTGAATTACGAATTACGAATTCAAATCTGTAGCCACTGAAACTCTGAGATCGCTAATTAAAGTTTACTGTTGATTCAGAAAGGGTAACACTTGCTGAGATTGAAGTAAGTTATCTGGACTTAGTTCATCTTATTGAATTTAAATTGATTGGAGTAAAGAATTCTCAAATGCACATTTCATTCCTTTCATATATAATAATTTTATAAGAAACGTTTATTGTTTTCATTTTTTTCTGTTATGTAAATTTATTTATTTTTACTAAAATCTTTTTTTTTTTTGAGTTTGAACCGGAATCTAACTTCTTTCGTATTGTTGGTTTTTTTGCTATTATATTTTGTTGCTTTTGCTTTTTTTTGGTGAATTAGTGATCTGAGAAAATAATATAGTAATCCGTAAATTTTGGGATTTTCTTCCTAGAGTTGTTTTGTTTAATTTTTAATTTAAAATTGTTTTTATTCTATTAGGCGAAACAATATATTATTTAAATGTTTTGTTTGTAAAAAATGAAATATTATTATAGATTTTATATATTATATGTTATATTTATGCATTTCCTATATTAATACCATTAACTTTGGATAATTCATAAATTAAATACAAATTCTTATTTAGTTAATCAATTAAATGACCAATTTGCACAACTATAAGATTAAGTTGATCGAAAACTTGAAATGTCTACTTTATCTTTTAACTAAAGATCCCAATATAATTTCATCCCATTATTTATCTAATATTAAATAATAAAATTTTCTATTTTACTTAAAATTTATGTTTTTCCTCATCCTCTCTCAACTTCCTCGACTGTACTAGTATTCATTCGAACTAATTTTACTATTAGATGTGAATTATTATCTATCTTATAAATTAAATCTATTATTATCATTTATATGACAAGTATATTTTGATTTTTAAATAAATTTGGATAAGTAATTTAAACGTACCACACACATGCGGTAAAGTATTCTGTCAAATTAATTTCATCAAAAGCAAAAACTGTTCATCCCTTAGTCACCAATTTGAAATGAAACGTCACTCATATAATTAATTTCTTTTCTTAAATAGTTAGGACTTGTTTGGTTCAAGGATTTTGGTGTAGAAAAGGAAAAGAAAAGAAAGAAAAACCAAATTTTTAGAAAATTAAAATCATAAGTTTTTTAGTTATATAAGGAAATAGAATTTCTCTTATTTGGTTTGAAAATTTCAAGATGGAAATAGAAAGAGAAAAATTAAGGAAAAAAAGATAACACTACAAAAAATAAATAATTCAGAATTATTTCAAATCTTAACAAAACATTATTAGCGGTTTACGATATTAATTTTAAAGAGAAATTGTCGTGAATTTTGGAGAGAGAAAGATAATGTAAACTTTAGAGAGAGAAAAGGTAATGAATTTTAGACTCAGCCCTATTCTAAGTCTTCAACACTTCATCCTTGGTAGCTTGAATATATCCTCGAATCTTCTTCCTTTTAATAATTTAGCACTTGGTACGAAGACTTCATCTTCCAATAAAAAAGTTCCTATCATATCAAGGATAGAACAAATAGTGCACATCAAAGTTTGTCATTTACTTTTTTAATATTAAATGAAGTTATCATTTATTTTACATACACTTGTCTAAAAACTTTTATGCTCTTCTACCCTGTAGAGTAAAGTTGTTTAATTCCAAATTATTTCACCAATGATCGAGTTAGTTCTTCAATTATTCTCCTTGTGTATTTGAAGATATGCCTGATCGATTCCCCTTTTATAAGATTTCTTGAGAACCTATAGCTAGGGGATGGAAGAGTATTGGATTATCGTATATATTATGGTAGAAGTGAGACTCTTTGAGATTAGAGAGAGGAGAGAACAAGAAAATCCATCAATTTCTTGAGAATTCAAATTTCTTTTGAATATAATTTTTCCTCTCAAAAAATAAATATAGAATTAGTAGAACTAATTAACTAATTAGAACATAACTTTGTGATTGTATAAGCTCAAGATGCTATATCCTTAATTAACTATGGGACTAGAAAGAAACTGTTATCATTATAAATCAATGAAAATTATCTTTAAGATTTATCAAGTATACTTATCCAATATAGGGCACATTATGTTCTCTTCTTGAATAGGAGTTTGAATTTTCAATTATTTATTGCATAAGTAGAAAATCAATTAATTTTGTTCCAAACATTGACTTAGGTTGTATTGAAAAAGTGAGCATGACGAAGAAGAAACAAGTCATCAAATTCAGCCCAAGATTTGGTAAAAATGTTCGTGCCAAATTTGGTTTCCCACTTATACCCCGACCAGTAATCTTAAATGAGAGCCCTATTTATGGACCTCCAACTGCTCATTCTTCATCAATGAATAAAATAAACATCAACACTACAGCTTCCTCAAGTATCTGTCAAGAACCATATGACAAAGCCGGGAATATTAATGCTCCAATTAATATTGATAAAAAATGGTCACCTTGCATGGATGGCATAATTGAGGGAAATCAGCCTGGTGGAGCAAAAGCTGTTGATGATTTAATTGATAAAGTCCTATATGAAACGAGAGAGAGTCCTCTCTCTGTTTTCCGAAAATTATGTCGTGAATGAGAGATATATCTACTTATGGTAAAACATTTTCAAAAGCTTGCTTTTCCATATGTTTCATTAAAGATTGTGGATTTTAAAGTTTGGATTTCAATGTTTTGATTTAGTTAGGTTCTCTTAATCAATACACCAATGTATCTCATCTTCTCTCTTTATAGAGTTGTTTCCTTAATAAATGGTTATTTCTTCTCAAAAAAGAAAAGTTAGCTCCAGAGAAATGTTGAAAAAGTAGGACCTAAAACACGAATTAACACTTCTTAATATATGATATAATACTCAAACATCATGTAAAGAAATTTGACATCATTTATAATTCATAGCCGATCCAAATATACTAGAAATATATATCATGAAATTCCTAGCTTCTAGAAGAATAATCAAATCTATTATATGTCATGTGGAAAGGAAATCTTGTACATTTCATGCATTAGGTGTCAACATGGGCCTTTAATTATAAACTAGGCAGGGAGTTTTGAAGCTATGCACAACTTTATATGTTATTATCACAGAATGTGAGTCTTCTTTTCAACTTGATTTTTTACATTGAATCATCCATTTGAACATTTGAAATAGTTTCTATTTTCATAAGTTCATTTTCCTTAATTAACTGTTGACAATTCAATAGGAAAAGATTCTTTATCAATACTCCTTAATACATGCACACACATATAGATATATATACAACATATATTTACATACATATATATGTGTATATGTATATGTATATATATAAATTATCTTTTATTTTTATTTTAAAAGAAACCAGGGTGGTACTTCGCGGGTGTACCTTTTATTTTAACACTATTCCCGTAGCGCTTTCTTAAATAGACCCAAGGGCGGAATTTATTCCTATAGTTTCTCTCTTCCGTATGCCTTTGCACTCGAGGGCCAATCTCCGTCCGACCTGGGGAAACCTTTGCACGGCTCCGTTACCTTTTGGGAGGCCTACGCCCTATAGAAACTGTCTACCTGAGACTGTCCCTTGGCCCGTAAGTCCTGACACAAGGTTAGAATTATAGCTCTTCCAAAGTGGTATCTCACTGATGGCTCGGGCCCCCCGGAGGGGGCCTTCTTCGCCTTCCACCTAAGCTGCGCAGGAAAGGCCCAAAGCCAATCCCAGAGAACAGTGAAACAATTTTGTTTGAAACAATTTTGTCCCTCCCGGTTCTTATTAATAAATAAAAAAGGATACATGAGAAGTACATAACCCCAGAGCAAAAGAAGTGGAAAAACATACAGAAAATAGCAAAAGAAAAACTACAACACAGCGTAAATAAGGGGTTCCCCAACTATTAAGATGCAAAGGCCCCGGATATGCGATGGTAAATCCTAAGGCGATAAGAAAGTACAATCCGCACAGGTGTCACAACCAAAATTAGCCAGTGAGTCGCAACCACATTCGTCTCTCTGTAAACATAAAGAACAGTGGCAATGAAGTTTCCGGAAGAAACGAAAAATTTATTGAATAACCGAATCCAGTATTCAAGGAGCCTTTGCTGTGCCCAGGAGGACGAATACAAGTATGAGGGAATCACACTATAAAAATTAGAGAAACCAAGAGACTGAATGAATAACAACACCATCACTGTCTCAGAGAATGATTCCAATTTTTCTTTTCCTTCTAGAGGTGCTCTATTCAGTAAGCCGAGTTGTTTTCGTATTGCCAATGAATACGGTTTTCGGTGGCTTCCCGTTGGCCTATTTTTTTCTTTTTCTTTTTTGCTTGATGATTGAAATTCCTGCCCTTTGTGGGGCACAAGTTTTCTCTCAGGACTGTCTTTGCGCCTTGAGAATTTAAAACTCTTGCATTGGAGTAAAAACTCATTTTCAGCTATTTCGGTTCCTTGAGTCAATGATGTTGCCGGCCCTTGTGTTGGTATAGTTTTTGTTGTTATTCCTCTTTTAAGTATTTTTCTCTTTCTTTCGGTTGTATCGAGTGTAAGAGGTGTAGAAGCATTTGTCGTAGCGCTAAGACGCATTTACTTCTTGCTTGAGCTCTTGTCGTATAGCGTGGGTACACAGTTTTCTGGTCTAGCACTAGCACCATAGCCTAAGCCTTTAGTAAGCGGCAATGCCCCTTAGTTGTTGTATTACATAACCGAAGCTAGTAATGACTTTTCATTTCGTCTTCCATACTGTAAGAGTAGGACTTCCTTTCCTATTGTAAGTGGTGGTTCATTCCTTAATCCATTCCAATCGTCATTTGTCTGCCGCTAGTTCACCGGGAGCTAGCTAGATCCTTTTAACTAATAAGATTCTATAGACAATATAACTGAGTGGGCAAGTAAAAGAAAAAGGTAATTGAATAAGTCCCTAGGAAAAGGAAATAGATGGCTGGAGAGACGCTAGAGTTAGATTAGAACATACTACCAAAACTCCTTTGATTTTCATCATTTTCTAGTAGATTCGAACATCCCTAATAGTTCAAGAACACATAAGTTAAAGGTTGTGGAGGCGAAAATAAAGAAATGTGATAGTCTAAGTTTCTAAACCTAACTATGACGTATGATTTTATTTTATTTTTGACACAAAAAACCTTTGGCTTAAGGCACATATAGATGATTTATGCTTATTTTAGGTGTTATAAGAAGGTTAGGTACGTTATAATGACTTAACTAACTAAAAGATAAAGAAGTAAATCTTGATAGTTTGTTTCAAATAGATTATCTTCATTTTACTTTTGATTCTCACTTTAGATATTATACACTGTAATGAGATCTCAGATTCAATTCCTGACAGCGATATTGTCCAAAAATGAAGTAAAAGTAAGAAAAACGGAAAAGAAAGTTTTATGACAAATAAAAAAAAAAAAAAAAAAAGAACTTTGTGATTTACCAGGCTTTGGACAATCCCCGTACTCCGTCTCCACCAATCAAATTCCCCGAGTTCTTATAGCTCTTGGCCACGTGGCAGCCCTTCAACCACACCACAGTTTTTTGTCTTTTTCTCCCTCCTTTTCTTCTTTATTATTTAATTCAAATACCTCCACGATTCTCAATTTTCCTCCGCCACTCTCCCAAACGAGTTCCATTCACTTACCAAACTGCTCTTTTTTCACACACAAACACACGCTATTTGTATTTGAGTTTCGATGCAGTGCAAGATGAATTAATTTTTTGGTTGAATTTGAAATTCTGTGAATTTTGAGTTAAAATGGCTACGATTTCAGCTGCTTTGTCTACTTCAACGTTGCCTGAGCTTAATTTTTTGTCACCGAAAAATTCGAGTCGAAGGGTTCGAATTTTGCTCTCAAAAAGGCTGAATTTTGAGCAGAAATATCAAATAATTCTTCGGAATCGGAGAATAGTAGTAGCTGCGAAGAGAGATGAGGCGACAGTTTTGGTGGATGAGAAAGAGAATGAGTTTATTACTCAGTTAAATGGTAGTGTAAATGGAAGCTCTAATGGAAGTTATGGTATTAATGGTTCAGTTTTGGAGGAGTATACAAAGGAGAGTGTTGAGGTGGTTGAGAGTGAGAGTGATAATGTTGATGGAAATTTGGTGAAGTATGTGAATGGAAATGGAAATGGGAATGGAGTATTGGTGAAGAGCAGTGAAGAGGTGGTTGAAGTGAAAATGGAGGAGGAAAAGGTGAAGAAGAGTATAGAGGAGATTGGACAAGAGGAGGCATGGTTCAAAAAAAGTGAAGCTGATCAAGTTGAGGTACGTTTAAGTTAAAGATTGGTTGGGTTATTCATTGTAAATTTTGTGTTTGTTTAATTCTTTTTATCTTTTGTTCTTGTGAGATTCAATTTGAAAGTTCTTGGAATTTGCATAGTATTTGCCAGTTGTTATTGAATATTATGTGTTTCATGTTGCTATATTGGCGAAGAGTGTAATGGTGCCATTATGATATGGACGGTTATGCCAAACTACTTTTCTGATTCTTGGCTAAGTCTGTGTACAGCTACTGTCATTGTACTGATATGATGGTGGTGGAAGCTGATGTATTGGCCAAGGAATTTGTAGATAGTGGCAGTGTAAAAGATAAAGAAAAGGTTATTTGTTTGAGTTGCTCTTAGAATCTGTTAGTTGAATCTACAATATGCTATTCAATCTTGATATCTTATAGTTCCATGAAAAGGAACTGTTCTTGTAAAAACAAAATAGGGTATTAGTGTCAGTAATGTTAGTAAACTTGTTCTCTTGATTAAAAAATGAAAACATGAAAAAAAAAAAAAAAAGGCAAAGAATAAGTCTGGTCAGTTGATGTTCTTGAGGGAGTGTCTGATGATTGCCATTAAAATCATTTACAGGTCAATTCTTTGTTGCAGCTATGCAGAAAGGGTGAAAGTGCATTACATTATGATATTTCTTTGATGATGAATTTGTGATTAAATGAAAATAATTCAATAGGAGGATAATTGTTGTAGAAATTTCTAGTCTATTCTAAGTATTTTTCCACGAGTGATGTCTGGTTCTCATCTAAAGAATAGCTTTTTTTCTTATCTTTTTGGCTTGTTCTGTGGAGATGGTATCTTTTACAAAGTCCCCAGAGGTTAGGACCAACAACGGTGTCTAATACAAGGATATGTTATGGCTAGATTTGTAAGCATGGATGGTTTTGGCTGTTTAAATGTTCGGTAAAGTTTATTATTATTATTATTATTATTTTGTCTTCTGGTATAATTTGAAAAATATGTCAACAAAATTTATCATATTATCGCAAAGGTTTCAGAACATATTCCATTTTGATAACAAGGTCCAACAAAAGTTATATTTGGAGAAGTAATTGTTAGAAAGGTTTTTATTTCTTCATTTAATCCTTCCCCCTCATTTTCTTGAAGATGATTTCTATTACCAACATTAGTCGTGATTGCGAGATGCTTGAATTTTTATTTGAAGCTTTTTGTATGTAACATTTCTTTTACACTTTCTTTCTTTTGTTTTACCACTTTTTATCTTGGAAGTTTAAAACTTTATATAATTTTTTATAGGTTTCTGTTGCTCCTGGTGGCCGTTGGAGCAGATTCAAAACATATTCCACAGTTCAAAGAACATTGGAAATATGGGGATTTGTTCTTACTTTTATATTCAAAGCTTGGCTAAACAACCAGAAGTTCTCCTATCGAGGTTTGTTTCCCAAATTAGTAAGCAACTCAGCTTCTTATTGCTTGTTGCTTTTACAGTTATCACTTTAATTCTTTTAATTAGCTTCAACGATTTATGCATGCAGGTGGAATGACTGAGGAAAAGAAAGTTCAAAGGCGAAAAGTCCTTGCTAAGTGGTTAAAAGAAAGTATCTTGAGACTAGGGCCCACTTTCATCAAAATTGGCCAGCAGTTCTCCACGAGGGTGGACATTCTTGCTCAAGAATATGTTGATCAATTGTCAGAGCTCCAGGTTACATGTTCTTTCCAAAGATATTCTTGTTTCTTGGCGTGGTTCTTATGCCTCTTTACTAAAACTATATAGTAAATGCCCCTCCGTCCTACTTTATCAAATTGACAGAAAGCATTTTCAATATTAATATATCTGCTGCTTTTACTGATTCAGTTTAGTCATGCAAGTGTGGATCCCAATAAATGGTCTTAGCACAAATTTATCTTCTAGCTATCCGCTGTTTTCCTAGTTTGCGTATGTTCTAGGTCTTTAACACTGGTATGCTCTTGTTTTGTCTCATTACTTTTCAGTCATGGACTGAACTGTTTGAAATTCTTAATCATGTCACAACATATCTTGCTGTAAACTATGAAAAGGTAGTTAATTACTTTATTCTTTTAGGTTAACTGCTTTTCTGCATGTTAGATGTCGAGAAAACACAGAAGCAGGAATCCCTGATGCAGCAGCATTTCAGCTTGAGTGGTTGTTTATATAATGTTGCTTAATTTGTACAATGGTGATGAAAGATAAGAGAAAAGAGTTTCCTTTTGGGAGAATAGAAAGAGAAAAGGGCAGTAATGAATTCAGTAAGAGTATAAAGCTGAAAGAGGTACATGTCACAAAAAACTAGGTCTATTTCATCATTCAATAATCTATATGTAGACATCAATACCCTAAAGAACCAAAACTTACTTTCAAATTCCAAATACTTGAATCTAATGAAACTGAAAAGCTGAAATCTTGATGAAGCACTAGTCCAATTGACTGCAGCAGTTAAAACTAATTTGTCAACACATGAAAATTAGAACAACAACAAGACCCTAAACCCACACATGATGTGTCTGATGAAACTGATGAAGTCCTTATTCTCTGTTGTTGCCTTTCTTGTATGATGAAATTGAGGAGAAGATGCTCACATTTGCATGAAGCAGATATCAATAATTATAATTAGTTAATAGTCAATGTTAGTCTCACGAAGTACTTTCTTGTTTTTTGGCTTATTGCAGGATCAAGTTCCTCCGTTTCCATCAGAAACTGCTGTATCCATTGTAGAAGAGGAACTTGGGGCTCCAGTGACTGATTTATTTGATCGATTTGATCGAGAGCCTATTGCTGCTGCAAGTCTTGGTAATCTTAGTTTGATCTGAGTGGTACATGAAGATTGTTCAAGAAAATAATGCTTATCTTCAGTAGATATTGACTTTCGCTTTTAGTGCCTCCTGAATTGCATTGTAACCTGAAGTACTGAACTCTTCTGTACAGGTCAGGTGCATCGTGCAAGATTCAAAGGAAAGGAAGTTGTTATTAAAGTTCAAAGACCTGGACTCAAGCCCCTATTCGATATTGATCTTAAAAACCTAAGGGTTTGTACCAAAACAAGCAGCTTTCTTGCTCAGAATTCACTCTTTTGACTATTTTAGTGAGGAAGTTGGTCTAGTTGCACAAATATGTTGATCACCACTTTCACCATATATATCTTACTAATTCTATTTTCTTAATGGTTTTAGGACTGAGTCAAGTATAGCACATTAGCATTCATTTCGTAATAGTCTTGCAATGAGAATGTTATTGGTCAAAGAAGTCTTCTAATAAATAAATTGGCTGGTTATCATAATGTGAAAGTCATTCTTTGTTCACCTGGTTGCTACAGGTGATAGCAGAGTATCTCCAGAAGATTGACCCCAAGTCTGATGGAGCAAAAAGGGACTGGGTTGCCATCTATGATGAATGTGCAAGTGTTCTGTATCAGGTAATAGTTGCAAGTGTGCTTCATATACTTTTGCCAAGATTATGGTTTAGTTAAAAGACCAAAAGAAAGGAAAAAGAAAACTGAATGAGTACTAACATGCTTTTTGTAGGAGTACCTATGACACTCTTTTTATTTTCTTTTTTCTCCTTGGGGTGAGGGGATCCATATGATTGTATGGAGGCTATAGATGTCAATTGAATTGAATTGTGTAGAAGAGAAGAGGTAAGGAATTACCCGCTTTACAAATGTTAGCGGAAGGCTCTTGGTTTGTCATAAGCGAACAATATTTTTCCGAATGACAAGAGTGAGATGGTGCAAAGCCTGATGGTTTTAGGTCTTGTTGGATATCAAGGGGAAGTGCTTATGGATCAACTACAGTAGGAGTAAGTTATACATGTTTAATGAGGGAAAGTAATGGATACATAATAGATCTCCTGGATACTGGTCAGAAAAATTGATCTTGAAACTTCTTGGTCGAATCCCTTAGGATATAATTATCCATCTGCAATATTTGCCTTAAGAATTTATTCTTGCTTCATAAAGAACTCGCTGTTGCATCTTTCCATTTATCTTAATATGGTTCTATTACCATTTGACTGATTTATCGCAAGCACAATTTCTTAAATGGTTCCAAAGACTCAGAGCAGTAGGCGCCTTCTCAATTTTGCAGATTAGTATGTCATAAGAATGAACATAAGCAGAGACATTCACATGATGCTTAAAACAAGTTCATTATCTCCTGGTGGTTGGTGATTTGTCTGATTGATCTAAAACCTAAATTTCTCTCAATGCTTTAGAGCTATTGGCTTTTCAATTTTTAACATTTCGAGCTGTAATCCTATGCAACCACTGCTTCTTCTGTTTCTCTTTTTTCTTATAAAGTTCGTAGTTCTGCTTGATAGTTAAATGGTTGGTTATATCATCAATTCACAGGAGATTGACTACACAAAGGAAGCTGCGAATGCAGAGCTATTTGCAGCTAATTTCAAAAACTTGGATTATGTAAAAGTTCCCACAATATATTGGGAATACACCACTCCACAGGTTTAAACTTTCAGGAATGATGGTTGTTAGTTACTCAATGGTAGATTATTTTTTTAGTAACTTTTATTTGAGTAGGTTCTTCTTTGAACTTGCAGGTTCTGACAATGGAATATGTGCCTGGGATAAAAATAAACAGGATACAAGCTTTGGATCAATTGGGTGTTGATCGCAAAAGGTGTTTTTGCATTTCTACGAATTTTAGTATGGTCTGAGTCTCTATCTTTTATTAGACATAAATTCATTTACATAAATAGATACTTGTTCTATGTTTATCAGGCTGGGTCGATATGCTGTTGAATCTTACCTTGAGCAGATTCTGTCTCATGGATTCTTCCATGCTGATCCTGTAAGTTCTTTGTGACATTGTCTCTGTAGAGTCTTCGAGAGATCACTGAGATAATTTTGTCTGGTTAACCTTCTTATTTAAATGAAGGGGGAAATACCCTGGGTTGCAGCATTAAACTTTTCCTGCGTTGTCTTTTGAAATAATGAATCTGAGTATCAATTCTCTTTCTAATTCTTTTGGAAAACCAAACTTATACTTTCTCAAATTGGACTAGCATTCATAGAAAATCTGTTTAGGAAAGCGACCAAACAACAGGTACTAGTTGGCGAGAAACTATTTACGCATTTCTATACAAATCCAGTTGTTTCTAATTCTGGATTCTTATGGGTGTCATCTTAATTCTTTACTATTTTTAATGGTATCAACCTTCAACTTTCAGCATCCTGGGAATATTGCTGTGGATGATGTTAATGGTGGAAGGCTAATTTTTTACGACTTCGGTATGATGGGAAGGTACATTTTTAAGTTTTATATTTCTGAAACTGATGAACATTTTCTGAGCTGAAGATCTATTTTCAACTTTATACTTACTCCTTGCCGTTTGGCAGTATAAGCCCGAATATTAGAGAAGGTTTACTGGAAGTATTTTATGGAGTTTATGAGAAGGATGCAGAGAAGGTAATTGTTTCTCTGGTTTTCTGTTGCTGTCTTATCTAATCAGTTAAAATTAGTTACAATGGCAGTTATTGAATGTACCAGTGTTAACCTGGGAAAAGTTTATTTTCTGATACAGGTCCTTGAAGCAATGGTTCAAATGGGTGTTCTTGTCCCCACTGGAGACATGACTGCAGTGAGACGAACTGCGCAGTTTTTCCTAAACAGGTTCATCCTCCACTGAAATGTCTTTGACTGGTTGTGAGGAAAAAACTGTTCCCAAGCCTCTTAAAAAGATCATCTTGCTCGTATTTATTTGTCAATACAGAAATTGGGCTCTGTCTGTGAGGAAATGAACAGGGCACATATTTGGAATCTTTTGTTATAATTTTGTGGCTTGTTCAAGAACTAATGTAGAAGGTAACAATTGTAGCTTTGAAGAGCGCCTTGCAGCGCAGAGAAGAGAGAGAGAGATGGCAACAGCAGAACTCGGATTTAAAAAGCCACTTACTAAGGAGGAAAAGATAGAGAAGAAGAAGCAACGTCTAGCTGCAATTGGTAATTCAGCAATCATATACTTTGTCCCTAAAGTGACATTGAATATCTGCTCTTTGGCATGTTGACAATCATGTAGGTGGAGGTTGTGGCCTAAGAACAATAATAAAAGGAAGGAAATGAGGACAGTTGTTTAGTGAACATTTCCTGAGCATTTAAATTAGTTCTCAAATCATTCAAAGTTTGATTATTTTGTTGCAACAAAAGAGGATAAAACAAAGTCTGAGTCAGACCGCAGTTCTTTTTTAGTTTGAATCTTTTTGGAACAGAATAAAGTAGTGTTTAACCAGTAGTCTTCTGTAGTTTTGGCATGTCAAGAGGGTTACAGGTTACTTATATTCAGCTCTAGCTTTGGCAATGTCAAGAGTTATAGGTTACTTATTTTCACCTCTTATTAAGAACAATCACATCATGCAGTTAAGCTGCATAATTGTGGATGAAATAACTGTGCTTTCACTCTGCAGGGGAAGACTTGTTAGCCATTGCTGCTGACCAACCATTCAGATTTCCTGCCACATTTACTTTTGTAGTTAGAGCATTTTCAGGTATGCTATTTCCATTTTGCTTGATCAACAGCTCTCTGTCCCCAGTTTCACCTTATACTTCAAATTTCTCTTTAATTTGTTAACTACTAATTTTCTTTTTTTTTTCCAGTTTTAGACGGCATAGGGAAAGGCCTTGATCCTCGATTTGATATCACTGAGATTGCCAAACCGTGAGTTATACAAGAAAATGCATTCGGATCAAATTTAATGTTTAGCTAATTTTCAGGAGATAACCAGTAATTTGGATTCCATGATATCTTCTGCAGATATGCTCTGGAGTTGCTAAGATTCCGTGAAGCTGGTGTTGAAGTTGTCTTGAAGGTACAATTTCTTATTTAGTAAAGTGCTAAGACATGCATAACTAGTTTTTGGCTTACAAGGTCTTGACTCCTTTTTTTACTTGTGTTCAGGATTTTAGGAAGAGATGGGATAGACAATCCCGTGCTTTCTACAACTTATTTAGGCAGGCTGATAGGGTTGAAAAGCTGGCTGAAATTATTCAGAGACTGGTAGAAAAATCAATGTGTTGGCTAAAGTTTCTTGATTGTTTTCTTTGGACGTGGATCTGATCATGATATCACTTTGTCCATTTTACTGCTTTGTAGGAGCAAGGTGATTTGAAGCTTCGTGTTCGAGCTTTGGAATCTGAGAGAGCTTTCCAACGAGTTGCAGCTGTGCAAAAGACAATAGGAAGTGTGAGTTCCATGTTCCACGTTTATTAGTGCCAGATTTTCTAACCTCATCATATTTAATATTTTAGCATTTTTAGTCCATTGTTTCTTATATTACTTGTATTTTGAATATTTTCTTTGCACGGACACCAATCACAGGCAGTTGCCGCTGGAAGCTTGGTAAACCTTGCAACAATTTTGTATCTAAATGCTATCCGAGTAAGTGCTGCAGCTTTTACAATATTAACTTTCCATTTACTATGTTCAGTATGTATTTAAGATTGACTCGAACACATTTTTTCTTTTGCAGACCCCTGCTATCATGGCGTCTCTCTGCTGTGCATTCTTTGGCTTCCAAGTTCTTATCGGTATCGTGAAGGTCAAGAAACTAGATCAAAGGGAGAGGTTGATCACTGGGACTGCCTAGACAGATGGTGAGTGATATTTTTCTTATCCAATTAGGCACTTTACATGAGATGTGCAAAAACCTTGTTATATATGAATTCTTTCTAAATTTTCTCATAAATGAGTCCAAGAGGAGCAATCTATAACATTTTTCATCAAAAGAACATTGAAGAATCGTCTAAATAAAGTTTTCATTTCCAAGATTATGACTAATACAGATGATTGTTATCTTCTGATTGGAAAAATAAACTTGAACTAAATGTCATTGCATGTTCCACATTTTCCTTGAATGAAATATTCTCTTTTCAGGGCCTTCTACGAAGCAATGTCCGATTATTTCCTGTTATATATCATTTCGATTATTTATTAGTTTATAGCGCTTTTATCTTGTTTTACACATTCCTCATGCGTCCTGTAATCTTTCCATGCTACAGATTCGAACTAAGAATGCTGATACAACAAAGTAAATAGAGACAACTTAGTCTGCATAAACCTGAACGTACGAAAGGACATTGTTCCTGTTCCGGGCCAGAATTCTTTTATGTTATCAGAGCGCGTATATCATAATATTGGAGACTCGATTGTGCTTTCAATGAGCTTTATGCATTTGGTGCCAAATTTTTATTAGGACAGCCAAGGCACAAATTTTTTTCAGAGTTTCTAAGCTTGGTAACAAGAATCCTCCTGAAGATCACTGAGGTTTGGAACATTATTATAGCAGGCTGTATTCAACCCTTTATGTATAGATAGATGTACCACCAAAGTATAATATCTGTAATTCTTTATGTAGTTCTTCTTGTAGTTATTACAGCCTTCTTAGGTACTTCACTGGACTAAATTTGTTAACCTAGTGAACTGACAATTGTAGTCTAATAGTGTAAAAGATGATTGTAATGTTATCCATAAGTTCTGATTATGGTTCTCAGGCTTTTCATCGGAATCACATTGTCCGAGGAGGATTCTGATGCCGATCGCAGTTCTCTCTCCTTGTTTCTCTCTCTATCCAAAAAGGAGAAACAAGAAATGGTAATTGGGGGAAAACAAATAAGTTTTGGTTTTGTATGTGTTGTGTGTGTTCAGGAATACTGTAAAATTAGGAAATTTCAACCTCTTCAATGTGGGGTGGTTCCTTTTGCACACTAGTGTGTGACTTCCAGTTTGTAGGCCGTTCAGTCATGATGATTTACATCTTCTACTTGGGTGTCGGACAGTCTGGTAAAGGCTGTGGTTCTGATGATGGTTCTCAGGTTTTTCATTGGAATCACATTGTCTGAGGAGGGTTTTGATGCCGATCGCGGTTCTCTCTCCTTGTTTCTCTCTCTATCCAAAAAGGAGAAACAAGAAATGGTAATTGGGAGAAAACAAGTTATGGTTTTGTATTTGTGTTGTGTGTGTTTAGGAATACTATAAAGTTAGGAAATTTCAACCTTTCCAATGTGGGGGTGATTCTTTATGCACACCGGTGTCTGCCTGGGTGTCGGACAGTCTGGTAAAGGCTGTGGTTCTAATGATGGTTCTCAGATTTTTCATCGGAATCACATTGTTTGAGGAGGGTTTTGATGCCGATCGTGGTTCTCTCTCCTTGTTTCTCTCTCTATCCAAAAAGGAGAAACAAGAAATGGTAATTGGGGGAAAACAAGTAAGTTTTGGTTTTGTATTTATATTGTGTGTTCAGGTATACCATAAAGTTAGAAATTTCAACTTCTTCAATGTAGGGTGGTTCCTTTTGTACACCAGTGTCTGACTTCCAGTCTGTAGGCTATTGAATTCTAATGATTTACATCATCTACTTGGGTGTTGGACAGTCTGGTAAAAGCTATGTGATTTTCAGATTTTTCATCGGAATCACATTGTCCGAGGAGAGTTCTGATGCCAATAGCGGTTCTCTCTCCTTGTTTCTCTCTCTATCCAAAAAGGAGAAACAAGAAATGGTAATTTGGGGAAAACAAGTTATGGTTTTGTATTTGTGTTGTGTGTGTTCAGGAATACTAAAAGTTAGGAAATTTCAATATCTTCAAGGTGGAGTTGGTTCCTTTTGCACACCAGTATCTGACTTCCAGTCTTACATCCTCTATTTGGGTGTCGAACAGTCTGGTAAAGGCTATGTGGTTCTGATGATGGTTCTCAGGTTTTTCATCGGAATCACATTGTCCGAGGAGGGTTCTAATGACGATCGCGGTTCTCTCTCTCTCTCTCTCTCTCTCTCTCTCTCTATCCAAAAAGGAGAAACAAGAAATGGTAATTTGGGGAAAACAAGTTATGGTTTTGTATGTGTGTTGTGTGTTCAGGAATACCGTAAAGTTAGGAAATTTCAACCTCTCCAATGTGAGGTGGTTTTTTTTGCGCACTAGTGCCTAACTTCCAGTTTACTGAATTATTAAGTCACCATGATTTACATCCTCTACCTGGACATCGAACAGTCTCAGAATATTTCTTGTACATTTTAATTAGTAGCTAGTTGGATTATGACATAAGCCTTGGTTGAAATTGAAGTTATTGAGCTGTAGCTGTGATGTCCATGTGCTAACACCAATTAAAAAGTAATTCACATCTCCAATTGTTTTTGAAGCTTCAGACATCTTCATCCATACCCTGTCGGAAAAATACAGCCAAATCAAATCAGTATAAAATCATCTTAATATTTATAATAAATTTTTATTGGGTCTGGAATTGAAGAACAACAAAAATTTTGCTACAATTTCGTCTAAAAAATGAATGCATTTCAAGTACAAAACTATTTAAAAATTTTCAAATTCTGTGGAGACTTGAATGTAAAAAACCCATAATTTCTAAAGTTTTTAAAATTTTTTGGGAGACTCGAGCCCACCAGAGCCACCCCTAATTCCGCCCCTGTTGGCTAGTAATTACGAGGCCTCATCAATTTTTGTTTAAAAGCTTTGCCTTTCCATCCAAGAGGGAGGGTAGAATTTTTTGTTTTTTCATGTTGTTAAAGAGTTCAACAATAAAATAGATGGCGAGTGCCTAATCGAATTGATCAAGTCACGTAAAAATAAAGGTGAAGTCTAATTTGAGAATATATATATATATATATAAATTTGAGAATACATTGAAGAAATCTAAGTTTTATTGTACTCTTGTTTCTTGAATGCCCCTTTTTCATGGTCAACAACTTGTTATTCACCCCAAAAAAGTCAACAACTTGTTGCTGCCCAAGAAAATAATATAAAATTAGTTCATCCATTTTTTTGTTTAAACTAATTAAATTATTTGATCCATTTCGAATATCAACAGAAAACTTTTCCTTCATCTTTTTTATAAGGGTATTTATACAATGTATGAAATATGCCATATATGATAATTAAGTTTAGAAAATTTACTGAAAATAAATTCTAATAGAAAATTTGTTGTTCAGTTTTGAAGTTTAAAGTCTAAATGTGTATATTGTTGTCAAATTATTATACTTTTTTGCATATAATTACCGTAATTAATTAATTCAGTATTCAAAGTAAAATTTTAGTTTTCCGATTTAATGTTTAGACATTAAGAATTCAGAATTTAAACAATTCAGACTTCAGACTTTATTTTCATTTTTATCACACGGGGCAAGATTCAATGTTAATGATATGTAGGTTTTATTTCCGTTTCTTTTTCCTTTATTAGAATTTATTGTTTGTCCCCTTTGGACTGTTTTTTAAAAAAAGCTGCTAAAGTGACCATAATGCACACAGCATGTGCGTTATCTTCTATGGTAATGCATATAACATATGCATTATCCCTAATCCTCAATTAAAAAGCTCAATTAATCATAATTAATGATGTGACATGAAATATGTTGTTGACGTGGCGCTTATCTGGCTGATAACACATACAGTGCATGAATTATCATGACAATTTATGCATATGAAAAATGTGTTATTATCATGATAACACATTATCGGTGTACACAGATTATAAACCACAAACCCTCTCCCGTCGTCTTCTTTCTTCTTCTGTTTCTTTCTCCAGCTTCTTCTTTCTTCTTCTTCTTCTTCTTCTTCTTCTTCTTCTATAAGTTTTGAATTGTTTTGAAATAATTATAAGTTTTGAAAAAAAAGAAACGGATGTGGCAGATAACGCATACAAGAAATGTGTTATCTATAATTATAACGCATTTTATGTATGCGTTATCAGCCACATCAGTTGATTAAAATGAAGAATTCTGATTTAACGATAACGCACATAGCGTGTACATTATCTTCACTAATGATACATATGGCCAACCCAAACGTTTTTTTTTTAATTTTTAAATCTAGTTACTTTAGTAGCATTTTTTTATAAAAAAAAAAAAGTCGAAACAAAGTTAAAAGCCGAATTTACTTTTAAATGCTGAAAATTAAATTAGAAAAAATATATAATTTTTTCAAAATGTTCAACATGTCCCTATTACACAGATAAATTTATGTTTTTGCCTGTGAAAACTATAATAATATGATTATGCTTTCTTATGCATAAGCACTAATATACACAAATTTTATTTACCAAAAAAAAAAACTAATAAACAAAAAATTTTTGGATAATGAACTCTTGGATGGACAGGCTTGCAAGGGAGACCAAAACCAAAAAGAATTAAGCCAATTAATTGCACTCTCTTTATTTTCTTTTCAATAATATTTTAAGTTTGACTCTTCTAACTATGATTAATGCCATATTTATAAAAAATAATAATAAAAAAAGTATGATTAATGTTAAAAGAATTGAATGTCTTGTCTTGATGATTAATATCACAAACATTTAAGAAAAAAAATAAAATTACAACTTCCATTATCTTTTTATTTATATGATACAATATTATGATATATATATTCTCATGACAATAATGGAAACAAATATTCAATTATAAATAAATGAATATAGAACGATGTATTATAATTATGATTTGTACCAACCCTCTTTTTTTCTGTTTTGATGAATTTTTTATTTTTAAACTGATTAAATTATAAATAAATGAATATAGAACGATGTATTATGATTTTTTTATTTTTAACAGTTGCATTTGTGCAAATCTTCGTTTAAAGTTGTTGAAGTGTAGAGAGAAGGTGGAAGGAAATTTTTTAAAATTTTTACGCGTAACTTTGATGTTTTTACGTATAATTTATTGATAACCTTGAAAAAATAAAAGTCGTTAAAATTCGTCCTAAAATATTTCAAAGAAAATAAAATGGAGTACCTTTTGGCTATTTTATTTAAAATAACGTCTCTATTCTCAATGTATTATAAAAATTACAATATTCAATTTAATTATAGAAAAAACTAAATTCAATTTATTTAGCCTCCCGATTTTCCCATAAAAATCAATCCAACTCCTCCATTCAAATATAGACTCGGTTCTTTCCCTTTATTTTTTTTTACTGGAAAAAAAAAAAAGATTTCTCCAAAAGTTGGGTTTTTTGGAGAATTCATGATTTGTCTAATTTTCTAGACTTAGTACAGAAAACAAAACAAAAGAAAAGAAAATAAAAGAAAAAAAAAACAAGTGAGAGGAAATTAATTTACATAAAGGGGAAAATCATCACCTAAGGATTAAGAGACTGTGTGTAGATATAATCTTCATTCTCAAACATGCTTTCTTCTGATCTTTCTCTGCTGCATTTTTCACTATTCTTTCTTTTCTCACACTCATCATGAGGATGATCACCACCTTTTCCCTGCATCCAAAACTAATCTGCATGAGAGAGAGAGAGAGAGAGAGAGAGAGAGAGAGAGAGGCTTATGTATATATACTAACTGAATGAGTGAGATTTGCAGAAGCAACCAGCAGCATTTCATCATGATTTGAATCTTCATTGGCTTTCCCTTCATGAGTGGCAATGACAAACAACAAAATGATGATGATGAAGAAGAAGAAACCTATTGGGATTCTTGAATTTTTCATTTTCTTGAAGAATTAATAAATGGGATTAATCTCTCTTGCCGACTGAGAGAGTAAAGAAAGAGTACTAATCAAATATATATATAAATATATGGGGAGTCGTTGCTAAGTATTGGTTTTTTTACTTGTCTAGTGATTCCACAGCAGTAAGCTCGATGATCAAGAGGATGGGTTGGCTTCTCTGCTCCTTTTCTCAATAAAATATAATTAAAATCTTCACACACAGTCACACGAATAATCAAAAGAGACACAATTCATGAGTTTCTAAGGGTTTGGAAGCCAATTATTAATGTAAATGTGAGGTCAGATTCGATTTTGTATGTGTCAATATGTTAAAAAAGTTCTAATATAAAACTTAGTTATGAGGGAGAATCAAACTCTTGATGCACCATATAACTTATAAGTTAAGTCTAAATTACAGAGAGAGAGAGAGAGAGAGAGAGAGAGAGAGAGAGAGAGAGAGAGAGAGAGAGAGAGAGAGAGAGTGTGTGTGTGTTTTTGTGTGTTGGCATTTTTTTTTGTTTGTTTTCCCAACAGATATATCAGTGGGTGTCAGAATATAGAAAATTGGTTTGTCATAAAATAAATTAAAAATTGTAAGAAAAGGTAAAACAAAAACCCTAGCTAGCAAGCAAGAGGCAAGAGGTTAATTTAGGGTCATTTCCTTTAATTAGCTTAGTAATTAGAGTGAAAATAAGGGAAAAAAAAGTAAATTATGATATAAATTAAATTATTTATTTACGTCGTTAAAAATTTAGATATAATGTGAAAATGGGTTGTATGTAAATATGGAGCGGGAGTTCTTCCTCTTTTTTTATATTAGTAAAATAATTCGTTAATTACTTATCTAGCACAAAACGTTAACGGAGACACAATGTATATTTATATGTAATTTAACTCTAAATTCAATATGAAATTTTAAATTTATATTATTCCTACCGTCGGGTCCCATTTTCTTATATTTTACCAAGCGTTGGCTACAATCGAGATGGACTTAGCAACCCTCTTCTAGCATGTCGATAATAACTACCGACACCTTTTATCAACGCTAATTCCATTCGATAATTTTTTTAAATAAAAAAAATATTACCAATAATACCTCTTCTAAGCAACGACACTCATGGACGAGGGGTCCTACGTCTTCAATCATTGTATCTATTTTCGAAACCTTGTAATACATCATCTTGGAAAGAAACATCTATTATTAAGGCGAGATTTTACTAGGATCGTTTCCCATATTTACGATTTTAAAGTTTTAAATTTTATATGTATTTAAAAATCTTAGTTTTTTAAAAGATGATAAGAAATATTAGTTTGTTTAATATTATAAGATCAAATACTTATCTTCTAAATTAGCAGTCTTGAATTTAAATACTATTAATGAAATAAAAAATAAAAAAAAGCGTTAGCTTCAATTATTTCTTTTCATACTTGGTTGATTATAGGAAGAAATGAAAAGATCCTTTGCAAAATTACAAAAACAGGGTACGACATTTGGTTCTTATATTGGCAAAATAACTTATAATAATAAAGCCTCATGATGGTTTTGGGCACCCACTGTTTGTCCTTAATTGTCCATTCACTGAAACATCGTCTTCCAAACATATAATGCCATTGGAGATCAACAAGTACTGTCGCCCAAAGGATGGTGACTTTAGGCATTGGCACTGACCTTGACCTTGAAAATTATGAGCCATGGTCAGCTGCTTATAATTATCAAAAGTGATAAATTCTTATTTTTTTCATCATTAAATATTTCTTTTTTTTAGGTTGATGTATTTAAGAGATTTTATTAGTGTTAACTTCAATTTTCTCTTGAAGAAAAGTATTTTTACCGTTCAATTGCTATACTTTTTATTAAATTTTAAGGTGGGCTTAGGTCTAACTCACACCAAAAAGTACCTCAAGAGGGAAGGACTGTCCAAGTCTTTGTAAGTTGTAATTATTTTCTTGGCCCAACTCGGGCAGCCCAACAACTAGCTTTGATACCATGTTAGAATTTGGGCTTGGGCCTAACTCACCCCAAAAGGTACCTCAAGAGGGAAGGACTGTCAAAGTCTTTGTAAGTTGTAATTATTTTCTTTAATTAGCCGATGTGAGATTCTCAACAATATTTGATGTTTTGCACAATGCCACTTCAGCTTGGGTGTGAGGGGTGTGTTGAAAATCCCACATCGATTAATTAAAGAAATAATGAACCCTTAATAAATTTGGACAGTCCTCTCCTCTCGAGGTAAGGCACAAGTCCAAACTCTAACATGGTATCAAAACCATGATATTAGGCCACCCGCAGATGATGTCCAACAGAATGGATTGACTAATATTAACAATCCTTCTCCTCTTTGGGGTGAGTTAGGGCCAAGCCCAAATTCTAACAATATTTGATTTTTTTTTTTAAATGCAGGAGGTGCTACACTTGTTGAAAATTATATCATGATAAGAATAAATCATTTAAGTATAACTCTAAATTATGAGAGACAATAACCCAATTAAAAATGAGGATAATTTCTGCATCTAGGAAAAGGTGAACCCCAAACCTTCCAAATAAGAAGCGCAGCGCTTGTCACTCATATAAGGCCTCACGAGCTTGATCTTCTAAGGTTATATGTGCTAAAACATTTTATCTTTTATAACTTGTAATTTTGCATAATTTTCTCGTGAAATAGTTAATAGAAATAGTAGATACTATAATCACCTATGAGGAGTATAAAATATTAGAAGGATTTGTTTAATATGTGCCTTGAGCTAAGTGAACGTTAATATAAATAAAACATGTCATATATGTTAATTCAAATGTTATACTAGTACATCTTATAAAATTAAAAAATCTAATAAAAATAATTATGATTCCAACTTGTTATGAACTTTGATATGTTAAAAATAATTCGTGTTTTAAAAAAGATAAAAATAAAAGTTCTTGGCTATAAATAGATAAAATAAAAATGGTTAGCTATAAACAGAAACATAAAAATAGTTTAAAGTATATATAGTTAATTTATCTTTATAATATTTTAATTCATTAATCTCTATCAAACTATATTAATGGTATTTTTGTAAAAAAAATTCTACATTTACTAAATATATAACATCATTATTATATAATTGAAATAAGAGGAAAAATATTAACTTATAAGTCATCCTAAAAGTTATATATGTTTATTAAAAATCTCAATAATATAAGGAAATTAGTATTTATCTAATGAATTATTTTTTATGATTTAGTTAAAACAAATTATTTAAATAAATATGCTAGCAATAAGCAAATTAATTCAATTTAAGTTTATTAATAAACAATATAAAATATAAATAAAACTTGTTAAAAAAATCGGTTGACATTTTTATGAAATACCACATAAGTGTCATAAAAAAGCTCTCGTGGCACTTTAAATGCCTTTGGTAGCCTTTATTATGGATGGCTAACGGGCTGAGACCGCAATCCTGGGCCAGGTAGGGCCGAGCTATGACTAGCGGACCAACTCTACAGTTCTGGTTTACTCAAGCCAGCTCGAACTACCTAAGGAGACAGGACCATGGGGGCCATTTCGCGAGCTTCATTTTCTTATTTATTTTTGCCGCAAGTGATATTAGCTGATCAGGATGTTTGATTTATTTTTACTTATATTGTTTATTACGGTATTAATATATGTATATATATGTTATGTTTTAATATTATTGAGATTGAACGTTTAGTGTAATCTATTTAGACGTTGTTAATTATGTTTAATATTTAATATTATTGTTTGTGTTGAAAATTTTGTTATTTTTCAAATTTCTTCAAATCCATGGTTAGGGCAGTCGGTACATCTTACCGACGAAAACTGGTATCGTCGGCAAGTTCGATAGTGTATTTTACTGATGCATATAACGATGGAAATATTTTTTCATTTCCCTTATAATTTCTGTCGTTAAGCCGTCGAAAAGTTCATTTATGAAGGAGTTGTCCTCGAAAAGTCTTGTTATCGACAAGAAATAGCCGGCAAACCAGTTGCCATTGGCATCCCGTCGGTAACCCTTCCGCAACAACAGACCACCGACAGTTTCCTGTTGTCGGTATTCTGATGATTTTTTGTAGTGTCTAAAGTTGAGTTCCATCTTGTACTAACATCTCTGTTAAAACTTCTATAAGGTACTTTTTGTTCTATATAAAATGCTTTAAAATATTGTCGTCTAGGACCGGAAGATCTAATGAACAAAATAACGTCTCTAACCGTTTTTGTAACATGTTCATAACCATCTTATATGCACAAATTCAAAAATATGACATGCATATCTAATGTGAAATAATTTTTTATCTAAAATTAGTCTCAAATTATTTTTCAAAATTGAAATTGAAGAATCATTATTCGAAGCATTATAAAAAAACAAAAAAAAAAAATTTGTATAAAATTCTATAATCACGACATGTTTGAGTGGTATTTCGTGATATATTTGCACCACTATGTCGGTGTTCGAAATTTTCAAAACCAATGATCTTTTTTGTTTAAATGGTAATTTTTATCGACCCAATGACATGTAATACACAAAAAATCTTAAGAAGTAACAGTTTTTCAAGAATCACAAGCGAAAATTTATTAGGAATAGATTAAAAAATTGCAGCAAATACGGTTTTTTCTTCCTGAAAAGTGTTAATAGTTTCCTTCCTAAGTGAAGTTCTAGGAAATCTCTTATAAGTCGATTGAAATGCAACTTTTATTAATCTCACAAATAGATTACTAAACTATTTCTCTTTTTCCTAACGCTCTATCATATTTAAAAGTGGCCATTTCATTTCCCAAAGCACCAGAAAAAATTTGTATTTGTCTAGTTAAATCTACAAAATGAGAATGGTGACAACGCTCTATATGTTTATTAAGTGTATCAGTGCCGCCACTGGTCTTATGTGCGAGTTTCGTTTTACAAAGTTTACATCTAATTTGATCATTTATCTTATCGAAAATACTCCAAACAATAGAAGTTCTTTTTCTACTGCCACTAAGTACGGTATCGGAAGGAAGAGATATTTCATTTTCTTCATTCTATTGTTTATTTTTATTATCAAAATTCGAAAGATACCTTAGCAAATTTTGACAAAACAATAACTTATATGTTTGTATAATTTCTAACTCCAAAATGGAAGGAATATTCCAAAATATACAATTGTAGGAAAAATGAAAAACAAGAACACAAACAAAACTAGTCAAATCAATTTGCATAAACAGTATTCACAACATTTCTTTTTCATAGATTCCACAAATCCTACCCTAAATCAAATATACTAAGGCTCAACTTGGATGGTGATTTAGTTGGATTTTTTTTTTTTTGGGGAATTTTTTAAAAGTTAAAACAGTTGTAAGAAAATATACAGAACCCTAGTAATACATTTGGTATATTAGAATGAAACGAAATTGAATGACTTTCCACCCACAGTCCCTTTCTACTCAGAATGAGTTTATAATCCTTTTTCATTTCATTATATAGATGAAGAAGTCGTAATGGAATGGAGATTTATTTTTTATATTTCGTAAAATTATTATTCAATGGAATAGAATGAAATTTCGCAATACATGAGTTCTTGCCAATAACCACGTCCTTAATTCTTTTTCTGGAGTTGCAAATATCGATTGCAAAGAGTTCAGATCTTTTATGTATACTTTCTCCAGTTTCGTTGCTATCGGGGGCGCGATTTTCTAATGACCACAGGCATTCTAGCTAATTCAGCCTTCTTCCAATTAACGAATTTTTGTTTCTCGAATATTCAACTGTGGTAGAGTGTCACCTTGATGTGGTGGAAGTCATATGACCCATGGATGGATATATGAATCCAACTTATAATCATGGATATATGTCTTCATGATTATAAGTTCATTCCATACCGGACTAAACTGGAATAGGGTTCTAGACATTCTCATTATGAGAAGGGGTCATTCGAGATCCTTTCATGCATTATATTAGGTATCAAGGAAAATCCATTTTGGTTCAATTAAATACATTTTGATACATGAATTATACATGTTGTGCATCAAATGAATTGAAAAATAATAATTTTCAAGTTATGTTTTTAAAATGTGACAACAATATATACCGAATTTTACAGCAAAAATTTTAAATTATTATAAACTTATTATGTTAAAAATAGTTTATACCTGAAAAAGATAAAATAATTTTTTTTACTATAATTGATAAAATAAAAGTTCATGTTTATAACAAAAAATTAAAAATAATTTAATGCTATATAATCAATTTTTCTTTAAAAAATTAATCTTAAATTGTCATTTTTATCTTAAAAATTAAGCTAATTTCATCACTTAATCTTACAAATTATTTTCCCATTCCACATATACATATATATATATATTTATATCTTTATATATATAATAGGACTACTTTGTATTTATATTCTCGAGGACTATAATGGTTAGAGAAAGAACTTTTAAAACTAACTTTTAATAAAATTGACTTAACATTTGGAATTAAAATGATTATTCTTCCTATATGTAACTTCGTTTATGATCTATCCCAAATGTGCAAATTCTTGTTGTTGTTGTGTGTGTGTGTGTGTGAGAGAGAGAGAGAGAGAGAAAGAGAAGGTGGATTTTGGAGTTTTTGAGTGTGTGATGTATTTGTGTGTGTATGTGAGAGAGAGAGAGAGAGGTGGATTTTTGGAGTTTTTGAGTGTGTGTGTGTGTGAGAGAGAGAGAGAGAGAGAGAGAGAGGAAGGAGGTGGATCTTGGAGTTTTTGAGGGTGTAATGTATTGAGAGAGAGAGAGAGAGAGAGAGAGAGAGAAGAGTGAACATGGTAAATGTGCTATGCATGAGCTGTATAAAGGGGTATAGGTTGAAAGTTTAGAGAGAGAGAGAATGGGAAATCGGTTAAAAGTGGCGGTTTGAAGGTGAGGTGGAATAAGGTAGTTGGTGAGGGTGTTATCTTCTTCTATACATACAGACTGTAAAGGATATGTCTCATACACTAACTCTTCTTTCATTAGAAAATAAATAAATAAATTAGTTTTTTGGGAAAAATAATTATATTAAGTCTGCTTTGAATCACCTCCATTCAAACATTGGAAAGATAAGTTGAAACGGCCTGAATAGTCAATAAATGTATCAGAATATTAGCACTTCGTCGAACAAAAATGAAACAATATTTAATCCATCGACAAGTGATAAAGTACTAAGAAATTTCGATCAAGATAACAGCTGGTCAAGAACGACTTTACAATCACTTTCAAGTATGAAATTGGTGTGGCCAAATCTTTCAGCCAATCGAAAACCGTGATGGATAGCTATAGTCTCCACATGTTCTGACGAGTGTGAGTGTGGTAAAACATTTGAGAAAGAAATCTACACCCTCCCTTATAATCCCGCATAAGACTTCCAATACTAATGTTGTCCATAGTCCATGCAGCATAAATATTAATTTTGAGCATTTCTATCTCCGACGGCCTCCAGTGACAACCGAGATGGTACCGCACGCCGTCGTACAATAGGCATAGAAGGTCTTGCAGGTACTAAGTCCTTCGTATGTAGATCTAAAACTCATTTCTCGTTGCATAAGGAAGAATTTTAAGAAACGCCTAAGTTGGCCAAAGCGCCAAATGGGGAAGCAGAGGACTCCTGGGTATCGTCTTTGAGGTAATGCACTCACAAATATTCATTTCAGAATTATGTTGCCCACATTACAATTAGCGACAGAACTGGAGATGTATTTTGAAAATTCATATTATTTCTACTATTCCAAATACACCATAAAATGTAGGTGAACCGCGAATTATCATAAACTAATTAGTCAAACATTTGCTCAATAATAGCTTAAGTGACAGGACTTTAGAAAAAACCCATCAAATATGAAAAATCTGAGCTCAACCAAGTTTCCTCTACTACCCAATATCGGAAAAATATATGCAAAGCATACTAAATTTAATAACTGAAGTCTGAATTTGAATGCAAAATAAATTAATAAGTTATAATTATATACATATATATGTGTTGTGTTATAATTTTGAAAATAATATATATTTTTAGAGCGGAGTTAAGTGAAAAATTTTCACTTAAAATTTATAACTACAGTTGTGTGATTTGCCAAAATTATTTTTTATCAAACACATTTTATTTAATAAGTTGTTAACTAATTCATTTTAATAGTTAAATTAATTTATCAAACAAAACCTTCGACTCTACTTAATATACAATTTACCCTTTTTTAATGGTGAGTAAAAATAATATTACTTCCGGTCAAGAATATAAGTCTTTTTACGGTTGAGGATAGTAAAAAATATAAATCTTATTACAACTTTCGATAAGTATTTATTAAATTTTTTCATATTTATCCATCTTTTTATATATTTATTTTATTTTTATTATTATCCTTTTTATTTATGGAAAGTAAAATGTATTATAATTTAAAAATTATCTTCAAAATTATTAATTTTTGTGCTTAAATTCAAAATGATCTATATTTCTGATCGGAAATAATATATCTTTTTAATAAAGAGAAACTATAAGATGAGAGTTGCAAATAGAAATTGTCCATTGATTTTCACACTTCTACTCCACTCTCTCTCTCTACCATTGTCCATTCACTCTCAAGAAGCCAACTCATTTTCCATATACAAATCCTTTCTCTCACACTTTTGCACTCTCTTTCCTCTCTGTCTCTTTCACTCTCTTTCTTCCTCTCTCTCTCTCTCTCTCTCTCACAACACACACTCAAAAAAACTTCCATCCTTTCTCTCTCACACAACACACGCACTTGCACAGACATACAGACAGGCACAGCACAACTCTCTCCCCATATTCCCATATATAAAAACCCTAATTCTTTTCTCCCTCCCCTTTTCTCACTCTTACCACCCCAGCTCCACCACAGCTCCACCACCACCGCCACCACTTCAACTCCACCGCCTGTCAATGTCTTGCCCATAAGAGTACTTGCTTCTACTCCCAGTTGAGCTCAACTCCAATGACTATCATTACCAGTCTTGCTTTCGCAGTCACCGTTCTACTCCTCGCCGTTTTTTGCTTCCACCGCTCCTCAGCCGCCGGTGAAGTCGAAGTCCGGTCACTTTTGGAGTTCAGGAAGGGCATTAAAGCTGACCCATTGGGGAAAATCTTCTCATCATGGAACCAAACCCTTGCAGATCCATCCAGCAACGGCACTTGTCCCTTGTCGTTCTTCGGCGTTCTCTGCGACCCTGGTTTGGACTCTGTGGTTGCCATTCACCTCGACGGCCTTGGCCTCTCTGGGGACCTCAAATTTTTCACACTAGCATCCCTTAAGTTTCTTATGAACCTCACTCTCTCGGGCAACTTCTTCACCGGCCGCCTGGTGCCTGCTCTCGGAAGTATGAGCTCTCTGCAGCATTTAGATCTCTCCAACAACCAATTTTATGGTCCTATTCCTGCCCGGATGAAAGACCTCTGGGGTTTGAATTACCTCAACTTGTCGCGCAATAATTTTACTGGTGGGTTCCCCACTGGAAATTCCAATTTAGGGCAGCTGAAAGTGCTCGATTTGCATGCAAATTCTCTATGGGGTGATGTCCAGAGTCTGTTTCCGGACTTGAGGAATGTGGAGTATGTGGATTTGAGTGGAAATTCATTTTTTGGGTCTTTGGCAATGAGTGTGGAGAACGTGTCTAGCTTAGCTAATACGGTGCATTATTTGAATTTGAGTGGAAATAACCTGGGAGGTGGATTTTTTGGGGGAGATATAATAGGGTTGTTTAGGAGTTTGAAGGTTTTAGATTTGGAGAACAATGGGGTCACAGGGGAGCTTCCCTCATTTGGTTCTTTGCCAAATCTTCAAGTTCTTAGGCTTGGGAATAATCAGCTTTATGGGTCAATACCCCCGGAGCTCTTGCAAGGTCTGGTGCCTTTGGTGGAATTGGATCTTAGTGGCAATGGATTCTCCGGTGAGGGATTGTTTTGAAGTTTTGAATAATTCGATTCGGTAATATTAGTATAATCGTTTGATTGCTGAATTATTAACTGCACGCCATTTTTTATATTTTAGATTAGTAGTCCATTTGATTGCTTAGTTGTCTCTGCCAATTTTTCATATGCTTGATTGCTATGCCTTTGATCGTTGTGGTATGAAATCCACTATTGTTTTCGGATGATATTTAATGATGGATCAAGTCATGACGAATCTCTGTCATGCTGATTTAGTTTGAAGTGATTGAGTGGTTTTAATGCTTCAATAATAAAGAGATACTTGTTAATAGGTTGGGAACTCTTATGGAGCTTCCTTTAACTACTTTGTGAATTATACAAATGTCAGTTGAAAATTGGTCCACATTTCATGGTTTTCCCATTACCATTGATGCAAATTTGGAAGCATTCTATGCGCCTAGTTGTCATGACGGCATTGGGAAGTTATTGAATCAGATGTTCATTGGTTGTTTTTGGAAGTGGCTAACATACGTGCCGTAAAATAATTGGTAACAGGACCTTCCTTCCGAAACATGATACGCTCTGGCTTTTGTCAGTTTGTTCAAACAAGTTTGTGGTTTTCTGCACCTTTTCTTTTACGTAAAGACTTGTTCGTTATGATCATTATCACGTCTGGAGATTTTCTCATTGAGAGAGAGCCTCGATAATGTCCTACACATTTGCTCCCTATTTGGCACCTTTGCTTCTTTTCATTCAATTCTTATGTTTTCCCCTTTTTGCTATGGGCAGAGATGAGCCATGAATCATGATATATACAAAACATGTTGAAAACTTAAGGTGGATTTTGATCCACTTTAACTGGAATGTGAAACAGTTTTTTCTTTCTTCAGGTCTTAACTAAATCTTTCTGTATGTTGCCACTCTCTCTTAGCTTAAATCTTTCTTGCGTATTATTGCTTTACTTTTTTTTGGATTTTTTGTTCAAAAATATTATTTTAGATTTCTTAAAGATTCTTTGGCATTGTACAGGTTCAATTGAGCGAATTAACTCCACAACTTTGAGTATGTTGAATCTTTCATCAAATGAGCTCTCAGGTCCACTTCCACCTTCGATTGGAAATTGTCATGTTGTCGACTTGAGCCGAAACCTGCTATCTGATGATATCGGAGTAACAGAGAATTGGGGGTCCAATTTAGAAATACTGGATTTGAACTCAAATAAGTTGACTGGAAGCGTACCCATCTTTTCACAGTCTCATGGATTAACTCGGCTTAGTATTGGAAACAACTCTTTATCTGGAAATGTACCTCCTGAACTAGGGCAATCTACAAAGCTGGCTCTCGTTGATCTCAGTTCTAATGACCTTGATGGGAATATACCACATTTTTTCTTTGCCTCAACAACATTAACTAACCTAAATCTGTCAGGGAATCATTTGACAGGACCAATTCCTATTGAAGGTTCAAGTAGCAGTGAATTACTGGTTCTACCTTCTTATCCTCAGTTGGAGTCAGTTGATCTTTCAGATAATTTCTTGACAGGTGACTTACCTACTGATGTGGGTAACTTTGGGAGGCTTAAATTACTGAATGTTGCAAGGAATAACTTGTCCGGACATCTGCCTAATGAGCTGGAGAAGCTTAGTGCCTTGGAATACCTTGACCTGTCGAGCAACAATTTCACCGGTAGTATACCTGATAAACTTTCTTCAAATCTTCATATCTTCAATGTATCCAACAATAATTTGGAGGGAACAGTCCCTGAAAACTTGAGAAATTTTCCGGATGCATCATTTCATCCCGGGAACAACTTGCTCAGCTTCCCCAAAGGCCCTTCCGGGAATGGTCATGCTCCCAGTGAAATTCCTAATAGGGGTGGAAAACATCACAGCTCAAAATCTAGCATAAGGATAGCCATTATTCTTGCCTCAATTGGAGCTGCTGCCATGATTGCCTTTGTTCTGTTAGCATATTATCGAGCTCAACTTCAAGATTTTCGTTCAAGAAGCGGATTTGGCAGCCAAACTGTTGGTAGAGATGTTAAATTAGGAAAGCTTCCTCGGCCTTCACTTTTCAAATTTCATACTGCCGTGGAGCCGCCTCCAACATCTTTAAGCTTTTCTACAGATCACTTGCTTCCTTCAAACTCACGAACTTTGTCAGGGCCGTTGGAGTCCAATACAGAAATTGTTGAGCATGTCTTGCCTGAAGGAATAGCAGCAGGTTCGGTTCCTGTCAATACCAGTTCTCATGAAAATCGTCCTGCAACATCTGAAAGGAAGTCTTCTCCAGGTTCCCCGATCGCGTCCTCACCCCGTTTCATCGACACATTAGAACAACCTGTGACTTTGGATGTATATTCTCCAGATCGATTGGCTGGAGAACTTTTCTTCTTGGATACCTCACTGGCTTTTACGGCTGAGGAGTTATCTCGTGCTCCAGCCGAAGTTCTGGGTAGAAGTAGCCATGGTACATTGTACAAGGCTACACTTGACAATGGTCATATGCTAACTGTGAAGTGGTTGCGAGTAGGGCTGGTCAAAAACAAGAAAGAATTTGCAAAGGAAGCTAAAAAGATTGGATCAGTAAAGCACCCAAATGTGGTCCCTTTGCGTGCTTACTACTGGGGTCCTAGGGAACAAGAGAGACTCATCTTAGCTGACTACATTCAGGGAGATAGCTTGGCTCTACATCTTTATGGTAATGTCTCAGAACACATTATTCTTTGTTTTTATTCCCCAACCCTTGTTTCCGATTTTGCAATGATTTTGTTACAAATTGAATCAGTTGTCTTCCATTTGTCATAGCATCGCAAAGAGTCTATTGTTATGGTCGTGTTGTCTTCTCGTGATGTCAATGCTTTTGACCAGCATATTGCAATATATTTCCAACTCTTTTTAGCTGTGATCCACAATATGGCTTAGAGAGTAGGTTTGATGGAATGAATTATATCTCATACGCAAGTCTGCATGTCTGCAGAGACAACACCTAGGAGGTATTCCCCACTATCATTTGGCCAAAGACTGAGGGTAGCTGTTGATGTTGCTCGGTGTCTGGTGTACCTTCATGACCGAGGATTGCCTCATGGAAACTTAAAGCCAACAAATATCCTCTTGGAGGGTTCTAACTACACTGCTCGTCTTACTGATTATGCTCTCCACCGCCTGATGACTCCAGCTGGCATAGCAGAGCAGATACTGAACCTGGGGGCCCTTGGATACCGTGCGCCAGAACTTACTAATGCAACAAAGCCTATGCCTTCTTTTAAGTCTGATGTGTATGCACTTGGTGTGATTCTGATGGAATTGTTAACGAGAAGAAGTGCTGGTGACATCATCTCTGGGCAATCAGGTGCAGTTGACCTCACAGATTGGGTTCGGCTGTGTGAGCAAGAAGGTCGAGTTATGGACTGTATTGACAGAGATATTGCGAGTGGGGAAGAGCACTCTAAAGCAATGGATGACTTGCTTGCCATATCACTAAGGTGTATTCTTCCTGTAAATGAAAGGCCTAATATCCGACAAGTTTTTGAAGATCTCTGTTCTATATCTGTGTGAAATTTTGTACATCTGTTGGAAGCAATTCTTTTCCTGACTTGATTGCTCGTCATTTTCTGTCCTCTCTTTTTCGCCTCAATTGGTTTGATCGCCTTGTAATTCGGCAATCATCAATTTCCCCCCTTCAATTTTTGTGTAAAGGGATGATTAATCCATTTATTGATTGACCATATTCTTTAGTTTGAGTTGTGAATTTTGAACAGCTATTTCTTGTCATTAGTTGTGCTGACAAATGATAGGTGAACATGTTTTAGGCCCTTCAGTGGGAATTGTACAAGTTCTGTCATGTTTCTTCCTCCATTTTTCTTGTAGTGATTATTCTACTATTGTAAAACCATCATATTTTTGAGTGATACAGATGATGTTATTGATGATCAACTTGTCTTTGTCCCTATTTTATACTGAGTAATGTTTTCTTGCTTTTGTAATCTTTAGTCTTATGTTAGCTTTCAGCTCTCTCTTGATCTATGAATACTTGAAATCCTGGATCCCCTCTTTCTGACTGATCAAAACTGCCTTTGGCAACAAAGCTTTGGGGTTTTCTTTGTTGCAGAGCTTCAATTCATATTCGATTTGAGTTGCGTTTACAAAGTTTAACTCTTATGAAGGGAAAAGTTTATCCAAGAGTTAAAATATACGTTTTTAAAAGTTCATAAAGTTTAACTCTCATGAAAGGAAAGGTTCATTTAGAAAAGGGTTATTTTGCTTCGCCTTTAACACTCTTTGTGGGAATGAGATGGAAGGCCTTTATGGTGGAGGAGACGATTTCTTCCCTTTTGATTTGCTTTGTTGAGCCTCATCTTTTTTAGTGGAAGTAGACTCTTCTGGTGCTTGAACATTTTCCTTAAGAGTCTACTTCCACTAAAAAAGGTTAATTCTCTAAATTCTGTATGGAGGTTTTTTGATTCCGTTGGGCAGCTACCATGCTTCACATTCTGATCCGCCGACGGAGCATAGTAAGGTAGAGGTTAAGTGGGACCTCTACTATGGAATTCTGGAAGTTGCTATTGTCTCTACTGTCCTTGCCTTCCCCAAGAAAAGTTTAGATGATTCTTCCAATTCCCTCCACTGCAAAAGTCACAAAACATTACCGTCATATTAGGTGTAATAGTCTTGTTCCCCATCTTTTACTCCATAATTGTTGTCAATCTAGCTTCTATGGAAGTGATAGCATCCACGTTGTGTACTTCAGCAAGCTTGGGCTTGGATCTCTATCCTCTTCAAGTATAGTTGCTCATAGCTATTTGTTCGATAAGATCATATACCTATTGGGGAGTATTTGTAGAACCTCCTCCAGCAGAGGCATCAATAAGCTGTCTCGTCCAAAAAGATACTCCATTATAGAACTACCGCGTGCGATAGGTTGAGTTCTACCGTTCGTGGTAGGGTTCTGTTCAAAACTCCCTTGAATGCTCGAAATAGGTCTAGCCTACAGTCCACATTGTGTACTTCAGCAAGCTTAGGCTTGGATCTCTGTCCTCTTCAGGTATAGTTGTTCATAACTATTTGTTGGATAAGATCATATACCTGTTGGGGAGTATCTGTAAAACCTCCTTCAGTAGAGGCATCGATAAGCTGTCTCGTCCAAAAAGATACTCCATTATAAACCTACCGCGTGCGGTAGGTTGAGTCCTCCCGTCCGTGGTAAGGTTTTGTTCAAAACTCCCTTGAATGCTCGGGACCTATCGTCTGCGATAGACTTCTATTTTTTTCCTCCTTTGTCCTTTAGGCCTACCGCGTATGGTAGGTTGACCGCCGTGGTGCTAGTAGCTTCCGTTTTTGCCCGTTTTCAATTTATTCTCCATCTTCTTCATCAAAACACCTAAGATAGAGGTAAATAATATAAATTATACATCTTATACATTAAAAATATCATGAAAAGTGACGAAAATAATACATATATATAGAAGTAATATTACATGACACATATCAAACGCCTAGGAAATAGGGGGATTGTAGTGGAAGGAAAGAGGAGAAAGCGCAAAACAAAGAAGGAGATAGATTAGAGATCGAGATAAAAGCAGCAAGAATACAAACGCAGGGGAAGAGATAGAAAGGAAAGGAAAGAGGAGATCTAGATAATGCAACAAAAAGGAAACACAAGGGAGGAGAGATGATCTATGGAACCAGAAGTAAACCTTGAGAAACAGGGCAAGGAGATTGGACGAATCAGGGGAGAGGGCTCATCGGAGGTAGGGAGTGGGCTCTATAAAGAAAACCTTAATAGTCTTTTCCTCTTTGCAAACTAGTGCAAGAAACTGACAATGGCGCTTCGCTTTATTTCTCATTCTTGCCGTTCGAATTTCCTTAATCTCAATCGGAGCTTCATATATCCCTACACATTTCTTCGAGTACACACAGAAGCCTCACCTCCAAAAGAATTGCTTCAAAATCCCGTTTTGTACAACTACTTAATTAAAGATTTGAACTTCCCAGAAGAAAGAGCAATCAGAGTTTCGAACCATTTTCGTTACAGCAATACTCTTGAACAAGCTCAATCAACTGTTGAATTCTTGAAATCCTTTGGGTTTTCTCATTGTCAGATACAATCAGCTGTTCAAGTCTGCCCTCAGATCCTGTTTTCTAATAATGAAAAGACTCTGGCCCCAAAGCTTAGGTTTTTCCAGGAGCTGGGATTTTCTGGTTCTGATTTCGGTAAGTTAATTTCTAAAAATGCTGGTGTCTTGGCACGTAGTTTGGATGATACCTTAAAACCTTGTATTGAAACTACTAAGGGAATACTTGGCAATGATGGGAATAATAAGGATTTAATTCAGGTTTTATTGCGCTGCAATTGGGTGATTAGTAAAAAGTCGAATGCAAGAATTGTATCAAATATTTCATACTTCAAGAGTTGTGGTATCGATGGTGATCAGATTTCAAAACTTTTTAAAAGGCAGCCTAGGTTGTTTACTGCTCCAGAATCTCATCTCAGAGCTATTGTTGAGAAAATTTCAGAAATGGGATTTCCAATGGATTCAAGAATGTTGGTTCATGCCATTTATACCGTTGGTACTATAAGTAGTAAGACTTTAGAGAAGAAACTGGATTTGATTAGTAGTTTTGGGTTCTCAAGAGATGAATGTCTGGAGATGTTCAGGAGAGCACCAATGTTGCTTAGAACTTCTGAGCCCAAGCTGAGATGTGCAATGAATTTCTTTTTGGATACTGTTAAGTTAAAGAAATTACTTATAGTGCGTGCGCCTATGTGTTTAATGCATAGTGTGGAGGACAGAATGGTTGCACGGTATAGAGTTGTAAAGACTCTGATGGAGAAGAGGCTTTTGAAAAAGGAGCCAGCTTTTCTTTATGTCTTACAGTTGACAGAGGGGGAATTCTTGGAGAAGTATGTATCAAAGTTTGTAGACAATACTGAAGAATTACTATATGTTTATAAGGCCCATCTTCTGGAATCTTTAACAGAAGAAGATGCTTCATCTGCTCTTCTTTTTGGGCAGTAAGGTTTTGGTTTTGCTAGTATCTTTGTAAGTGAGTCCTCTATAATGTGAAATTGCATTTTTCTCTTCTTTTTTTTTTGGTTCCTTTTTAAAATGATGATATATATCTGCAAATGTGCTTAATGGTTGAGCCTTTTAGAAGAAAATCCAAAATGAACTGATAACTGTATAATGTGCATAATTATTCTTGAATTACTAATTGGATCTTTGAAGCAGCTTTTCAACATGTATGCCTGATGTCTGCTTCTTTGCGCTTCTCTTTGGATTGTCCTAAAGTTTAAATTTCAGTTGTAGAAAGAAAGAATATGCATTTTTTTTTCTGGTTTTATATTTCTGTCAGTTCTATGCTTGATGAAGTTTTGCTGCCAACCGTTTGTTTCCCAAGAAGCTGTTAAGATTTTCTAGTAAGTATTCAGAATAAACATTGGCTAAGCATTGAACATGTATGTAGGCCTTATGCAAAGCTGACTCCTTATAAATATTTTACATTTTACAGAATTTCCTTTAATAGAATAGAAGAAAGCAGAAACTGCTCCACTTGAAAATTCTCTTTTATGACTGAAACATGTACTATGAAGACAAAAATCTATCTCAGTGGGTGGATAATGGGCAAATAAAGGGAGGAGAAAGAGGGCAGTTTGTGTAATGACAGTGCTCTATTAATTGCCTGAGATATTTTGCATTTAGAGAGTAAATGAATTGCTCATGGTCTTATTACAATTTAATCTCTGTTAGTTAAAGAGCTAACATTAAGTGTTCATGTATCTTTAAACTTATTGCTTGCAATTTTGCTCATTTATTGGATTTAATATTCTTTTCTATTACTTGGATTTTCGTTCAAATCCTCTTATCTTGATACTTGTTGGTTGCAACTTGTGTTTCCTGTTTGTGATTCATCAATCTGGTTCTGATACATTGTTTTCCCCCTTGGGGAGGGGGAAGGACTAAGGGTGCCTTCCTCATGCAATAGGCAATGGGAGAACTTTTACAGCTTTAGCTCTGATTCCATAGTTGATCAAAAGAGTTTTTAGCTCTAATTTGATGGTGAATAGTCAATCAAAGAGCGAAACCATTAACCCAGAAGAAAAAGGAAAGGTATCTTAAACTGTTTGAAGTAAATTTGTATTAAGATGGGCTAGTGATGGGAGAGACTGTTCTAAGAAAGATATTCTAATGCAAAGAAAAAATCTGGAAAATTTCATTGATGAAGACAATGTTTAAACTGCAGTCGAGGATTTGAGCAACCTTGTCAATTTGGTTTGGGAGGTTATGGAAGATGAACACTTTTGTGACATATATAGAAACACTCACAGACATTGTTATCTTTATCTTTGCATTTTCCCCATCCATGAGGGTTCAACTTTGAACAGAGCTGGTCACACTCTGTCATCTGGCAAACAAAGGCTGGCTGAGAGGACACCCTTTCATCTTTGCATATTAGTGTCAGTCTGCAACATTTACCTGTTATATATTTCATCACACAGGAGCTTGTTATGTGTATAATTTGAATGGTTTCATATCCAGAAATCAAAGTAAAAGCAGATAAAATGAGGTATGTTATTAAGTGGTTAGGGGTCCAACCATGAAAGTGCAGAAACTGGTAAACTCACTTGCCCAACACCTTTTGTGGTGAAATGGCAGATCACTGATGCCTAAATTCGCATTCTAAACGGGTCTTTCATTTGGTTTTGGATGGGTTTAAAACTTCACGTGTTGTTGCTTATGCTTTTTACAAAAATGTATCATCTCTTGTAACAGGTAAAACAGGGATGCATTTCTCCATGGGACAGAAAATGTGCAAATTTGCTCAAAGGAGAAAAAGAAGAAAGAAGGGAAAAGAAAAGGTTTTACCAGTATGGATGGATATGAAAACCATGCCCAGGATGAGAATTACTGCTGCAGACTTCATCTTCTTTTGGAAGAGAACTTGAAATTGGGAGAAAATGATGATAAAAGTTACTCAAAAGAGAGAGAAATGGAGAGACTCAAGAAATTTTTCATGCTCAACAGAAAGCAATGCAGAAAAAGGAAGATTTATATACATTTTTTTTGTTCATTAATTGGAGATCCTTTTGAAGGTTTTATCTGAGGTGAAGCTGACTATATGAATTTAATGATTCAGTAACAGTGGGAAGGAAACCATTCACTGTTAGTAATTGTTATCCCCAAAGTGTAACAGGTAAAAGTGAATACACAATTAACAGTTAGAAATTCTGTGCTCATGAAATGGAGTTTTAACTTTTTACCGGTGCTAAATATTTAGAGGTACACGACCTTATCTACGTATTTAGTATTGAGAGTTAAAACATTTAGTCCAGAAATAGTCGGTCCTAGTGCTTTTTTGGCTAGTTCTCTATTGGCTCTCCCGCAAAGAAAAGAAAGTCGACTATATACGAAGGTTGACTCTGAGATGCGCTAGAGCGGGACCAAGTAGTTTAGGGACACACAAGACCAAAACATGGGAGAAAGTTAATCTATTCCTGCAATTGCGGTCAGTCATTTGTTGAAGGTAAGGAATTCTATCTTTCAATCGTTTTATTTTCATTTGTTGAAGAAAGTTATAAGGGATAATAAGCATAGATCTAAGTAAGCAATCCTCTCTAGGAAGACTAAGATTAGTAGTCGTTAGGCTTAAAAGAAATCCCACAAAAAGTTATTTACGAACTTGGTTCGTTCAATTCTTATTCTTAAGAAGGATCCACCGGAAAGACTGGACATGTATCTTCATTAGCCGGAAGAAATTAGTCTCTACTAACGTCATTCGAAGAACGTCATTCGAAGAACGATGAAAAATTCTATCTTTCAATCGTTTTATTTTCATTGATATGTATCGATTACAGAATAAAATTTATTTGTTTAGCCTAAACGAAGGAACAGCCATGAGATGGTTAGCTCTAGTAGTCACAAGACCAAATGCCTCTGCCATATCCAGCTCTTCTGGCACCATATTGTTGGGGAGTTTCCAATCAAAGCAATGCACCAATTGTGCCACCAATAGCCTAACCATAATCAACCCCAGCTGCATTCCAGGGCAGCCTCTTCTGCCAGAACCAAACGGAATCAGCTGAAAATGTTGGCCACGGACATCGATATTGGTGCCGATAAATCTCTCCGGGATGAACTTTTCAGGATCATCAGGCCATGCCTTTGGATCCCTCCCAATTGCCCATACATTTACAATGATTCTTGATTTCTTTGGTATGTGAAAGCCATCAATTATGCAATCTTCAATGGCTTCATGAGGGAGTAGTAATGGTGCTACTGGATGTAGCCTCATTGATTCTTTCATAACCATTTCTAAGTACTTCAAGTTGTCAAGATCTGATTCCTCAACCATTCTGTCCTTGCCTACTACTTCTTCTAGCTCTTGTTGGACTTTTTTCATCACTCGGGGATGTTTTATGAGGTCCGACATTATCCATTCCACCACCGTCGCCGAGGTGTCCATTGATGCCGCAAGCATGTCCTGAAATCAATATCGCGTAGATGATAAACGGAATCAGACCTTTTAACTTTAAAATGTTCAGATTTCAGTGGTTAAAAAGAGAATTTTGCTTACCAACAAAATGGCCTTGACATGTCTCCTATCAAATTGAAACTCTGTTTCACCAGATTTCATTAAAGACAACATAGTATAAGTGAAATCATTAGTGGGTTGACCTTGTTTGCAGCTTATACTTTCATGTTCATCAAGAATCTTCTCAAAGAACTCATCAAACACTTGACTAACAGCCTTCATTCTCTTTGTCAATCCTTGAATATCAAGTTTTCCAAGGTATGGAAAATAATCCCCCAAATTTGGAGTAGCAGCTAATTGCATACCTTCTTGAATCACAGATTTAAATCCCCTCTCATTAAAATCTTTATCTTCATATTTTTTCCCAAAAACCATCAAACAACTTATATTCGCGCTCAGGGATGAAACCTCAGCGCTGATATCTACTGTAACACTGTCTCGAGCTGCCTTTTTAAGCGAATCCATCCATAATTTCAACTCTTCTCTTCTCATTGATTGAAATGAATTGATCTTGAGGGTACTTAGAAGCTCCAAAGTGCACAATTTTCGCATGTTTCGCCAATAAGGACCATATTGGCCAAAGGTCAAATTCCTTTGTCCATAGGAGATATACTTAGAAGCCTCATGGGGTGGTCTGCTAGCAAAAACAAGGTCATATGTTTTTAGGAATTGCTCTGCTGCAGAAGGAGATGAAACAATAATGTTTGTAGCAAATCCAAATCGTAAGTGCATAATTGGACCATGTTTCTTAGCCAATTTGTGCAAATCTTGATGAGGATTTTTCCCCAACAAATGAAGATGGCCAATGATTGGGAACCCTTTTGGACCAGGAGGCAAATTCTTCTTATATTTGTTCTTCTTCCTCACCAATGTATTGAAGAGGAACAGAGTTGCAAATACTACAATTGTTGTCCAAATCCAGGCAGAGAAAATCATGTTTCAATTAGAAAAGCCCTTTGATGTTGTAAAAGAATGTAAAACTTTACACGGTTTAAATCAATGATGGAGATGAACTATGTTTAGGCAAGAAGAGATTGAAGACAACAACGAAAGCCAAATTTCAACTTTGTTAAGATCGAAAAATGTATGGGTGATTATGTTTTGGTCAACCATTTTCCCCAGTTGGGAGTTATGATAGAAATCTTGGAACGATAAGGACCTTTAGCTAATCTTTTATAAATATCTCTAGGAGGAGTTCCCAGATATTTAAATGGTATACAATAATGATTAGTTCGGATTTAGTCTGTCTTGCGTAAGAATCTGATTCTTTCTCGAATATATTATATTATAATTGTTTGAACGATTCGAACCTTTCTTCTATAATAATTTCATAAACTATGGACCGACTAAAAGTCAAGTAAAAAGGGTGAATCAAGTTTATTCTTTCTGTTCCTATTATCATGTGAACTGAGGAGGCACAACTCGTTGCTTGAGAACTCCGTTTCTAACTCCTCATTCACTTAACGAAAGAACTTAGAGGGCGAACTTCTCACCTACCTCACTATCTCGAGGCGACGGGCGATATGGGACCGGACTCTATTCCACTGGAGTTGTGGAGCGTATTTCTTCTTCTCGAGTGAAGTAGCTTACTCTTGCTCCGTGCGCTAGAGTAAAGCTCATATGCGAGTTGGTTCTCCCACTCAGCATAATCAACGAGTATATCTACAATGTGCTATTTACTGTGCCAAGTTACCGGATTTACTTATTAGCTGATTTGGGTGAAGAGAAATGATCAAATTTTGTCCATTACTTACTGAAATCTCATCCCTTGTTCTGTGGTGTAAAAACTTGTGTGTCTTTTAGGCCATTTTGGCAGTTAGCATTCAGTGGAAGATAGTTGAGGGAAATCTTGACAATGAAAGGCCAGAAGAGGCTCATTCATTGCATAGATGATTAACCATGTGAATTATTGTAGTACTCTTCTAATTGCCTTTTCTGACATTGCTGCATTTGTATTCCATTGCAAACACAAAAGTTGATACTACTTTTTCAATTTTTTATAGGGTTAATATAAAAAAAATATCTTGAACTTTGTCCGTTATGTTAATTAGGTATCTAATCTTTGAAAATGATAATTAAGGGACAATTTTGCTTTTTCGGTAAAATAATTTGAACGAAAACTGATCGAAAATGAGTAATATATGTTATGCTTTAATAAAATATGGAAAACTAATTTTACTCTTCTATAGGAAGGAAACTTATCATCAAAATGGATGGATTCAAGACCATCAAAATACCTAACTACCACCAAATCCCATCAGAAGAAAAAAATTGTGTGAGTCTCTTTTTCTTCTTTCCCCAAACCCTTTAAAACCATATATCAAAGCTTTCTCTTCCTTCCCCCAAATTCTAAAAAACCATGTACTAAAACTTTATCAAACTATTAGTGTGGCTTAAAAAACAATTCTTTTGTTTATAATTAATATTAAGGGGTAAAGGATATTATACTGCTAAGATATTCTAATTTCCAAAACTTATGAAATTATTAAAAAGATACTTTGGTGAGGGATTAATACAAAAAAAGTACGCAGAACTTTGCCCATTGCCACATTATTTTTTTGACAATTTCACAATTTTTTATGACCAACTTCTCTCCTATATAAGGGTAAAATTGATTTCCAAACTTTATTAGGGCATAACAGACATTACTCATTTCAGATCAGTTTTCGTTCAATCGTGTTTATTGGAAAAGTAAAATTGTCCCATAATTATCATTTTGAAATATTAGATACTTAATTGACACAATAGCAAAGTTCAAAATACTTTTTTAATATTTACCCTTTTTTTTATACGTTGCAACTCACTTATTTTCTTACAATCCAACTAATTTTTTTTATTCTCAAAATGAAATCAAAGTCTAATTACTAGTACCAAGAATGATAATATATATATATATATATAGAAGAGTTCCATTCTCTTAACAATTAAAATTGTGATTGCATGGAGTTAACCCATATGATATTCCGAAGAAATATAACTTTAAAATAAGGACTGCCTTCTTTGGATTGTTAGTGACTTTATAGCTTATGGGATGTTGTTTGGTTAGAGTACTGCTGGTGCATTGGCTTGTCCTTATTGTATGGAAAAAACAAAGTCATTTATGCTATAAAGTGAGGGAAAACAATCTTAGTTTGATTGTCATTACTACTTTTTGCCTTCGGATCATCCTTTTTGGAGGGATTCGAGGTCTTTTAAGAAGGGCAGAGGAGAAGATCATTCAGGACCGCCACCTCGTCTTATCGGAGATCAGTTGTGGGACAGGGTTTATGACATGCCAAAGATTACAGAAAACGAAACGGAGATGGATAAGGAAGATGGTAGAGGACAATCTCACAATTGGACAAGGCTTAGCATATTTTGGGATCTTTCATGTTGGCATACTCTTCTAGTTTGCCATAATCTTGAGTCCTGCATAATGAGAAGAATGTCTTTGATAATGTTTTTAATATAGTTGTGGATATAAAAGAGAAGAAGAAAGATAACATGAACTCTAGAGAAGATGTTCAAAGATATTGTAATTAGCCCGAACTAAATCTAAAAGGTTCTGCAAAACCGAAAGCATGTTACACTTTGACAAAAAACAAAAGAAAGTCATACTTGAGTGGGTGAAGGACTTGAAACTACCAGATGGATATGCTTCTAACTTGAGTAGATATGTTGATTTGAAGGAGTTGAGAATGTCCTGAATGGAAAATTATGATTGCCACGTGTTTTTAGAGAGATTGATTCCTATTGCTCTTAAAGAGATACTTCCCAATAAGGTCTGGAGTGCCTTGGCAGAATTGAGTATGTTTTATAGGGACTTGTGTTATCCTAAATTAAGTGTTGTGTACATGCGTGAATTGGAGAGTAATATTATCGTGTTGTTGTACAAGTTAGAAATGATTTTTCCTCATTCATTCTTCGATGTTATGGAGCATTTAATGGTTCAATTGTTGTATGAGGCTAGAGTATGTGGTCTTAAGTACAGATAGATGTATCCGTTCGAGAGGTACTTGAATCATCTAAAGAAGAAAATCAAGAATAAAGTCAGGGTTGAGGGATCGATATGCAATATTTATTTGGTTGAAGAGGTTGCCACATTTTATAGCTACTATTTTGAACCTCATGTATCAATCAAGGCAACAGATCTACCAAGAAATGATGAGGGTGATCAACCTAAAGTTTGAGAATCGGTTTTATCAATTTGCAATGGACGAGGACGGGCGTACGGTAAGTCGACAACAAGATTTTTGGATGATAAAAAATATAAGGCGACAACGAACTACATTCTATTAAACTGCGATGAAGTGGAACCCTTATTAAGTAAGTTAGTAGCATCCTTTCAAAACCCTCACTTTTAAAACAAGGGTATAAAATCAAGCAACAAATATATGAGAGGAAATTTTCGTAATACTTTAAATTTTCTTTTCCATTTTTTCCATCATAGTACCATATACGGCTTGTGGTCTAAATTCTGTAAAAGCACTTGCAACTTTAACTAATATGGGGAGGATGTAATGAGTAGTAGGATAGTATTATCTAAATAAAAGTTCAGTTAATTGTTTAAAAGTTTGTAAGAAAGAAGATATAAGTATACCTTCATAAAAAAACATATGGGTCAAGTGCTGGGCAAAAATTTAAATTAACATACTAATTTGATGAAAATGTAAAAAGACAAACTAATTTGATGAAAAAGAAAATGAAAGAATTGAAAAAGCTTTGACTTTTTTTTTTTGCCAAAGATTCTTTGATTTCTTCGAGTTTTCAAGAAGTGGAAACTCCAAAAAAAGAAAAAAAATTGCAAGTGATCTTGAGAGTTAAAAGAGAGACATGGGAGAGTTGAGTTAGACGAGAGAATGAGTTTTTTTTTTTTTTTCTTTTGTGAGGATTGAATTGATTTAGGGTTATTTATAGAAGAAAAAATGGATTTTTTTTTATAACTTTGGCAGACTTAAAAAAACAGAAAAATGATTCTGGCCGTTGGATCACAACAGACCTTTAATTTGGACAGTCGGATCTCAACTGTCAAATTAGATCAAAAGATCACAAATTCGGGACCGGTAATCATAAACAGTTATATCATCTAGATCGTTAATTACCAATATCTGCGAAGCACAGGATTACTACCTTTCCCCCTAGCCTAATGCGCGCGCCCCCTTACTGTTTTTAAAAAAAAAATTGGGCCATGTCTGAGGTGTGGTCCTGGGCCTGGGCCGGTCTTATTAACGAGCTGGGTTAGTTGGCCTTAAATGGCCCCAGACAGCTATGGGCCGAGCCTAGACTCATGATCACATGAGAAAAGGGTCGGTCCCCAATTTTAGGTCGACTGGCCCAATTCACTTGCCATCCCTACATTGCTCCATGGCCCTTCTAGCTTCCGTCACTAAGTTAACCCTAGTTCGTATCATATTATTTAACTCAGTCAGAGACATTATTTCAGTATTACAGTAGTCAAAAGTAAGATACTTTACCCCCAGTATGACTCTTGAATTCAATACCCAAAAATTTCCACTATGATGCATCTTGATTGTACAACAAGTGCTATTATTTACTTGAAAGTGAGATTAAAAACAAACATTTACCATAATATGAAACATAATAAATGATAATAGAGTAAAAATGACACCTTTCAAGAATAAACACCTTTCAACACAATTCTTTAAAGGTGCATACTTATAAATATGTGAATATGCTTTCATTAAATATAGGATTTTCTTGATGTCGTAAATATTTTGGAGCAACTACGGAATGACCAAGACAAAACACATTTACACAAAAAATTTAGGCACACATAACCCATTTTCTTTAATTGCTTGTAATCTTTCATCGTTGCAAGTGTTTATTACGCTTTGCTCTATATGAGCAAAGAAATAGTAAATTAAAATTCACAAAAGCCATTGACGGTTGGAACTAAAGAACCACAGTAACAAACTTTTGTCGAATCTCCTTAATTTCCAAATATACCAAGTTGCTAAAAATCAAGCTTTAAGTTCAAATCATTCATCATGCATACACATTGTCAAGAAAGAAGTTCGTTCATTGAATTCCTTGACTTCAATCTTATCTAAACACAATCATTTTCTATCATTTTTCCTTTAAATTCGACACGAGAACACAATCCTGACAACATACCTGTTTTTCAAGAATAAACATCTTTCAACATATACGGAACATCTTTTTCTTTTAACTTTTTTTAACAACACGTTGTCAATACAAAGTACAATTTACAAGAACATGAGACAAATAAAATAGAATATTGTGAAGTCATTTCCTCCCCCCAACAATGGATACAAAAATGTCACTTAATGTTCTTTGAACAACTTTCTATTAAACAACAAATTTCCATCGAACCAACCAACACAACACTACATGCAACATCATGTACAAGCAAAGACATTAGCTTTTGCAGCCAAAAATGAAAAATAAATGCTTACTTTAGACACCAAAGCTAGGTTCCAATGAAACATCTCTAAGGCTCCACTCTTTTAGTTTTTACTACTATTATTAGCAACTATCGGAACAACAATAATTCTAGTTTCTACACAAAAAAAGAGAGAGAGAGAGAGAAAGAGTAATGTTTGCTTTCCCTAACCAAACCCACAAATGAACCTTTTTTTTCCCCTCCAAATGTAACATTGAGCCCTAGCTCCTAAACGTCTGATTCGAGACACCAAGAATGACATATTGTGATATCCTGTCAAAATAAGTGAGAAGAAATTATTATCTATCAATTACCTTTTTTATTTTCAATTTTCCATCCACTTGGCTTGACTGTCAATAAGGAGACGTAATGTTAGAAAAGGATTCGATTGAGATGAAATCGTCAAACTAGGGACTCTTTATGAATTTTTTAAAATGTAGGGACTTGATTGAGTAAAAGTCAATATTCCTGGGATGAAATTGAAATTTAATCCGTCTCCCTTACATGAAAATCACATAACCGACCCTAGTAATCGACCCGACTCCGAACCCTGCCGATTACTCGGACTGTGTAGCGTTCAATAGACGCGCGTCAACGTCACGCATAAATATATAAAGGACGACAGCAATCTTCTCCATCTCCCTCCTCTCTCCGCCATCTCCCCATTTCTCAACAATTCAAAATTTTCAGCACACCTAACCCTAGCTTTCTCTCTCTATATCTGTCTATAGTATATAGATATACCCCTACATAGCATTCTGCATATAGCGAAGATGAGGAGGGGAACTAAGAGAAAAGCTAGCCGCAAAGACGAAGCTGGCAAATCCAAGGAGGAGACCAAGAAACAGCAAAACAATGAAATCGCTGAAGAGGACGAGAAGGAGCCGAGCCAGAGCCAGCCTGCTATTGAAGAGAACAGTAAAGCTGATGCCAATGATAATTCGGCTAAGGACGAGGAAAATAAGGTTGAGACGAGTAGCAAACAGGCTCAGGAAAAGCCTAGCAAAGCTTTGAAGCAACGAGCTAAGCGAGCAAAGATTTTGAAGCCGGAGGCTGAGCCTGAGTACTTCGAGGACCAGAGAAATATGGTAATTTGAGTAATTTGTGATTTGTAGTAGTTTTTACTGAATGCTGAGATGAATTTGGAATGCTTAGCAGCTTGTTAGTTGTGTTATCTAGTTCTTGTAGTTACTCATTGTGCTTTCTATGTAGATGTTTTGAAATTTGATGAATATTAATAATTTAGACTGTGTAGATCCAATGTGCCGTGAAATGATGTGCAGACTGCAGTTTCCAGCATCCTAATGCTTGTAATCTTGTGCATTTGCATTGCTTCAGCTCATAACCACGCACATTGTTTTGTTTTGTGCTTGCATTGTCCCTGTGCCTGCTTTAGTTTCCTGCAGATTATATTCTGACTTTCTGTGCTTGTACATATACTTACTAAACCCGACTTCATCTATTCATATATATTTGGGTATATACTGGATTTTTATTTGCACATGTGCTTGCTCATCTTCATACGGCCTTAAATTGATTATGTAGCTCATCTTCATGCTTGCTCATCTTCTCGGCTGTTTTTATGATGTTGTTTGTGGTTTGGTTGTAATCAAGTTATTTTTTACTTTTACTATTCCCTTTGATGAATTGGGTTCAAGATTATTGTGTGAAGATTGATTATATGGAGAATTCTGAGGTCGATTTTCAATGTTTTGCAGGAAGATCTATGGAAACAGACCTTTCCAGTTGGTACAGAGGTAAGACGTCTGTAGCTTTGTATATTTTGCATCTCTGATGGCTATGCTTTTTAATAACTTCCATGTCTTATTCTTCTTTCCATGCCAGTGGGAACAACTTGACCTGGTATATCAGTACAACTGGAGTTTCCGAAACCTTGAAGTGAGTTAATTTTTTCCCCCTGATATCAACTTCTTTTGTTTCTGAAGAGTAAAAAACTTCAGCAAATGAGACAAAGAGTTCACAAGTTTGTTGCTAAAAAGTTCTTGCTGGATTGACACAGGATGCATTTGAAGAAGGTGGAGAGTTATATGGAAAAAGGGTCTACCTGTTTGGATGTACTGAACGTAAGTGCCAATTAGAACAGTATTATATTCTCACCCCTTGACTTCATGAAGCACCAAGTGGCATTGTCATTTTCTAGAGAAACTGAAGTTGGCTGTCCCGAAGGAATGTTTGTGAATGAATTTCAGTATGTGTTTATGCTTGAAGTTGTTTGTCAGCTTTCCCGAAAATGGCTGGCATTGTTTACTGTTGATATCCAATGTGCATTTTAGAAGCATATTCAGGTGATATGCAACTGGTATTATAGGTATATATAGGCATTTCATTGTTCTTTTTGGTCTTTTGTTTTGTTGTTTTTGCTTATATATATATACATATATACATATATATATTGGGTTGGGGTGGGGTGGGGGGTATAATCAAAATATATATTCAACATCCTTTAGATTGTTTTTGATTATTTATTATGTATATGAATTGCTACATCCTTCTGCAAGCGGATTTAGAATTTCTACTTTTTCTTGCAGCTCAATTCCTTTCTTTCAAGGATGAGCAAAAGGTTATCGTGATACCTGTTGTGGTTGCTGTAAGTCCTTCAACTTCTTTCTTCTGTATGTGCTTAACTGTATCTTGCTATAGGTATGGCTGTTCAGTCAGTTGGTTTTAGCAGTCAAGAACTCTAACTTTCAAGTATAGCTTCAGACTCATACGTATATATTCTGGCTCTTTCTAGTTCTTTGAATCCTTTGCTTTAATGTGGCTTGGGAATAATGGATTTTGTGCGCACAGAGCAAACATGTAAAGCCTAACCGAATTAGTTGTGCTTTGTTGACGTAAGAGCAAAAGCAAATGCTTTGGCTAGTAAATTTTCTGCAAATAGTTCTTTGTATTATCCTGTTACATATGCAAAACCTTTGACTTTGTTTTTGGTGTTCTAATTTATTTGTTGAACAGGTGGTATCTCCATTTCCCCCTTCTGATAAACTTGGGATCACTTCAGTACAGAGGGAATCAGAGGAAATAGTACCTATGAAGCAGATGAAAATGGATTGGGTTCCCTATATCCCATTGGAGAATCGGTACTTCGAGCCTTCTATTAGTACTTGTCAAGTATCTTGTAAATATTTTCTAACTTGTTTTCTATTATATTATACTGTAGGGAGTCTCAAGTTGAAAGACTCAAATCCCAGATTTTTATTTTGGGGTGTACACAGAGAAGGTAGTGCTCTATTTTTCACCTCTCTTTTTATGCTTTGGATTGTCTTATTTTGTTTCCAAACTTATTTTCCCCTCTCCTTGTGGGCTTTTCTAGTTACATATTGGGTTGAGAAAATGCCTTTATGATACCCAAGAGTTAGTAGCCTGTGTATTCATACTTAAGTGCATAAACATGTACATATTTTTTGTGCTTCCATGCTTTGCATGCAAGTATGGAGATATGCATGCCAGCAAACTGTACACATGCTTTATGTATGGATATATTTCATTTACTGATATTTGTTTGTCATCCTTGGGCTATTGTTTCTTAAAAATGGATGGACTTGTGTTTCGTTGGTGATATAACCCATGTAACCTTTACTGTGTGTACCTGCACATTTCTGGAGTTTAAGTTTCTCTCAGTGATGTAAGGATTACAAACAAAGGATTAGCATTACAGATCAATAAATATCATATAATGGTACTTTTACCCTTTTTCCCCCCTTTAAAAGACAAGGTAAAGCACTGACATGTTGGAGATGCAGCTCTATGGTGTATTAAATTTCCTTTTTGCTCCCTTCTTTTGGTGGTTTGTCTGGTTTTGTTCTGTCTCTTTAAATTTTTTCATGTGCAACCACTTTAATCTTATCATGATCTTCCAAATGTGAATCATTGTTTATTCCTATTCATTTTCCATCTTATTCTGCACGTTTTTCACTTTACTCATGAGGAAAGAGGGAGGGAGGGTTGCAGGATCACATATTTTATGGTTGATTTTCTTCAATTTACTCGTCACAGGGCTGGTTTGAGACATTTGAAGGAAGATCGAGTAAAGAAGTTTCAGTATTGCTTACCTTGTGAGTGAATTCACTTTCCAACATTTAACTCTGGGTTTCATATGCCATGTTTGCTTCATTTGTTACTTATCATATTGTATGACAGGTTTATCCTGATAATTGCCTCTTGAAAATCTTTTAGGTTTATTTTATCTGTTTCTCCAGTTTCATTTTGGTGCTTCTTTAAGTATGATACATGCACATTAACATGATCAAACTATTAATTTGTGTTACATTGTCTGTTTTAGCTGGTTGCATCTATCCTCCCATGTACTTCCAAAATGTTTTGATGTGTCTGGGCTTACGAGATACCAAAAAAGGAGCTGACACTTTTTTTTTTGGGGGTTGGGTGGGGTGGTGTGTGTCTAAAATGGGATCTTGCATCAACTCAGCAAAAAGAAATTACATCAGTGGCCAGCTGGGCCTCCAAAAAACTCTCCCCAGCTGTCTGTGTGGGTTTAGAACTAAGATCATCACTAAGCACATTCACATTCTTCTGGTTAGCTAAATCCAAGAGCCTAGCTCTGTACAAGATATCATTTAGACAAAATAATGGAGGGGGCCTGTCTAAGTCTTCTGAATGCTGCATTTTGTTCCTCCAGAACCACAGTGAACTGGCTGCCTGTCTGAACATCACGGACCAGCATATCCCACCAGTCTCTCTTCCCAGCTCCTGCTGCATGTTCCAATCTACCCACTTGGCCAGATTCATTTCCCCAAAAAATGCTCCACTGCTGCGGGTGGAGTAATCTCCTCTCCTCCAAACATCCCAACACCAATAACAATCTCTAATAGCATGCAAATTTGTCTCATCATATTTTCCATAAAGTCCACATGTGGGGCTGATCTCATTAGCTCTGGAATGAAGGAGAGCTGCTGAAGGCGCCTTAGCATCCATAGATGAAGATTAAACTTGCCCGGGCCTTTCCCTTTCCACTTTAGTGGCTATTGCACTGGCTTTCTACCAACATAACGATCAAGTTCAAGGATAAATTAATTCCAAAATCCCAGTGAAAAATGTTTATCTTGTTTTGCGAGCGTCAAAAGTGTTTGCCGTCTGTAATGTTTTTGATTTTGTTTCTCTGCACAGCTTGATCTAGCTCTTGAACTGTCCATATCCTGAGTCTGATTCAATATCTTTTCAGTCCTGTGGATTATCATCTGCCTCATTATGGAACCAGTCAAGGCTTTTAGATAGATCTCAACTTTAGACATGAATGAGTTTACATGGTCCAGGGGACTGTATAACAGTAGATTAAGAAATTACCTTTGTTGATTTATCCTTTAGTCCCTTTTCCTTCTTCCTTCACTTCATCCAATGTGGATTGTGTCTCTAATGTAGCATGTTTATCATTGAGTAAATCCAGAACAATGCAGTTTCGAAAAGGTCTTGCTTATGATATCATTGTGGTAACCAGGACTGCATGTTGAAGGTTTTCTTGTCCTTTTTCAAGTTATATTTCCTATTTTCTAATGCTTTAATGCTTTGGTACTTATTGAAACTCTTAATGTGCCAAATGTAATGTTCTCCTCATTAAGTGGTCCTTCTAAATCTTCCATGTGACGTATAAGTAACAGAATGAGTCGCTTGCATCCTTAGTTACCTATCGTAGATTCTGAGATATTGCTAGAAATTTTTTTGCAAAATAGCAATGAGATTCTTTTGGCACAGGTTGGGATTCTGAATCCGCATATAAGACACACAAACTAATACCATAGCACTCCAAGAACCTTACCCATAGGCTATTGGGTTTTGAAACCAAGAGAACTTATATTTTTGGGGACTTTTGGAATTAAAAAAGAATTGCATCTAAGAATTTCAGTGTTGGAGATATTACTAAATACAGCATGTCATCTTATGAAGCTTTGTGGTTTGTGATGAATATAAGTATAATTACCCTTAAAACCCGTTCACACAATATTGAAGATTTTCATTCTTATACACATGAAGGTAAATTATAAAAATCCTTGAAGAGATAAATTGAAAGATAGTTGTCCTTTCTATTGTTTAACTCCTCGCATTAAGCACAAAATGGTGGTTTACATTATATCTATATTTTTCATAAGGTTCTGTTATACGGAAGATATCTAGGCTTACTGACGTCTGTACACTTAGACTATCTGAATATTAGAACAGTCTGCCTTTCTTGGTCAAAAGATTTGTTTAATAATTAGGTTGGTATAGTTGTCATACTACCTCTCTAGTTGAATATAGAAGTGTGTATTTGGTAAATTTGAGCAACAGAAAATCTTGTTCTTTTCTATAATTTGCACTAATTTTTTTTCTTTTTCTTTCCTGTTTGCAGATTTCTATCAGCCCTTCAAGGAAGATGAACTTGAGCAGAGCACAGAAGTGCAGATTTTGTATCCTGATACTGAGCCACCGGTATGGTATGCTTTTATTTTTTTGTAGCATAAGCTTTGATGGCTTATTTTCTCCCCTAAAAGTTGTAGGTTGCATCAGGAAGTGCTTAGATATTGATTCTCCATTTCTGAATTGTGTTTGGTTTGGTTAACATTTAGTGTAGTGAGATGCAGAGCTAAAAATATTCAAAGCTATTTTAACATTCTAACTTTAAGGAGTTTTCCCTTTTCAGACCGTCTGTAGCTTCGATTGGGAACTCGATGAATACGAGGTATGCTATAACTCTATCTGTGTTTGTAATACTAACTAGTTTATCATGATTCAACATGAACATTTAAATAGATCAGGCTCTGTATGTAACTTATTCAATTTAGTTTTTTATAACTGTATTCCTTTAGGAGCTTAGTATTGATTCATTACTTCACTTGTTTTACTCTATTCCATGTGTGCAGCTGTCTCTCTCTGTCTCTCCAATATGTATAATGACCTTGTGCAGCCTATTTTAGATCCCGTTTCAAATAACCACGTAGTACAAACTGTCACTTCATCTCATCTCACTAAATAAAATGACACTTGTAGGAATTCATAGATAAGCTGATTGAGGAAGAAGTGTTACCATCTGACAAAAAGGATGATTTCCAGGTAAACTTTTGAGTGGTTTGCAAGTACCTTTTATGTTAATCTTGAAAGTTCCCTGATTGTGTATATTCATTTACAGAAATTTGTAGAGGAAAAGGTTGCTGAAGCCAAGAAGGCTAATCGTGAGGTATCTACTATTTCATGGATGTTACTCGGTTGCCATTTCACTTTTGTGCTTGCTAAGGTGTTCTATAACTTCTTTCTTCATAGGCAAGGAGAGCCAGGAAGAAAGCATTGGAAGAAATGAGTAGCGAGACAAAGGCTGCATTCGAGAATATGCAGTTCTATAAATTCTATCCTGTGCCTACATCTGATTCACCTGACGTATCTAGTGTCAAGGTAAGTTCTTTGAGCAAATTAGCAAACAAACAGTTCATTCTAGGTTTACTTATATTTGTTAAGTGTGCTGCATAAAATGCAAGCAGATTCATGGTGAAAGTATACTGGAAATCTTTGTTTGTTTGTTTCTGAAAGCCAACTAAGTGCTGATATAGAATAATTTGTGTTTGATTTTTTCATTTTAAGTTTTGACATAACAATGAAACAAAGACTGGATGGATCACTGACCAGCTTTTCAATCATTAGAATCATTTTTTAACTCGAATGTGATTTATTTTCTCTAGAGGGCTTGAAGCTGCCGTAGAAAATGTACTTTTGAAACAAAGCTGTTTTTCACTCGGATGTGAATTTTGTTATACATTGTGGTGATTGAGAACGTGACACTTAGAGCTATCAAACCAGGACTAGAGCCACAATTTTCAATCTCCTTTCCCATATAAACTCCCTCGTGTAAAAACTGCGTCCTGCATTCTGGCTTGGGAAGAAAACTAACCTACCTCTTTTTCATGCAGTCTCCATTTATAAACAGGTACTATGGGAAGGCTCATAAAGTTCTGTAATAAAATCAAACCGACAAAGCGAAGAAGATATTGTAGAGAAATGGCAACTCTCATGGGCGAGGACGCCCCATCGCTCATTATAGAGCCGCTCAAAGGAGCTCAACTGTGCCAGGGGGTTCATTCCCTGGAAATGTGAAAGAATTTTGACGGTTGAGGAACAAAGATGATATAGTAAACATCACCTCTCTTTAGCTAGCATTCAGTGTAAATTGTTAAAAGATTTTGAATTTTGGAAAAAGTTCACAAAACGTGGCTCTGTAATCCCTTGTTACCCTTGTAGTCCATTTTGTCATTTGTGTTGCAGAAGAATATTTCAAGTAGCAGCCAATGATAGGCTCGAATGATCTATCCTTTTATTAGTGAATTTTGGCGAACAAACATTTTGAGGCGGTTAAGGTCCATTCCCATTATTGTTGATCAACTCTTGATTTGGTCTTTCATGTCTTAAGTGGAAGCAATTGTTTTCTTGATTCTTATGCGTTGTTCAATAACAAGAGAACAATATATAAAAAGTTATAACTATAATATGTTAATTGATAAAAATATTATTTACTAAAGAATTTGGCTACATATAGCCTTAAACTATTATTTTTCTATTTGAAAAATTCGTAAATTATTCATTTTGTAATCATAAAAAGAAGTAATTTATACTCATAAAGTTTTTACAAGTTTAACAAAATGACAATTAATGAATATCATGACAAAATTCAGCGACTTTTCACATGTGAATATCATGTACTGTCGTTGTAAGGGTATTTTTGTTATTTCAAAAGGCTAAATTAGATGTATTTTAACCAAATTAATAGATATATGACATCATGTTTCACTTGTCCGTAGAAGACTGAATCCATGTGCTAATTATTACTTTTTTTTCAAAATTTAGATTCGAAAAAAAGTTTTTTATAAAATTGCTCAAAATGATTCAATATGTTTTTCACTACGTAAATATATGTTACACAAGGTTTGACTTGTTCGTTGAAGTCCAAATTCGTGTGCTGAATATCATGTTTTTACAAAATTATGATTCGATAATAGTTATCTTTAAAATTGCTAAAAACGATTCTGTATGTTTTTCGCGTTGTGTAGATACACCAGATAAAGTTTCACATTCTCATTAAGGTCCGAACTCCTGTGTTAATCATCAGGTTTTTTACAAAATTTAAGTTCGAAAAATAGTTTTCCATAAAATTACTCAAAATGATTGGTATGTTTCTCATGTTTTATAGAAACTTCGTACAAAATTTCACTTCTCCTTTGAGGGCGAAATAGGTGAGTAAATCATTACGTTTTTTAAAAACTTTATGTCCGCAAAATAATTCTCGATAAAATTGCTAAAAATGATTCACTATGTTTCTCATGTTGTAAAGATACATCGCACAACGTTTCACTTGCGCGTTGAAGCCGAATTCGTGAATTAATTATCACGTTTATGAAAAAATTAAGGTTCGAAAGATAGTCCTCTGTAAAATTGTTCAAAACGATTTTGTATATTTTCATTTTGTATAAATACGTCAGCATAGTGTTTAACTTATCTGCAAAAGACCCAATCCGTGTGCTAATTAGCACATTTTTTTCAAAATTTAGATCCGGAAAAAAGTTCTCATAAAACTAATCAAAAAGATTCTGTATATTTTTCATTACGTAAAGACACATCGCACTAGGTTTGACTTGCCCGTTGAAGCCCGAATTCATTTTCCAATTATCACGTTTCTTACAAAATTAAGGTCTGAAAATAGTTATCCTTAAAATCGCTCAAAATAATTCTGTATGTTTGTCATGTTTTAAAGATACATCGCATAAAGTTTAACTTTTCGTTAAAACCCGAATTCGTGTGCTAATATTATCACATTTTTTACAAATTTTAGGACAGAGAAAAAGTTCTCCACAAAATTGTTTAAAACCATTCAGAATGTTTTTTATATTGTATAAATACACTAGACTAAGTTTCATTTTCCTGTTAAAGCCCGAATCGTGTGCTAATAATCATCACGTTTTTTACAAAATTTAGGTAAAAAAAATAGTCCTTCGAAAAATTGCTCAGAACGATTCTGTAAGTTTTCATGTTGTATTAGTGCACTAGATAAAGTTTCAAATCCCATTAAGGCGCGAATTTGTGTGCTAATCATTACGTTTTTAAAAAACTTTTTGTCCGAATAATCGTTCTCCATAAAATTGCTAAAAATGACCCAATATGTTTCTCATATTTTATAGATAAATAGTACAAAGTTTCACTTTTCCTTTGAAGGCGGAATCAGTTAGTAAATCATTACACTTTTTACAAAATTTATATCCGAAAAATAGTTCTCTATAAAATTCCTAAAAACGATTCACTATGTTTCTCATGTTGTAAAGATACATCACACCACGTTTCACTTGCTTGGTTAAGCCAGATTCGTATACTAATCATCACGTTTTTTTAAAAAATTTAGGTCCAAAAAATATTTTTCCAGAAAATTGCTCAGAACAATTCTATATGTTTTTCATGTTGTATAAATATATGAAAAAATATTTCAGTTGTCAATAGAAGACCAAATCCATGTGCTAATTATCACTTTATTTAAAAATTTAGGTACGAAAAAAAGTTTTTCATAAAATTGGTCAAAAATTTCAATATGTTTCTCATTACGTAAAGATACATTGCACAAGGTTTGACTTGCCCGTTGAAACCCGAATTTGTGTGTTAATTATCATGTTTTTACAAAATTATGTTCTCAAAATAGGTGTCTTTAAAATTGCTAAAAACGATTCTGTATGTTCTTCATGTTCTATAGATACATCGGATAAAGTTTTATTTTCCCGTTTAAGTCCGAATTCGTGTGCATTATCACATTTTTTATAAAATTTAGGTATGAAAAATAGTCCTCTGAAAAATTGCTCAAAATGATTTTGAATGTTTTTCATGTTGTATAATGCACCAGACAAAGTTTCACATTCCCATTAAGCCCGAATTCGTGTGCTAATCATCACCTTCTTTTTACAAAATTTAGATTTGAGAAATAGTTTTTCATCAAATTGCTGAGAATGACTCGGTATATTTATCATGTTTTCGCACAAACTTTTACTTTTCCATTGAAAGCGTAATTTGGGAGTTAATCATTATGTTTTTAAAAATTTATATCCGAAATAAAATTGCTCAAAATGATTCACTATTTTTCTCATGTTGTAAAGATACATCGCACAACGTTTTACTTGCTTATTGAAACCCGAATTCATGTGCTAATCATCACGTTTTTTGCAAAATTTAAGTCCGAAAAATATTTCTCCATAAAATCACTCAGAACAATTCTATATGTTTTTCATGTTATATAGATATATAGCACAATATTTCACTTGTCTATAGAAGGCCGAAATTGTGTGATAATTATCACTTTTTCTCAAAATTTAGATTCGAAGTTTTTTTTCCATAAAATTGGTAAAAAATTTCAATATGTTTCTCATTTCGTAAAGATACATTGTACAAGGTTTGACTTGCCCGTTGAAATCCGAATTCATGTGCTAATTATCATGTTTTTACAAAATTATGTTTCGAAAATAAGTGTCTTTAAAATGGCTACAAATGATTCTGTATGTTCTTCATGTTCTATAGATATATCGGACAAAGTTTTATTTCCCCTTTTAAAGTTCGAATTCGTGTACTAATCATCACGTTTTTTAAAAAATTTAAGTCCGAAAAATAGTCATCTGAAAAATTGCTCAAAACGATTCTGAATGTTTTTCATATTGTACAAATGAACTAGACAAAGTTTCACATTCCCATTAAGCCCGAATTCGTGTGCTAATCATCACGTTTTTTTGCAAAATTTAGGTCCAAAAAATATTTCTCCATAAAATCACTCAGAACAATTCTATATGTTTTTCATGCTGTATTGATATATGACACAATATTTCACTTATCTATAGAAGGCCGAATCTGTGTGAAGTATCACTTTATTTAAAAGTTTAGGTCTGAAAAAAAGTTTTTCATACAATTGGTCAAAAATTTCAATATATTTCTCATTACGTAAAGATACATTGCACAAGATTTGACTTGCTCGTTGAAACCCGAATTCGTGTGCTAATTATCATGTTTTTACCAAATTATGTTCGGAAAATAGTTGTCTTAAAAATTGCTAAAAATAATTCTGTATGTTCTTCATGTTCTATATATTCATCGGACAAAGTTTTATTTTCGCTTTCGTGTGCTAATTATCACGTGTTTTACAAAATTTAGGTCCGAAAAATAGTCCTTTGAAAAATTGCTCAAAATGATTCTTAATGGTGTTCATCGGACAAAGTTTTATTTTCGCTTTCGTGTGCTAATTATCACGTGTTTTACAAAATTTAGGTCCGGAAAATAGTCATTTGAAAAATTGCTCAAAATGATTCTTAATGGTGTTCATGTTGTATAAATGCACAAGACAAAGTTCACGTTCCCATTAAGCCCGAATTCGTGTATTAATCATCACGTTTTTTTAAAAAATTTTTGTTCGAAAAAAGAGTTTTCCATAAAATTGCTGAGAATGACTCGGTATGTTTCTCATGTTTTAAAAATAAATCGCACAAACTTTCACTTTCCAATGAAAGCATAATTTGGGAGTTAATCATTATGTTTTTTTAAAAATTTATATTCAAAAAACAGTTCTTTATAAAATTGCTTAAAATGATTCACTATGTTTCTCATGTTGTAAAGATACAGCACAATGTTTCACTTGTTTGGTTAAGCTAGAATTCATGTGCTAATCATTACGTTTTCTTTTAAATGTGGTTCGAAAAGCATTTAAAAATTTAGGTGCGAAAAAAGTTTTTTATACAATTGGTCAAAAATTTCAATTTGTTTCTCATTACATAAATATATATTGCAGAAGGTTTGATTTCCCTGTTGAAGCCCGAATTTATGTGCTAATTATCATGTTTTTTATGAAATTATAGCCAAAAAATAGTTATCCTTAAAGTTGCTAAAAACAATTTTGTATATTTTTCATGTTATATAGATATATAGGACAATGTTTTACTTTCTCATTAAACCCCAAATTCATGTGCTAATCGTCACGTTTTTTTACAAAATTTAGGTCTGAAAAGTAGTCCTCTGAAAAATTCTTCAAAATGATTATGTATATTTTTCATATTGTACCAGACAAAGTTTCACATTCGCAGTAGGGCCCGAATTCGTATGTTAATCATCACGTTTATTAGAAAATTTTGGTCCGAACAATAGTTCTCCATAAAATTGCTCAAAATGACCCGGGATGTTTCTCATATTATATAGATAAATCACACAAAGTTTTACTTTTCCTTTGAAGGCGGAATCGGTTAGTAAATCATTACGTTTTCTATAAAATTTATATCCGAAAAACAGTTCTCTATAAAATCCTCAAAATGATTCACGCTCATGTTGTAAGGATACATCGCACAACAATTCACTTGCCTGGTTAAGCCAGAATTCGTGTACTAATCATCACGTTTTTTAAAAAAATTAGGTCCAAAACATATTTTTCCACAAAATTGCTTAGAACAATTCTATATGTTTTTCATGTTGTATAGATATATGGCAAAATATTTCAGTTGTCTATAGAAGACTTAATCCATGTGCTAATTATCACTTTATTTAACAATTTAGGTATAAAAAAAAGTTCTTCATAAAATTGGTCAAAAATTTCAATATGTTTCTCACTATGTGAAGATACATTGCCCAAGGTTTGACTTGCCTGTTGAAACCCGAATTCGTGTGCTAATTATAGTGCCTTTACAAAATTATATTCCAAAAATAGTTGTCATTAAAATTACTAAAAACAATTCTTTATGTTCTTCATGTTCTTTAGATACATCGAACAAAGTTTTATTTTCCTGTTAAAGTCCGAATTCATGTGCTAATCATCACGTCTTTTACAAAATTTAGGTCCGAAAAATAGTACTCTGAAAAATTGCTCAAAACGATTCTGAATGTTTTTCATGTTGTACAAATGCACCAGACATAGTTTCACATTCCCATGAAGCCCGAATTTGTGTGCTAATCATCACGTATTTTTTACAAAATTTAGGTTCGAAAAATAGTTTTCCATAAAATTGCTGAGAATGACTCGGTATGTTTCTCATGTTTTAAAGATATGTATTGAAGGCGTATTCTGTGAGTTAATCATTACCTTTTTTTAAAAGTTTATATTCGAAAAATAGGTCTCTGTAAAATTGCTCAAAATGATTCATTAGGTTTCTCATGTTGTAATGATACGTCATAGAACGTTTCACTTGCCTATTGAAGCCTGAATTCATGTGCTAATCATCACGTTTCTGGCAAAATTTAGGTCCGAAAAAAATTTCTCCGTAAAATCACTCAGAACAATTCTATATGTTTTTCATGATGTATAGATATATGGCACACCATATTTCACTTGTCTGTAGAAGGCCGAATCCTTGTGCGAATTATCGCTTTATTTAAAAATTTAGGTACGAAAAAAAGTTTTTTATAAAATTGTTCAAAAATTTCAGCATGTTTCTCATTACGTAAGGATAAATTGCACAAGGTTTGACTTGCCCGTTGAAACCCGAACTCGTGTGCTAAATATTATGTTTTTACAAAATTATGTTCCGAAAATAGGTATCTATAAAATGGTTAAAAACGATTATGTATGTTCTTCATGTTCTATAGATACATCGGATAAAGTTTTATTTTCCCGTTAAAGTTAGAATTCATGTGCTAATCATCACGTTTTTTATAAAATTTAGGTCCGAAAAATAGTGCTCTGAAAAATTGCTCAAAACGATTCTGAATGTTTTTTTCATGTTGTATAAATGCACTAGACAAAGTTTCACATTCTCATCAAGCCCGAAATCGTGTGTTAATAATCACGAATGTTGCAGAATTTAGGTCTGAAAAATATTTCTCCGTAAAATCACTCAGAACAATTACATATGTTTTTCATGTTGTATAGATATATGGCATAATATTTCACTTGTCTATAGAAGGCCAAAACTGTGTGCTAATTATAACTTTTTCTCAAAATTTAGATCCGAAAAAAAAGTTTTTCATAAAATTGGTCAAAAATTTCAAAATGTTTCTCATTACGTAAATATACATTGCACAAGGTTTGACTTGTCCGTTGAAACCCGAATTCGTGTGCTAATTATCTTGTTTTTACAAAATTATGTTCTGAAAATAGGTGCCTTTAAAATGGCTAAAAACGATTCTGTATGTTCTTCATGTTCTATAGATAAATCGGAAAAAGTTTTATTTTCTCGTTAAATTTTGAAGTCGTGTGCTAATCATCACATTTTTTAAAAAATTTAGGTCCGAAAAATAGTCATTTGAAAAGTTGCTCAAAACGATTTTGAATGTTTTTCATGTTGCATAAATGCACTAGACAAAGTTTCACATTCCCATTAAACCCGAATTCGTATGTTAATTATCACGTTTTTTACAAAATATAGGTCTGAAATATATTTCTCCGAAAAATTACGCAAAACAATTCTATATGTTTTTCATGCGGTATAGATATATGGCACAATATTTCACTTGTCTGTAGAAGGCCGAATCCGTGTTCGAATTATCGTTGTATTTAAAAATTTAGGTCCGAAAAAAAGTTTTTCATACAATTGGTAAAAAATTTCAGTATGTTTCTCATTACGTAAAGATACATTACACAAGGTTTGACTTGGCTATTGAAACCCTAATTCGTGTGCTAATTATCATGTTTTTACAAAATTATGTTCCGAAAATAGGTGTCTTTACTATGGCTAAAAACAATTCTGTATGTTCTTCATGTTCTATAGATATATCGAACAAAGTTTTATTTTCCCATTAAAGTCCGAATTCGTGTGCATGATTTAATCGGAATGTGATACTTCTATTGGTGTGTTTTTACTAAATGAAAAATATTCAGAATCATTTTGAGAAATTTCTTGGAGAACTTTTTTCTGACCTAAATTTGTTAAAAAACGTGATGATTAGCACTCGAATTCATGCTTTAATGGGAAAGTAATACTTCGTTTGGTTTATTTATACAATATGAAAAACATTCAGGATCTTTTTGAAAAATTTTTTTATAACTTTTTTCGGACTAAAATTTTGTAAAAAACGTGATGATTAGCACACGAATTCGGGCATAAATGGGAAAGTAGAACTTTGTTTGGTTTATTTATACAATATGAAAAAATTCAGAATCATTTTGAGCAATTTTTTTGGAGAACTTTTTTCGGGCCTAAATTTTGTAAAAAACGTGATGATTAGCACATGAATTCGAGCGTCAATGGGAAACGGGTACTTCTTTTGGGTGTCTTAATATAGCATTAAAACATTCAGAATCTATTTGAGCAATTTTTTGGAGAACCTTCTTCAGAACTAAATTTTGTAAAAAACGTGCACACGAATTCGGGCTTGAATGGGAAAATGATACTTCATTTGGTTTATTTATACAATATGAAAAGCATTCAGAACCTATTTGAGAAATTTTTTGGTGAACTTTTTTCGGACCTAAATTTTGTAAAAAACAATTCGTCTTTAATGGGAAAGTAATACTTCGTTCTGTTTATTTATACAATATGAAAAACATTCAGGATCTTTTTGAGCAGTTTTTTTAGAACTTTTTTTGGGACCAAAATTTTATAAAAAACGTGATGATTAGTACACGAATTCGGGCATAAATGGGAAAGTGCTACTTCCATTGGCAGCATTTATAAAGAATGAAAAACATTCAGAATCCATTTGAGGAATTTTTTGGATAAATTTTTTTCGGACATAAATTTTGTAAAAAAATGATGGCTAGCATAGGAATTCGGGCTTTAATGAGAAAGTAATACTTCGTTTTGTTTATTTATACAATATGAAAAAATTCAGAATCTTTTTGAGCAATTTTTTTGGAGAACTTTTTTTCAGACCTAAATTTATTAAGAAACGTGATGATTAGAAAATGATTCGAGCATCAATGGGAAACTGGTACTTCTATTGGGTGTATTTATACAGCAGTAAAAACATTCATAATCTATTTGTGCAATTTTTTGAAGAACCTTTTTTCGGAGCTAAATTTTTTAAAAAACGTGATGATTTTAGCACACAAATTCGGGGTTTAATCGAAAGTAATACATCAGTTGAATTATTTATACAATATGAAAAACATACAGAATCTTTTTGAGCAATTTTTGGGATAACTTTTTTTCGGACCTAAATTTTGTAAAAAACGTGAAGATTAGCACGCGAATTCGGGCTTCTATTGGTATATTTTTACTAAATGAAAAATATTCAGAATCGTTTTGAGAAAATTTTTTGGTGAACCTTTTTCAAACCTAAATTTGTTAAAAAATGTGATGAATAGCACACGAATTCGTGCTTTAATGGGAAAGTAATACTTTGTTTGGTTTATTTATACAATATGAAAAACATTCAGGATCTTTTTGAGTAATTTTTTTATTACTTTCTTCGGAACTAAATTTTGTAAAAAACGTGATGATTAGCACACGAATTCGGGCTTGAATGGGAAAATGATACTTCATTTGGTTTATTTATACAATATGAAAAGCATTCATAATCGTTTTGAGAAATTTTTTGGAGAACTTTTTTCGGACCTAAATTTTGTAAAAAACATGATAATTAGCACATGAATTCGGCTTTAACGGAAAGTAATACTTCGTTTGGTTTATTTATACAATATGAAAAACATTCAAAATCGTTTTGAGCAATTTTTTGTAGAACTTTTTTTCGGACCTAAATTTTGTAAAAAACGTGACGATTAGCACACGAATTCGGGCTTTAATCGGAATGTGATACTACGTTTGGTTTATTTATACAATATGAAAAATTCAGAATCTTTTTAAGCAATTTTTTGAAGAACTTTTTTTCGGACTTAAATTTTGTAAATAACGTTATGATAAGCACACAAATTCGGGCTTCAATGGAAAACTGATACTTCGTTTGGTTTATTTATACAATATTAAAAAACATTCAGAATCTTTTTGAGCAATTTTTTTAGAACTTTTTTCGGACCTAAATTTTGTAAAAAACGTGATAATTGGCACACGATTTCGGGCTTTAATGGGAAAGTGGTACTTCGTTTGCTGTATTTATACAACATGAAAAATATTCAGAATCGTTTTGAGCAATGTTTTGGAGAACTTTTTTTCAGACCTAAATTTTGTAAAAAACGTGATGATTAGTAGACGAATTCGGGATTTAATGAGAAAGTAATACTTCGTTTTGTTTATTTATACAATATTAAAAAATTCAGAATTTTTTTAAACAATTTTTTTTGGAGAAACTTTTTTTCGACCCTAAATTTTTTAAAAAACATGATGATTAGCACATGAATTCGAGCATCAATGGAAAACTGGTACTTCTATTGGGTGTATTTATACTGCATTAAAAACATTCAGAATCTATTAAAGCAATTTTTTGAGAACCTTTTTTCGGACCTAAATTTTGTAAATAACGTGATGATTAGCACATGAATTCGGGCTTTAATTGGAAAGTGATACTACATTTGGTTTATTTATACAATATGAAAAACATTCAAAATCTTTTTGAGCAATTTTTTTAGAACTTTTTTTCGGAACTAAATTTTGTAAAAAACGTGATGATAAGCACACGAATTCGAGCTTTAATGGGAAAGTGATACTTAATTTGGTTTATTTATACAATATTAAAAACATTCACAATCTTTTCGAGCAATTTTTTTACAACTTTTTTCGCACCTAAATTTTGTAAATAACGTGATAACAAGCACACGAATTCGGGCTTTAATGGGAAAGTGATACTTCGTTTGGTTTATTTATACATTATTAAAAAACATTCATAATCTTTTGAGCAATTTTTTTAGAACTTTTTTTGGGACCTAAATTTTGTAAAAAACGTGATGATTAGCACACGAATTCGGGCTTTAATGGGAAAGTGGTACTTCGTTTGCTGTATTTATACAACATGAAAAATATCCAGAATCGTTTTGAGCAATTTTTTGGAGAACTTTTTTTCGGACCTAAATTTTGTAAAAAACGTGATAATTAGCACACGAATACATGCTTTAATGAGAAAGTAATACTTCGTTTGGTTTAACTATACAATATGAAAAACCTTTAAAATCATTTTGAGCAATTTTTTAGAGAACTTTTTTTCGGACCTAAATTTTGTAAAAAATGTGATGAGTAGCACACGAATTCAGGCTGAAACGGGAGAATGATACTTCGTTTGGTGTATTTATACAACATGAAAAATATTCTGAATTGCTTTGAACAATTTTTTGCAATACTTTTTTTCGGACCTAAATTTTGGAAAAATCGTGATGATTAGCACACGAATTCGAGCTTAAACTGGAGAGTGATACTTCGTTTGGTGTATTAATAGAATATGAAAAACATTCTAAATTGTTTTGAGCAATTTTTTGGAGAACTTTTTTCCGCACTGAGCTTTTGAAAAAATCGTGATGATTAGCAAAAGAATTCAGGCCGAAACGGGAGAGTGATACTTCATTTGGTGTATTTATAGCACATGAAAAACATTCTGAATTGTTTTGAGCAATTTTTGGAGAACTTTTTTCTGGACCGAAATTTTGAAAAAATCGTGATGATTAGCACACGAATTCGGGCTTAAACGGGAGAGTGATACTTTGTTTGGTGTATTTATACAACATAAAAACATTCTGAATCATTTTGAGCAATTTTTTGGAGCACTTTTTTTCGGACCTAAATTTTGAAAAATTCGTGATGATTAGCACACGAATTCGGGCTTAAACGGGAGAGTGATACTTCGTTTGATGTATTTATACAAAATGAAAAACATTTAGAATCGTTTTGAGCAAATTTTTGGTGAACTTTTTTCCGAACCGAAATTTGGAAAAATTCGTGATGAGTAGCACACGAATTCAGGCTGAAACGGGAGATTGATACTTCGTTTGGTGTATTTATATAACATGAAAAATATTCTAAATTGTTTGAACAATTTTTTGCCATACTTTTTCTCGGACCTAAATTTTTAAAAAATCGTGACGATTAGCACACGAATTCGGGATTAAACTGGAGAGTGATACTTCGTTTGGTACATTAATAGAACATGAAAAACATTCTGAATTGTTTTGAGCAATTTTTTGGAGAACTTTTTTCGGACCGAAATTTTGAAAAAATCGTGATGATTAGCACACGAATTCAGGTTGAAACGGGAGAGTGATACTTCGTTTGGTGTATTTATAAAACATTAAAAACATTATGAATTGTTTTGAGCAATTTTTTGAAGAACTTTTTTCCGGACCAAAATTTTGAAAAAATCGTGATGATAGGACACGAATTCGGGCTTGAACGGGAGATTGATATTTCGTTTGCTGTATTTATACAACATGAAAAACATTTAGAATCATTTTAAACAATTTTTTGGAGAACTATTTTTCGGACCAAAATTTTGAAAATATCGTGATGATTAGCACAAGAATTCGGGCTTAAACGGGAGAGTGATACTTTGTTTGATGTATTTATACAACATGAAAAATATTCTGAATCGTTTTGAACAATTTTTTGGATCACTTTTTTTCGGACTAAATTTTTAAAAATTCGTGATGATTAGCCCCCGAATTCGGGCTTACACGGGAGAGTGACACTTCGTTTGGTGTATTTATACAACATGAAAAACATTCTGAATCGTTTTGAGCAAATTTTTTGGAGCACTTTTTTCCGGACCAATATTTTGAAAAGTTTATGAAGATTAGCACACGAATTAAGGCTGGAACCGGAGAGTGTTACTTTGTTTGGTGTATTTATACAAATGAAAAATATTTTGAATTGTTTTGAACAATTTTTTCCGATACTTTTTTTCGGAGCTAAATTTTGAAAAAATCGTGATGATTAGCACACGAATTCGGTTTAAACGGGAGAGTGATACTTCGTTTGCTGTATTTATACAAATGAAAAATATTCTGAATTATTTTGAATAATTTTTTACAATACTTTTTTTCGGACCTACATTTTGAAAAGATTGTGATGATTAGCCCACGAATTCGGGCTTAAACGAGAGAGTGATACTTCGTTTGGTGTATTTATACAACATGAAAAACATTCTGAATTGTTTTGAGCAATTTTTTGGAGAACTTTTTTTCGGACCGAAATTTTGAAAAATTCGTGATGATTAGCAAGGAATTCGGGCTTAAACGAGAGAGTGATACTTCGTTTGCTGTATTTATACAACATGAAAAACATTTAGAATCGTTTTGAGCAATTTTTTGGAGAACTTTTTTCGGAACCGAAATTTTGAAAAATTCGTGATGATTAGCACACGAATTCAGGCTGAAACGGGAGAGTGATACATCGTTTGGTGTATTTATAGAACATGAAAAACATTTTGAATTGTTTTAAGCAGTTTTTTGAGAACTTTTTTCCGGACCGAAAATTTGAAAAATCGTGATGATTAGCACACGAATTTGGGCTTAAACGGGAGAGTGATACTTCGTATGGTGTATTTATACAACATAAAAACGTTCTGAATCGTTTTGAGCAATTTTTTTGAGAACTTTTTTTCGTACCCAAATTTTGAAAAATTCGTGATGATTAGCACACAAATTCGGGCTTAAACGGGAGAGTGATAATTCGTTTCGTGTATTTATACCACATAAAAACGTTCTGAATCGTTTTGAGCAATTTTTTGTAGCACTTTTTTTCGAACACAAATTTTGAAAGATTCATGATAATTAGAACACGAATTCGGGCTTAAACGGGAGAGTGATACTTCCTTTGCTGTATTTATACAGCATAAAAAAATTAAGAATCGTTTTGAGTAATTTTTAGGAGAACTTTTTTCCGATCCGAAATTTTGAAAAATTCGTGATGATTAGCACACGAATTCAGGCTGAAACGGGAGAGTTATTCTTCGTTTGGTGTATTTATACAACACGAAAAATATTTTGAATTGTTTTGAACAATTTTTTGCAATACTTTTTTTCGGACCTAAATTTTTAAAAAATTGTGATGATTAGCACACGAATTCGGGCTTAAACGGGAGAGTGATACTTTGTTGGATGTATTTATACAACATGAAAAACATTCTAAATCGTTTTGAGCATGTTTTTTGGAGCACTTTCTTCCAGACCGAAATTTTGAAAAGTTTGTGAAGATTAGCACACGAATTCAGGCTGAAACGGGGGAGTGATACTTCATTTGGTGTATTTATACAAATGAAAAATATTCTGAATTGTTTTGAACAATTTTTTCCGATATTTTTTTTCGGACCTAAATTTTGAAAAAATCGTGATGATTAGCACACGAATTCGGCTTAAACGGGAGAGTGATACTTCGTTTGCTGTATTTATACAAATGAAAAATATTCTGAATTATTTTGAATAATTTTTTGCAATACTTTTTTTCGGACCTACAATTTGAAAAAATTGTGATGATTAGCCTACGAATTCGGGCTTAAACGAGAGAGTGATACTTCGTTTGGTGTATTTATACAACATGAAAAAAATTCTGAATTGTTTTGAACAATTTTTTGGAGAACTTTTTTCCGGACCGAAATTTTGAAAAATTCGTGATGATTAGCAAGGAATTCGGGCTTAAACGGGAGAGAGATACTTCGTTTGCTGTATTTATACAACATGAAAAACATTTAGAATCGTTTTGAGCAATTTTTTGGAGAACTTTTTTCCGGACGAAAATTTTGAAAAAATCGTGATGATAGGACATGAATTCGGGCTTGAACGGGAGATTGATACTTCGTTTGCTGTATTTATACAACATGAAAAACATTTAGAATCGTTTTGAGCAATTTTTTGGAGAACTTTTTTTCGGACCAAAATTTGAAAAAATCGTGATGATAGGACACGAATTCGGGCTTGAACGGGAGATTGATACTTCGTTTGCTGTATTTATACAACATGAAAAACATTTAGAATCGTTTTGAGCAATTTTTTGGAGAACTTTTTTCCGGATCGAAATTTTGAAAAAATCGTGATAATTAGCACACGAATTCGGGTTTAAACGGGAGAGTGATACTTTGTTTGATGTATTTATATAACATGAAAAACATTCTGAATCGTTTTGAACAATTTTTTGGATCACTTTTTTTCGGACTGAAATTTTGAAAAATTCGTGATGATTAGCACCCGAATTGGGGCTTAAACGGGAGAGTGACACTTCGTTAGGTGTATTTATACAACATGAAAAAAATTCTGAATCGTTTTGAGCAAATGTTTTGGAGCACTTTTTTTCCGGAGCGAAATTATGAAAAGTTTGTGAAGATTAGAACACGAATTTAGGCTGAAACGGGAGAGTGATACTTCATTTGGTGTATTTATACAAATGAAAAATATTCTGAATTGTTTTGAATAATTTTTTCCGATAGTTTTTTTGGGACCTAAATTTTGAATAAACCGTGATGATTAGCACACGAATTCGGCTTAAACGAGAGAGTGATACTTCGTTTGTTGTATTTATACAAATGAAAAATATTCTGAATTATTTTGAATAGTTTTTTGCAATACTTTTTTCGGACCTACATTTTGAAAAAATTGTGATGATTAGCCCACGAATTTGGGCTTAAATGAGAGAGTGATACTTCGTTTGGTGTATTTATACAACATGAAAATCATTCTGGATTGTTTTGAGCAATTTTTTGGAGAACTTTTTTCCGGACCGAAATTATGAAAATATCGTGATGATTAGCAAGGAATTCGGGCTTAAACGGGAGAGTGATACTTCGTTTGCTGTATTTATACAAAATGAAAAACATTTAGAATGGTTTTGAGCAATTTTTTGGAGAACTTTTTTCCGAACCGAAATTTTGAAAAATTCGTGATGATTAGCACACGAATTCAGGCTGAAACGGGAGAGTGATACTTCGTTTGGTGTATTTATAGAACATGAAAAACATTTTGAATTGTTTTGAGCAATTTTTTGGAGAACTTTTTTCCGGACCAAAATTTGAAAAAATCGTGATGATAGGACACGAATTCGGGCTTGAACGGGAGATTGATACTTCGTTTGCTGTATTTATACAACATGAAAAACATTTAGAATCGTTTTGAGCAATTTTTTGGAGAACTTTTTTCCGGACCGAAATTTTGAGAAAATCGTGATGATTAGCACACGAATTCGGGCTTAAACGGGAGAGTGATACTTTGTTTGATGTATTTATACAACATGAAAAACATTCTGAATTGTTTTGAGCAAATTTTTTGTAGCACTTTTTTCCGGACCGAAATTTTGAAAAGTTTGTGAAGATTAGCACACGAATTCAGGCTGAAACGGGGGAGTGATACTTAATTTGGTGTATTTATACAAATGAAAAATATTCTGAATTGTTTTGAACAATTTTTTCCGATACTTTTTTTGGGACCTAAATTTTGAAAAAATCGTGATGATTAGCACACGAATTCGGCTTAAACGGGAGAGTGATACTTCGTTTGCTGTATTTATACAAATGAAAAATATACTGAATTATTTTGAATAATTTTTTGCAATAGTTTTTTTCGGACCTACATTTTGAAAAAATTGTGATGATTAGCCCACGAATTCGGGCTTAAACGAGAGAGTGATACTTCGTTTGGTGTATTTATACAACATGAAAAAGATTTTGAATTGTTTTGAGCAATATTTTGGAGAACTTTTTTCCGGACCGAAATTTTGAAAAATTCGTGATGATTAGCATGGAATTCTGGCTTAAACGGGAGAGTTATACTTCGTTTGCTGTATTTATACAACATGAAAAACATTTAGAATCGTTTTGAGCAATTTTTTGGAGAACTTTTTTCCGAACCGAAATTTTGAAAAATTCGTGATGATTAGCACACGAATTCTGGCTGAAACGGTAGAGTGATACTTCGTTTGGTGTATTTATAGAACATGAAAAACATTTTGAATTGTTTTGAGCAATTTTTTGGAGAACTTTTTTTCCGGACCATAATTTTGAAAAAATCGTGATGATAGGGCACGAATTCGGGCTTGAACGGGAGATTGATACTTCGTTTGCTATATTTATACAACATGAAAAACATTAAGAATCGTTTTGAGCAATTTTTTGAAGAACTTTTTTCCGGACCGAAATTTTGAAAAAATCGTGATGATTAGCACACGAATTCGGGCTTAAACGGGAGAGTGATACTTTGTTTGATGTATTTATACAACATGAAAAACATTCCCGAATCGTTTTGTGCAAATTTTTTTGGAGCACTTTTTTTTCGGACCGAAATTTTGGAAAGTTTGTGAAGATTAGCGCAGGGAATTCAAAGTGAAACGGGGAGTGATACTTCATTTGGTGTATTTATACAAATGAAAAATATTCTGAATTGTTTTGAACATTTTTTTCCGATACTTTTCTTCGGACCTAGATTTTGAAAAAATTGTGATGATTAGCACACGAATTCGGCTTAAACGGGAGAGTGATACTTCGTTTGCTGTATTTACACAAATGAAAAATATTATGAATTATTTTGAATAATTTTTTTGCAATAGTTTTTTTTCGGACCCACATTTTGAAAAAAATTGTGATGATTAGCCCACGAATTCGGGCTTAAACGAGAGAGTGATACTTCGTTTGGTGTATTTATACAACATGAAAAACATTCTGAATTGTTTTGAGCAATTTTTTGGAGAACATTTTTCCGGACCGAAATTTTGAAAAATTTGTGATGATTAGTAAGGAATTCGGGCTTAAACGGGAGAGTGATACTTCGTTTGCTGTATTTAAACAACATGAAAAACATTTAAAATCGTTTTGAGCAATTTGTTAGAGAACTTTTTTCCGAACCGAAATTTTGAAAAATTCGTGATGATTAGCACAGGAATTCAGGCTGAAACGGGAGAATGATTGTTCGTTTGGTGTATTTATAGAACATGAAAAACATTTTGAATTGTTTTGAGCAATTTTTTAGAGAACTTTTTTCCGGACCAAAATTTTGAAAAAATCGTGATGATAGGACACGAATTCGGGCTTGAACGGGAGATTGATACTTCGTTTGCTGTATTTATACAACATGAAAAACATTAAGAATCGTTTTGAGCAATTTTTTGGAGAACTTTTTTCCGGACCGAAATTTTGAAAAAATCGTGATGATTAGCACACGAATTCGGGCTTAAACGGGAGAGTGATACTTTGTTTGATGTATTTATACAACATGAAAAACATTCTGAATCGTTTTGTGCAAATTTTTTGGAGCACTTTTTCTCGGACCGAAATTTTGAAAAGTTTGTGAAGATTAGCGCAGGAATTCAGGCTGAAACGGGGGAGTGATACTTCATTTGGTGTATTTATACAAATGAAAAATATTCTGAATTGTTTTGAACATTTTTTTCCGATACTTTTCTTCGGACCTAGATTTTGAAAAAATTGTGATGATTAGCACACGAATTCGGCTTAAACGGGAGAGTGATACTTCGTTTGCTGTATTTACACAAATGAAAAATATTCTGAATTATTTTGAATAATTTTTTGCAATAGTTTTTTTCGGACCCACATTTTGAAAAAATTGTGATGATTAGCCCACGAATTCGGGCTTAAACGAGAGAGTGATACTTCGTTTGGTGTATTTATACAACATGAAAAACATTCTGAATTGTTTTGAGCAATTTTTTGGAGAACATTTTTCCGGACCGAAATTTTGAAAAATTTGTGATGATTAGTAAAGAATTCGGGCTTAAACGGGAGAGTGATACTTCGTTTGCTGTATTTAAACAACATGAAAAACATTTAAAATCGTTTTGAGCAATTTGTTAGAGAACTTTTTTCCGAACCGAAATTTTGAAAAATTCGTGATGATTAGCACAGGAATTCAGGCTGAAACGGGAGAATGATACTTCGTTTGGTGTATTTATAGAACATGAAAAACATTTTGAATTGTTTTGAGCAATTTTTTAGAGAACTTTTTTCCGGACCAAAATTTTGAAAAAATCGTGATGATAGGACACGAATTCGGGCTTGAACGGGAGATTGATACTTCGTTTGCTGTATTTATACAACATGAAAAACATTAAGAATCGTTTTGAGCAATTTTTTGGAGAACTTTTTTCCGGACCGAAATTTTGAAAAAATCGTGATGATTAGCACACGAATTCGGGCTTAAACGGGAGAGTGATACTTTGTTTGATGTATTTATACAACATGAAAAACATTCTGAATCGTTTTGTGCAAATTTTTTGGAGCACTTTTTTTCGGACCGAAATTTTGAAAAGTTTGTGAAGATTAGCGCAGAATTCAGGCTGAAACGGGGAGTGATACTTCATTTGGTGTATTTATACAAATGAAAAATATTCTGAATTGTTTTGAACATTTTTTTCCGATACTTTTCTTCGGACCTAGATTTTGAAAAAATTGTCATGATTAGCACACGAATTTGGCTTAAACGGGAGAGTGATACTTCGTTTGCTGTATTTACACAAATGAAAAATATTCTGAATTATTTTGAATAATTTTTTGCAACAGTTTTTTTCGGACCCACATTTTGAAAAAAATTGTGATGATTAGCCCTACAATTCGGGCTTAAACGAGAGAGTGATACTTCGTTTGGTGTATTTATACAACATGAAAAACATTCTGAATTGTTTTGAGCAATTTTTTGGAGAACATTTTTCCGGACCGAAATTTTGAAAAATTTGTGATGATTAGTAAGGAATTCGGGCTTAAACGGGAGAGTGATACTTCGTTTGCTGTATTTAAACAACATGAAAAACATTTAAAATCGTTTTGAGCAATTTTTTAGAGAACTTTTTTCCGAACCGAAATTTTGAAAAATTCGTGATGATTAGCACAGGAATTCAGGCTGAAACGGGAGAATGATACTTCGTTTGGTGTATTTATAGAACATGAAAAACATTTTGAATTGTTTTGAGCAATTTTTTAGAGAACTTTTTTCCGGACCAAAATTTTGAAAAAATCGTGACGATAAGACACGAATTCGGGCTTGAACGGGAGATTGATACTTCGTTTGCTGTATTTATACAACATGAAAAACATTAAGAATCGTTTTGAGCAATTTTTTGGAGCACATTTTTCCGAACCGAAATTTTGAAAAATTCGTGATGATTAGCTCACGAATTCTGGCTGAAACGGAAGAGTGATACTTCGTTTGGTGTATTTATATTCATGAAAAACATTTTGAATTGTTTTGAGCAATTTTTTGGAGAACTTTTTTCCGGACCAAAATTTTGAAAAATCGTGATGATAGGACACGAAGACGGGCTTGAACGGGAGATTGATACTTCGTTTGCTGTATTTATACAACATGAAAAACATTAAGAATCGTTTTGAGCAATTTTTTGGAGAACTTTTTTCCGGACCGAAATTTTGAAAAAATCGTGATGATTAGCACACGAATTCGGGCTTAAACGGGAGAGTAATACTTTGTTTGATGTATTTATACAACATGAAAAACATTCTGAATTGTTTTGAGCAAATTTTTTGGAGCACTTTTTTCCGGACCGAAATTTTGAAAAGTTTGTGAAGATTAGCACACAATTCGAGCTGAAAGCGGGGAGTGATACTTCATTTGGTGTATTTATACAAATGAAAAATATTCTGAATTGTTTTGAACAATTTTTTCCGATACTTTTTTTGGGACCTAAATTTTGAAAAAATCGTGATGATTAGCACACGAATTCGGCTTAAACGGGAGAGTGATACTTCATTTGCTGTATTTATACAAATGAAAAATATACTGAATTATTTTGAATAATTTTTTGCAATAGTTTTTTTCGGACCTACATTTTGAAAAAATGGGATGATTAGCCCATGAATTCGGGCTTAAACGAGAGAGTGATACTTCGTTCGGTGTATTTATACAACATGAAAAACATTCTGAATTGTTTTGAGCAATATTTTGGAGAACTTTTTTCCGGACCGAAATTTTGAAAAATTCGTGATGATTAGTAAGGAATTCGGGCTTAAACGGGAGAGTGATACTTCATTTGCTGTATTTATACAACATGAAAATATTTAGAATCGTTTTGAGCAATTTTTTGGAGAACTTTTTTCCGAACCGAAATTTTGAAAAATTCGTGATGATTAGCACACGAATTCTGGCTGAAACGGTAGAGTGATACTTCGTTTGGTGTATTTATAGAACATGAAAAACATTTTGAATTGTTTTGAGCAATTTTTTGGAGAACTTTTTTCCGGACCAAAATTTTGAAAAAATCGTGATGATAGGACACGAATTCGGGCTTGAACGGGAGATTGATACTTCGTTTGCTGTATTTATACAACATGAAAAACATTAAAAATCGTTTTGAGCAATTTTTTGGAGAACTTTTTTCCGGACCGAAATTTTGAAAAAATCGTGATGATTAGCACACGAATTCGGGCTTAAACGGGAGAGTGATACTTTGTTTGATGTATTTATACAACATGAAAAACATTCTGAATTGTTTTGAGCAAATTTTTTGGAGCACTTTTTTCCGGACCGAAATTTTGAAAAGTTTGTGAAGATTAGCACACGAATTCAGGCTGAAACTGGGGAGTGATACTTCATTTGGTGTATTTATACAAATGAAAAATATTCTGAATTGTTTTGAACATTTTTTTCCGATACTTTTCTTCGGACCTAAATTTTGAAAAAATTGTGATGATTAGCACACGAATTCGGCTTAAACGGGAGAGTGATACTTCGTTTGCTGTATTTAAACAACATGAAAAATATTCTGAATTATTTTGAATAATTTTTTGCAATAGTTTTTTTCGGACCCACATTTTGAAAAAATTGTGATGATTAGCCCACGAATTCGGGCTTAAACGAGAGAGTGATACTCGTTTGGTGTATTTATACAACATGAAAAACATTCTGAATTGTTTTGAGCAATTTTTTGGAGAACATTTTTCCGGACCGAAATTTTGAAAAATTTGTGATGATTAGTAAGGAATTCGGGCTTAAACGGGAGAGTGATACTTCGTTTGCTGTATTTAAACAACATGAAAAACATTTAAAATCGTTTTGAGCAATTTTTTAGAGAACTTTTTTCCGAACCGAAATTTTGAAAAAATTCGTGATGATTAGCACGAGAATTGAGTGAAACGGGAGAATGATACTTCGTTTGGTGTATTTATAGAACATGAAAAACATTTTGAATTGTTTTGAGCAATTTTTTAGAGAACTTTTTTCCGGACCAAAATTTTGAAAAAATCGTGACGATAGGACACGAATTCGGGCTTGAACGGGAGATTGATACTTCGTTTGCTGTATTTATACAACATGAAAAACATTAAGAATCGTTTTGAGCAATTTTTTGGAGAACATTTTTCCGAACCGAAATTTTGAAAAATTCGTGATGATTAGCTCACGAATTCTGGCTGAAACGGAAGAGTGATACTTCGTTTGGTATATTTATAGAACATGAAAAACATTTTGAATTGTTTTGAGCAATTTTTTGGAGAACTTTTTTCCGGACCGAAATTTTGAAAAAATCGTGACGATTAGCACATGAATTCGGGCTTAAACGGGAGAGTGATACTTTGTTTGATGTATTTATACAACATGAAAAACATTCTGAATCGTTTTGAGCAAATTTTTGGAGCACTTTTTTCCGGACCGAAATTTTGAAAGGTTTGTGAAGATTAGCACACGAATTCAGGCTGAAACTGGGGAGTGATACTTCATTTGGTGTATTTATACAAATGAAAAATATTCTGAATTGTTTTGAACAATTTTTTCCGATACTTTTTTTCGGACCTAAATTTTGAAAAAATCGTGATGATTAGCACACGAATTCGGCTTAAACGGGAGACTGATACTTCGTTTGCTGTATTTATACAAGTGAAAAATATACTGAATTATTTTGAATAATTTTTTGCAATAGTTTTTTTCGGACCTACACTTTGAAAAAATTGTGATGATTTGCCCACGAATTCGGGCTTAAACGAGAGAGTGATACTTCGTTTGGTGTATTTATACAACATGAAAAACATTTTGAATTGTTTTGAGCAATATTTTGGAGAACTTTTTTCCGGACCGAAATTTTGAAAAATTCGTGATGATTAGCAAGGAATTCTGGCATAAACGGGAGAGTGATACTTCGTTTGCTGTATTTATACAACATGAAAAACATTTAGAATCGTTTTGAGAAATTTTTTGGAGAACTTTTTTCCGAACCGAAATTTTGAAAAATTCGTGATGATTAGCACACGAATTCTGGCTGAAACGGTAGAGTGATACTTCGTTTGGTGTATTTATAGAACATGAAAAACATTTTGAATTGTTTTGAGCAATTTTTTGGAGAACTTTTTTCCGGACCAAAATTTTGAAAAAATCGTAATGATAGGACACGAATTCGGGCTTGAACGGGAGATTGATACTTCGTTTGCTGTATTTACACAACATGAAAAACATTAAGAATCGTTTTGAGCAATTTTTTGGAGAACTTTTTTCCGGACCGAAATTTTGAAAAAATCGTGATGATTAGCACACGAATTCGGGCTTAAACGGGAGAATGATACTTTGTTTGATGTATTTATACAACATGAAAAACATTCTGAATCGTTTTGTGCAAATTTTTTGGAGCACTTTTTTTCGGACCGAAATTTTGAAAAGTTTGTGAAGATTAGCGCAGGAATTCAGGCTGAAACGGGGGAGTGATACTTCATTTGGTGTATTTATACAAATGAAAAATATTCTGAATTGTTTTGAACATTTTTTTCCGATACTTTTCTTCGGACCTAAATTTTGAAAAAATTGTGATGATTAGCACACGAATTTGGCTTAAACGGGAGAGTGATACTTCGTTTGCTGTATTTACACAAATGAAAAATATTCTGAATTATTTTGAATAATTTTTTGCAATAGTTTTTTTCGGACCCACATTTTGAAAAAATTGTGATGATTAGCCCACGAATTCGGACTTAAACGAGAGAGTGATACTTCGTTTGGTGTATTTATACAACATGAAAAACATTCTGAATTGTTTTGAGCAATTTTTTGGAGAACATTTTTCCGGACCAAAATTTTGAAAAATTTGTGATGATTAGTAAGGAATTCGGGCTTAAACGGGAGAGTGATACTTCGTTTGCTGTATTTAAACAACATGAAAAACATTTAAAATCGTTTTGAGTAAGTTTTTAGAGAACTTTTTTCCGAACCGAAATTTTGAAAAATTCGTGATGATTAGCACAGGAATTCAGGCTGAAACGGGAGAATGATACTTCGTTTGGTGTATTTATAGAACATGAAAAACATTTTGAATTGTTTTGAGCAATTTTTTAGAGAACTTTTTTCCGGACCAAAATTTTGAAAAAATCGTGACAATAGGACACGAATTCGGGCTTGAACGGGAGATTGATACTTCGTTTGCTGTATTTATACAACATGAAAAACATTAAGAATCGTTTTGAGCAATTTTTTGGAGAACATTTTTCCGAACCGAAATTTTGAAAATTTCGTGATGATTAGCTCACGAATTCTGGCTGAAACGGAAGAGTGATACTTCGTTTGGTATATTTATAGAACATGAAAACCATTTTGAATTGTTTTGAGCAATTTTTTGGAGAACTTTTTTCCGGACCAAAATTTTGAAAAAATCGTGATGATTGGACACGAATTCGGGCTTGAACGGGAGATTGATACTTCGTTTGCTGTATTTATACAACATGAAAAACATTAAGAATCGTTTTGAACAATTTTTTGGAGAACTTTTTTCCGGACCGAAATTTTGAAAAAATCGTGATGATTAGCACACGAATTCGGGCTTAAACGGGAGAGTGATACTTTGTTTGATGTATTTATACAACATGAAAAACATTCTGAATCGTTTTGAGCAAATTTTTTGGAGCACTTTTTTCCGGATCGAAATTTTGAAAAGTTTGTGAAGATTAGCACACGAATTCAGGCTGAAACTTGGGAGTGATACTTCATTTGGTGTATTTATACAAATGAAAAATATTCTGAATTGTTTTGAACAATTTTTTCCGATACTTTTTTTCGGACCTAAATTTTGAAAAAATCGTGATGATTAGCACACGAATTCGGCTTAAACGGGAGAGTGATACTTCGTTTGCTGTATTTATACAAATGAAAAATATACTGAATTATTTTGAATAATTTTTTGAAATAGTTTTTTTCGGACCTACATTTTGAAAAAATTGTGATGATTAGCCACGAATTCGGGCTTAAACGAGAGAGTGATACTTCGTTTGGTGTATTTATACAACATGAAAAACATTCTGAATTGTTTTGAGTAATTTTTTGGAGAACATTTTTTCGGACCGAAATTTTGAAAAATTCGTGATGATTAGCAAGGAATTTGGGCTTAAACGGGAGAGTGATACTTCGCTTGCTGTATTTAAACAACATGAAAAATATTTAGAATCGTTTTGAGCAATTTTTTGGAGAACTTTTTTCGAACCGAAATTTTGAAAAATTCGTGATGATTAGCACACAAATTCAGGCTGAAACGGGAGAGTGATACTTCGTTTGGTGTATTTATAGAACATGAGAAACATTTTAAATTGTTTTGAGCAATTTTTTGGAGAACTTTTTTCCGGACCAAAATTTTGAAAAAATCGTGATGACAGGACACGAATTCGGGCCTGAACAGGAGATTGATACTTCGTTTGCTGTATTTATACAACATGAAAAACATTAAGAATCGTTTTGAGTAATTTTTTGGAGAACTTTTTTCCGGACCGAAATTTTGAAAAAAATCGTGATGATTAGCACACGAATTCGCGCTTAAACGGGAGAGTGATACTTTGTTAGATGTATTTATACAACATGAAAAACATTCTGAATCGTTTTGAGCAAATTTTTTAGAGCACTTTTTTCCGGACCGAAATTTTGAAAGGTTTGTGAAGATTAGCGCACGACTTCAGGCTTAAACGGGAAAGTGATACTTCATTTGGTGTATTTATACAAATGAAAAACATTCTGAATTGTTTTGAGCAATTTTTTGGAAACTTTTTTTCAGACCGAAATTTTGAAAAATTTGTGATGATTAGCAAGGAATTCGGGCTTAAACGGGAGAGTGATACTTCGTTTGCTTTATTTATACAACATGAAAAATATTCTGAATTATTTTGAATAATTTTTTGCAATACTTTTTTTCGGACCTACATTTTGAAAAAATTATGATTAGCCCACGAATTCGGGCTTAAACGAGAGAGTGATACTTCGTTTCGTGTATTTATACAACATGAAAAACATTCTGAATTGTTTTGAGCAATTTTTTGGAGAGCTTTTTTCCGGGCCGAAATTTTGAAAAATTCGTGATGATTAGCAAGGAATTCGGGCTTAAACGGGAGAGTGATACTTCGTTTGCTGTATTTATACAACATGAAAAACATTTAAAATCGTTTTGAGCAATTTTTTGGAGGACTTTTTTCCGAACCGAAATTTTAAAAAATTCGTGATGATTAGCACACGAATTCAGGCTGAAACGGGAGAGTGATACTTCTTTTGGTGTATTTATAGAACATGAAAAACATTTTGAATTGTTTTGAGCAATTTTTTGGAGAACTTTTTTTCGGACTGAAATTTTGAAAAATTCGTGATGATTAGCACACGAATTCAGGCTGAAACGGGAGAGTTATACTTCGTTTGGTGTATTTATAGAACATGAAAACATTTTGAATTGTTTTGAGCAATTTTTTGGAGAACTTTTTTCCGGACCAAAATTTCAAAAATCGTGATGATAGGACACGAATTCGGGCTTGAACGGGAGATTGATACTTCGTTTGCTGTATTTATACAACATGAAAAACACTTAGAATCGTTTTGAGCAATTTTTTGGAGAACTTTTTTCCGGACCGAAATTTTGAAAAAATCGTGATGATTAGCACACGAATTCGGGCTTAAACGGGAGAGTGATACTTTGTTTGATGTATTTATACAACATGAAAAACATTCTGAATCGTTTTGAGCAAATTTTTTGGAGCACTTTTTTCCGGACCGAAATTTTGAAACGTTTGTGAAGATTAGCACACGAATTCAGGCTGAAACGGGGGAGTGATACTTCATTTGGTGTATTTATACAAATGAAAAATATTCTGAATTATTTTGAATAATTTTTTCCGATACTTTTTTTCGGACCTAAATTTTGAAAAAATCGTGATGATTAGCACACGAATTCGGCTTAAACGGGAGAGTGATACTTCGTTTGCTGTATTTATACAAATGAAAAATATTCTGAATTATTTTGAATAATTTTTTGCAGTAGTTTTTTTCGGACCCACATTTTGAAAAAATTGTGATGATTAGCCCACGAATTCGGGCTTAAACGAGAGAGTGATACTTCGTTTGGTGTATTTATACAACATGAAAAACAATCTGAATTGTTTTGAGCAATTTTTTGGAGAACTTTTTTCCGGACCGAAATTTTGAAAAATTCGTGATGATTAGCAAGGAATTCGGGCTTAAACGGGAGAGTGATACTTCGTTTGCTGTATTTATATAACATGAAAAACATTTAGAATCGTTTTGAGCAATTTTTTGGAGAACTTTTTTCCGAACCGAAATTTTGAAAAATTCTTGATGATTAGCACACGAATTCAGGCTGAAATGGGAGAGTGATACTTCGTTTGGTGTATTTATAGAACATGAAAAACATTCTGAATTGATTTGAGCAATTTTTCGAGAACTTTTTTCCGGACCGATTTTTGAAAAATCGTGATGATTAGCACACGAATTCGGGCTTAAACGGGAGAGTGATACTTCGTATGGTGTATTTATACAACATAAAAACATTCTGTATCGTTTTGAGCAATTTTTGGGAGAACTGTTTTTCGGACCCAAATTTTGAAAAATTCGTGATGATTAGCACCCGAATTCGGGCTTAAACGGGAGAGTGACACTTCGTTTGGTGTACTCATACAACATGAAAAACATTCTCTATCATTTTGAGCAAATTTTTTGGAGCAATTTTTTCAGGACCGAAATTTTGAAAAGTTTGTGAAGATTAGCACACGAATTCAAGCTGAAACGGGAGAGTGATACTTCATTTGGTGTATTTATACAAATGAAAAATATTCTAAATTGTTTTGAACAATTTTTTCCAATACTTTTTTTCGGACCTAAATTTTGAAAAAATCGTGATGATTAGCACACGAATTCGGCTGAAACGGTAGAGTGATACTTCGTTTGGTGTATTTATAGAACATGAAAAAACTTCTGAATTGTTTTGAGTAATTTTTCGAGGACTTTTCTCCGGACCGAAATTTTGAAAAATCGTGTTGATTAGCACACGAATTCGGGCTTAAACGGGAGAGTGATACTTCATTTGGTGTATTTATACAACATAAAAACGTTCTGAATCGTTTTGAGCAATTTTTTGGAGCACTTTTTTTCGGACCCAAATTTTGAAAAATTCGTGATGATTAGCACACGAATTCAGGCTTAAACGGGAGAGTGATATTTCGTTTGCTGTATTTATACAACATAAAAAACATTAAGAATCTTTTTTCCGAATCGAAATTTTGAAAAATTCGTGATGATTCGCACACGAATTCGGGCTTAAACGGGAGAGTGATACTTCGTTTGCTGTATTTATATAGCATAAAAAAATTAAGAATCGTTTTGAGTAATTTTTAGGAGAACTTTTTTCCGAACCGAAATTTTGAAAAATTCGTGATGATTAGCACACGAATTCGGGCTTAAACGGGAGAGTGATACTTCGTATGGTGTATTTATACAACATAAAAACATTCTGAATTGATCTGAGCAATTTTTGGGAGAACTGTTTTTCGGACCCAAATTTTGAAAAAATCGTGATGATTACCACCCGAATTCGGGCCTAAACGGGAGAGTGACACTTCGTTTGGTGTATTTATACAACATGAAAAACATTCTAAATCGTTTTGAGCAAATTTTTTGGAGCACTTTTTTTCGGACCTAAATTTTGAAAAATTCGTGATGATTAGCACATGAATTCGGGTTTAAACTGCAGAGTGATACTTAGTTTGCTGTATTTATACAGCATAAAAAAATTAAGAATTGTTTTGAGTAATTTTTAGGAGAACTTTTTTCCAAACCGAAATTTTGAAAAAATCGTGATGATTAGCACACGAATTCAGGCTGAAACGGGAGAGTGATACTTCGTTTGGTGTATTTATAGAACATGGAAAACATCTTGAATTGTTTTGAGCAATTTTTTGGAGAACTTTTTTCCGGACCGAAATTTTGAAAAATCCTGATGATAGGACACGAATTCAGGCTTAAACGGGAGAGTGATACTTCGTTTGGTGTATTTATACAACATAAAAACGTTCTGAATTGTTTTGAGCAATTTTTTGGAGCACTTTTTTTTGGACCCAAATTATGAAAAATTCGTGATGATTAGCACCCGAATTCGGGCCTAAACGGGAGAGTGACACTTCGTTTGGTGTATTTATACAACATGAAAAACATTCTAAATCGTTTTGAGCAAATTTTTTGGAGCACTTTTTTTCGGACCTAAATTTTGAAAAATTCGTGATGATTAGCACATGAATTCGGGTTTAAACTGCAGAGTGATACTTAGTTTGCTGTATTTATACAGCATAAAAAAATTAAGAATTGTTTTGAGTAATTTTTAGGAGAACTTTTTTCCAAACCGAAATTTTGAAAAAATCGTGATGATTAGCACACGAATTCAGGCTGAAACGGGAGAGTGATACTTCGTTTGGTGTATTTATAGAACATGGAAAACATCTTGAATTGTTTTGAGCAATTCTTTGGAGAACTTTTTTCCGGACCGAAATTTTGAAAAATCCTGATGATAGGACACGAATTCAGGCTTAAACGGGAGAGTGATACTTCGTTTGGTGTATTTATACAACATAAAAACGTTCTGAATTGTTTTGAGCAATTTTTTGGAGCACTTTTTTTTGGACCCAAATTATGAAAAATTCGTGATGATTAGCACCCGAATTCGGGCCTAAACGGGAGAGTGACACTTCGTTTGGTGTATTTATACAACATGAAAAACATTCTAAATCGTTTTGAGCAATTTTTTGGATAAGTTTTTTCCGAAAAAAATTTAGAAAAATTCGTGATGATTAGCGCACGAATTATGGCTGAAACGGGAGAGTGATACTTCGTTTGGTGTATTTATAGAACATGAAAAATATTCTGAATTGTTTTGAGTAATTTTTCGAGAACTTTTTTCCGGACCGAAATTTTGAAAAATCGTGATGATTAGCAAACGAATTCGGGCTTAAACGGGAGAGTGATATTTCGTTTGCTGTATTTATACAACATAAAAAACATTAAGAATCATTTTTCCGAATCGAAATATTGAAAAATTCGTGATGATTCGCACACGAATTCGGGCTTAAACGGGAGAGTGATACTTCGTTTGCTGTATTTATATAGCATAAAAAAATTAAGAATCGTTTTGAGTAATTTTTAGGAGAACTTTTTTCCGAACCGAAATTTTGAAAAATTCGTGATGATTAGCACACGAATTCAGGCTGAAATGGGAGAGTGATACTTCGTTTGGTGTATTTATAGAACATGAAAAACATTCTGAATTGTCGTGAGCAATTTTTTGAGAACTTTTTTCTGGACCGAAATTTTGAAAAATCGTGATGATTAGCACACGAATTCGGGCTTAAACGGGAGAGTAATACTTCGTATGGTGTATTTATACAACATAAAAACATTCTGAATTGTTCTGAGCAATATTTGGGAGAACTGTTTTTCGGACCCAAATTTTGAAAAATTCGTGATGATTAGCACCTGAATTCGGGCCTAAACGGGAGAGTGACACTTCGTTTGGTGTATTTATACAACATGAAAAACATTCTGAATCGTTTTGAGCAAATTTTTTGGAGCACTTTTTTTGGGACCCAAATTTTGAAAAAAACGTGATGATTAGCACACGAATTCGGGTTTAAACGGGAGAGTGATATTTCGTTTGCTGTATTTATACGACATAAAAAACATTAAGAATCGTTTTGAGTAATTTCTTGGAAAACTTTTTTCCGAACCGAAATTTTTAAAAATTCGTGATGATTAGCGCACGAATTCGGGCTTAAACAGGAGAGTGATATTTTGTTTGATGTATTTATACAACATGAAAAACATTCTGAATCGTTTTGAACAATTTTTTGGATCACTTTTTTTCGGACCGAAATTTTGAAAAATTCGTGATGATTAGCACACCAATTCGGACTTAAACGGGAGAGTGATACTTTGTTTGCTGTATTTATACAGCATAAAAAAATTAAGAATTGTTTTGAGTAATTTTTAGGAGATCTTTTTTCCGAAACGAAATTTTGAGAAATTCGTGATGATTAGCACACGAATTCAGGCTGAAACGGGAGAGTGATACTTCGTTTGGTGTATTTATACAACATAAAAACGTTCTGAATCGTTTTGAGCAATTTTTTGGAGCACTTTTTTTCGGACCCAAATTTTGAAAAATTCGTGATGATTAGCACACGAATTCGGGCTTAAACTGGAGAGTGATACTTCGTTTTGTGTATTTATAGAACATGAAAAACATTCTGAATTGTTTTGAGCAATTTCTTAGAGAACTTTTTTTGGGACCGAAATTTTGAAAAAATCGTGATGATGAGCACACAAATTCAGGCTAAAACGGGAGAGTGATACTTCGTTTGGTGTATTTATAAAACATTAAAAACATTATGAATTGTTTTGAGCAATTTTTTTGAGAACTTTTTTCCGGACCGAAATTTTGAAAAAATCGTGATGATAGGACACGAATTCGGGCTTAAACGGGAGAGTGATACTTCGTTTGCTGTATTTATACAACATGCAAAACATTTAGAATCGTTTTGAGCAATTATTTGGATAACTTTTTTCCGGACCGAAATTTTGAAAAAATCGTGATGATTACATCACGTTTTTTACAAAATTTAGGTCCGAAAAATAGTTCTTTGAAAAATTGCTCAAGTCTATTCAAAATGTTTTTCATGTTGTATAAATTCATTGGCCAAAGTTTCACATTTCTATTATGCCCGAATTCGTGTGCATTCATCACGTATTTTGCAAAATCTAGGTCCAAAAAATATTTCTACGTAAAATCACTTAAAAAAATTCTATATGTTTTTCATGTTGTATAGATATATGGCATAATATTTCAATTGTCTATAGAAGGTCGAAACTGTGCGCTAGTTATAACTTTTTTCCTAAATTTAAATTCGGGAAAAAGTTTTTTACAAAATTGGTCCAAATGTCAATATGTTTCTCATTACGTAAAAATACATTGCACAAGGTTTGACTTGCCCGTTGAATTTGAATTCGTGTGCTAATTATCATGTTTTTACAAAATTATGTTCCGAAAATAGGTACCTTTAAAATGGCAAAAAACAATTCTGTATGTTCTTCATGTTCTATAGATATATCGGGCGAAGTTTTATTTTCCCGTTAAAGTTCAAATTTGTGTGCTAATCATCACGTTTTTACAAAATTTAGGTCCGAAAAATAGTCCACTGAAAAATTGTTGAAAACGATTCTGAATGTTTTTCATGTTGTATAAATGAACAAGACAAAGTTTCAAATTCCCACTAAGCCCGAATTCGTGTGCTAATCATCATGTTATCTACAAAATTTAGATCCAAAATATATTTCTCTGTAAAATCACTCAGAAAAATTCTATATATTTTTTAATGTTATATAGATATATGACACAATATTTAACTTATCTGTTGAAGGCGGAATCCATGTTCGAATTATCACTTTATTTAAAATTCTAAGTCCGTACAAAAGTTTTTCATACAATTTGTCAAAAATTTCAATATGTTTCTCATTACGTAAAGATACATTGCACAAGGTTTAACTTGCCTATTGAAACCCTAATTCGTATGCTAATTATCATGTTTTTATAAAATTATGCTCAGAAAAATAGGTGTCTTTAAAATGGCTAAAAACTATTCTGTGTGTCCTTCATATTCTATTGATATATCAGACAAAGTTTTATTTTCTCGTTAAAGTTCAAATTCGTGTGCTAATCATCACGTTTTTTACAAAATTTAGGTAAAAAAATAGTCTTCCGAAAAATTTCTAAATACGATTCTAAATATTTTTCATGTTGTATAAATGAACCGGACAAAGTTTCACATTCCCATTAATCCCGAATTCATGTGCTAATCATCACGTATTTTGCAAAATGTAGGTCCGGAAAATATTTCCCGGTAAAATCACTCAAAACAATTCTATATGTTTTTCATGTTGTGTAGATATATGGCATAACATTTTACTTATCTATAGAAGGCCGAAACTATGTGCTAATTATCACTTTTACTCAAAATTTAGATCTGGAAAAAAGTTTTTCCTAAAATTGCTCAAAAATTTCAATATGTTTCTCATTACGTAAAGATAAATTGCACAAGGTTTGACTTGCCCGGTGAAACCCGAATTCATGTGCTAATTATCACGTTTTTATAAAATTATGTTCCGAAAATAGGTGTCGTTAAAATGGCTAAAAACGATTATGTATGTTCTTCATGTTCTATACATATATCGGACAAAGTTTTATTTTCTCGTTAAAGTTCGAATTCATATGCTAGTCATCACGTTTTTATAAAACTTAGTTCTGAAAAATAGTTCTTTGAAAAATTGCTCAAAACGATTCTGAATGTTTTCATGTTGTATAAATGAACCATACAAAGTTTCACATTCCCATTAAGCCCGAATTCGTGTGCTAATCATCACGTTTTTTGCAAAATTTCGGTCCGAAATATATTTCTCCTTAAAATCACCCAGAAAAATTCTATATATTTTTCATGTTGTACAGATATATGCACAATATTTCACTTGTCTGTAGAAGGCCAAATACGTTTTCGAATTATCACCTTATTTCAAAATTTAAATCCGAAAAAATGTTCTTCATAAAATTGGTAAAAAATTTCAATGTGTTTCTCTCTACGAAAAGATACATTGCACAAGGTTTGACTTGCCTAATGAAACCCTAATTCGTGTGCTAATTATCGTGTTTTTACAAAATTATGTTCCGAAAATAGGTGTCTTTACAATGGCTAAAAGCGATTCTGTATGTTCTTCATGTTCTAAAGATAATTCGGACAAAGTTTTATTTTTTCCTATTAAAGTCCGAATTAATGTGCTAATCATTACGTTTTTTTACAAAATATAGGTTCGAAAAATAGTCCTGTGAAAAATTTCTGAAAACGATTTTGAATGTTTTTCATGTTGTATAAATGTACTAGATAATGTTTCACATTCCCATTAAGCCCCAATTCGTGTACTAATCATCACGTATTTTTCAAAATTTGGACCGAAAAATATTTCTTTGTAAAATCATTTAGAACAATTCTATATGTTTTTCATATTGTATAGATATATGGCATAATATTTCACTTGTCTATAGAAGGCCGAAACTGTGTGCTAATTATCATTTATTCTCAAAATTTAGATCCGAAATTTTTTTTTCCTAAAATTGGTAAAAAATTTCAATATGTTTTTCATTAACTAAAGATACATTGCACAAGGTTTGCTTGCCCGTTAAAACTTAAATTCGTGCTAATGATCACATTTTTAAAAAATTATGTTTCGAAAATAGAGGTCTTTAAAATGGCTAAAAACTATTCTATAAGTTCTTCATGTTCTATAAAAACATCGGACAGAGTTTTATTTTCCCGTTAAAGTTCGAATTCGTGTGCTAATCATCACGTTTTTTTCAAAATTTAGGTCCGAAAAATAGTTCTCGAAAAAATTGCTGAAAATGATTCTGAATGTTTTTCATGTTGTATAAATGAACCAGACAAAGTTTTACACTCCCATTAAGCACGAATTTGTGTGCTCATCATCACGTTTTTTGCAAAATTGAGGTCTGAAATATATTTCTCCGTAAAATCATTCAGTAAAATTTCTATGTACTTTTCATGCTGTATAGATATATGGCACAATATTTCACTTGTCTGTAGAAGGCCGAATCCGTGTTTGAAATATCACTTTATTTAAAAATATAGATCCGAAATTTTTTTTTTCACAAAACTGGTAAAAAAATTTCAATATATTTCTCATTACGTAAAGATAGATTGCAAAAGGTTTGACTTGCCCGTTGAAACCGAAATTCGTGTGCTAATTATCATGTTTTACAAAATTATGTTCCAAAATAAGGTGTCTTTACAATGGTTAAAAATGATTCTGTATGTTCTTCCTGTTCTATAGATATATTGAACAAAGTTTTACTTTCCCGTTAAAGTTCGAATTCATGTGCTAATAATCACGTTTTTTACAAAATTTGGGTCAGAAAAATAGTCCTCTGAAAAATTGCTCAAAATGATTCGGAATGTTTTTCATGTTGTATAAATTAACAAGACAAAGTTTCACGTCCCTTTATAGCATAATTCGTGTGCTAATCATCACCTTTTTGCAAAATTTAGGTCTAAAATATATTTCTCCGTAAAATCACTCAGAAAAATTCTATATATTTCTCATGTTGTATAGATATATGGCACAATATTTTACTTGTCTGTAGAAGGCCGAATTCGTTGTCGAATTATCACTTTATTTAAAAATTTAGGTCCGAAAAAAATGTTTTTACACAATTATTCACAAATTTAAAAGATGTTTCTCATTACGTTAAGATATATTGCACAAGGTTCGATTTGCCTATTGAAACCCTAACTCGTGTGCTAATTATCATGTTTTTACAAAATTATGTTCCGAAAAATAGGTGTCTTTAAAATGCCTAAAAACGATTCTGTATGTTCTTCATATTCTATAGATATATCGGACAAAGTTTTATTGTCCCGTTAAAGTCCGAATTCGTGTGCTAATCATCACGTATTTTACAAAATTTAGGTCAGAAAAATAGTCTTCTAAAAAATTGCTCAAAACGATTCTGAATGTTTTTCATGTTGTATAAATGAACCAGACAAAGTTTCACATTCCCATTAAGCCCGAATTCGTGTGCTAATCATTACGTTTTTTGAAAAATTTAGGTCCGAAATATATTTCTCCCTAAAATCACTCATAAAAATTCTATATATTTTTTTATGCTGTATAGATATATGGCACAATATTTTACTTGTCTGTAGATGGCCGAATCCGTGTTCGAATTATCACTTTATTTAAAAATTTAGATTCGAAATTTTTTTTTTATAAAATTGGTCAAAATTTTCGATATGTTTCTCATTACATAAAGATAGATTGCACAAGTTTTTACTTGCCCGTTGAAACCTGAATTCGTGTGATAATTATCATCTTTCACAAAATTATGTTCCAAAAATAGGTGTCTTTACAATGGCTAAAAACGATTCTGTATATTCTTCATGTTCTATAAATATCTCGGACAAAGTTTTATTTTCCCGTTAAAGTTCGAATTCGTGTGCTAATCATCACGATTTTTACAAAATTTAGGTCTGAAAAATAGTACTCTGAAAAATTGCTGAAAACGATTCTGAATATTTTTCATGTTGTATAAATGAACCAGACAAAGTTTCACATTCCCATTAAGCCCGAATTCGTGTGCTAATAATAACGTTGTTTGCAAAATTTAGGTCTGAAATATATTTCTCTGTAAAATCATTTAGAAAAATTCTATATATTTTTCATCCTGTATAGATATATGGCACAATATTTCACTTGTCTGTAGAAGGCCGAATCCGTGTTTGAATTATCACTTTATTTAAAATTTTAGATCTGAAAAAAAGCTTTTCATAAAACTGGTAAAAAATTTCAATATGTTTCTCATTACGTAGATATAGATTGCACAAGGTTTGACTTGCCCGTTAAAACCCTAATTCGTGTGCTAATTATCATGTTTTTGCAAAATTATGTTCCTGAAATAGGTGTCTTTACAATGGCTAAAAACGATTCTGTATGTTTTTCATGTTCTATAGATACATCGGACAAAGTTTTATTTTCCTGTTGAAGACCGAATTCGTGTGCTAATCATCATGTTTTTTTACAAAATATAGGTCTGAAAAATAGTCCTCTGTAAAATTGTTCAAAACGATTCTTAATGTTTGCATGATGTATGCATGCATTAGACAAAGTTTCACGTTCCCATTAAGCCCGAATTCGTGTGTTAATCATCATGTATTTTACAAAATTTAGGTCAGAAAAATAGTCCTTTGAAAAATTGCTCAAAACGATTCTGAATGTTTTTCATTTTGTATAAATGAACCAGATGAAGTTTCACATTCCCATTAAGCCCAAATTCATGTGCTAATCATCACGTTTTTTGAAAAATTTAGATCCGAAATATATTTCTTCGTAAAATCACTCTAAAAATTCTACATATTTTTCATGCTGCATAGATATATGGCACAATATTTCACTTGTCAGTAGAAGGCCAAATCCATGTTTGAATTATCACTTTATTTAAAAATTTAAATCGGAAAAAAAGTTTTTCATAAAACTGGTAAAAAATTTTAATATGTTTGTTATTACGTAAAGATAGATTGCACAAGGTTTGACTTGCCCGTTGAAACCCGAATTCGTGTGCTAATTATTATATTTTTTCAAAATTATTTTCCGAAAAATAGGTGTCTTTAAATGGCTAGAAACGATCATATTCTATAGATATACTGGACAAAGTTTTAATTTTCCGTTAAAGTCCAAATTCGTGTGCTAATCGTCACGTTTTTTACAAAATATCGGTCTGAAAAATAGTCCTCTGAAAATTGCAAACGTTTATGAATGTTTTTCATGATGTATAAATGCACTAGACAAAGTTTCACATTCCTATTAAGCCCGAATTCGTGTGCTAATCATCACGTATTTCACAAAATTTTGGTCAGAAAATTATTCCTCTGAAAAATTGCTCAAAACGATTATGAATGTTTTTCATGTTGTATAAATGAACCAGAAAAAATTTCACATTCACATTAAACCTGAATTCGTGTGCTAATCATCACGTACTTTGCAAAATTTAGGTCCGAAAAATATTTTCTCCGTAAAATCACCTAATCGTTTTGTATAGATATATAGAATAATATTTCACTTGTCTATAGAAGGCTGAAACTGTGTGCCAATTATCACTTTTTCTCAAAACATAGATCCGAAGAAAGTTTTTCATAAAATTTGTCAAAAATTTGAATACGTTTCTCATTAAATAAAGATAGATTGCACAAGATTGAGTTGCCCGTTGAAATCGGAATTCGTGGCTAATTATCATGTTTAACAAAATTATGTTCCGAAAATAGGTGTCTTTACAATGGCTAAAAATAATTCTGTGTGTTCTTCATGTTTTATAGATATGTCGAATAACGTTTTATTTTCCATTTAAAGTTTGAATTCGTGTGCTACTCATCATGTTTTTTATAAAATTTAGGTCCGAAAAATAGTCGTCTTAAAAATTACTGAAAATGATTTTAATTGTTTTTCATGTTGTATAAATGAGCCAGACAAAGTTTCACATTCCCATTAAGCCTAATTCGTATGCTAATCATCACGTTCTTTGCAAAATTTAGGTCTTAAATATATTTCTCCGTAAAATCACTCAGAAAAATTATATATTTTTCGTGCTGTATGGATATATGGCACAGTATTTCACTTGTCTGTAGAAGGACGAATCCGTGTTCGAATTATCACTTTATTTAAAAAATTTAAGTCCGAAAAAAAGTTATTCATACAATTGGTAAAAAATTTCAATATGTTTCTCATTACGTAAAGATACATTACATAAAGTTTGACTTGTCTATACAAACCCTAAAATTTTGTATGCTAATCATCACAATTTTTTTTCAAAATTTAGGTCCGGAAAATAGTTCTCCATAAAATTGTCCAAAATGACTAGTATGTTTATATTTTAAAGATGCACCGCACAAAGTTTCTCTTGTCGTTTGAAGGAGAAATCTTTGAGTTAATCATTACGTTTTTCAAAAAAATTATATCCTAAAAATAGTTATCTATAAAATTGCTCAAAATGATTACTATGTTTCTCATGTTATAAAGATACATCGCACAACGTTTCACTTGCCTGTTTAAGCCTGAATTCGTGTGCTAATCATCACGTTTTTACAAAATTTAGGTCCGAAAAATAATTTTCCATAAAATTGCTCAGAACAATTCTGTATTTTTTTCAAGTTGTATAGATATATGGTATCATGTTTCACTTGTCCGTAGAAGGCCGAATCTGTGTGCTAATTATCACTTTTTTAAAAAAATTAGGTTCGAAAAAAATTTTTCATAAAATTGTTTAAAATGATTCAATATATTTCTCACTACTTAAAGATACATTGCAGAAGGTTTGACTTGCCCGTTGAAGCCCAAATTCATGTGCTAATTATCATGTTTTTACAAAATTATTGTCCGAACATAGTTATCTTTAAAACTGCTAAAAACGTGTCTATATGTTTTTCATGCTGTATAGATACATCGGACAAAGTTTCACTTTCCTGTTAAACCGCGAATTCGTGTGCCAATCATCACGTTTTTTTACAAAATTTAGGTACGAAATATAATTCTCCATAAAATTGCTCAAAATGACGCAATGTTTCTCATGCTTTATAGATACGTCGCACAAAGTTTCATTTCTGCTCTGAAGGCGGAATCTGTGAGTAAATCATTACATTTTTTTACAAAATTTATGTTGGACAAATAGTTCTCTATAAAATTGCTCAAAATGATTCATTATGTTTCTCATGTTGTAAAGATACATCACACTATGTTTAATTTCCTGTTGAAACCCGAATTCGTGTGTTAATCATCACATTTTTAAAAAATTTTAAGTCTGAAATATAATCCTACATAAAATTGCTCAAAACGATTTTGTATGTTTTTCATGTTGTATCGATACATCGGCACAATGTTTCACTTGTCTGTAGAAAGCCGAATCTGTGTGCTAATTATAACGTTTTTTTTTTTTGTTAAACTTAGATCCCAAAAAAAGTCTCATAAAATTGTTCAAAATAATTGTATATATTTCTCATTACATAAGGATACATTGTACAAGGTTTGACTTTCCCATTGAATCCGAAATCATGTGCCAATTATCATGTTTCTTATAAAATTAAGGTCCGAAAATAGTTATCCTTAAAATTGCTTAACACGATTATGTATGTTTGTCATGTTTTATAGATACATCACATAAACTTTAGCCTTTCCATTAAAGCCCGAATTCGTGTGCTAATCATAACGTTTTTTAACAAAATTTAAGTTCGGAAAAAGTTTTCCACAAAATTGCCTAAAAACATTCGGAATGTTTGTCATGTTGTATAAATACACTAGACAAAGTTTCACATTCCGATTAAAGTACAAATTCATGTGCTAATCATCACATTTTTTTTGAAAATTTAGGTCCGAAAAATAGTTCTCTATAAATTGCTCAAAATGACTCGGTATGTTTCTCATGTTATAAAGATACATCGCACAAAGTTTCACTTGTCCATTTAAGACGGAATCTGTGAGTTAATCGTTACATTTTTGTAAAAGTTTATATCCGAAAAATAGTTCTCTATAAACTTGCTCAAAATTATTCACTATATTTCTCTTGTTGTAACGATACATCGCAACGTTTCACTTGCTTGTCGAAGCCCGAATTCGTGTACTAATCATCACGTTTTTTACAAAATTTAGGTCCGAAAAATTGTCCTCTGAAAGTTTGTTCAAAACGATTCTGTATATTTTTCATTTGAAATATTGTTCCATATATCTATACGACATGAAAAACATATAGAATTGTTCAGAACAATTTTACGATATGAAATTGCTCAAAATAATTTTGTATGTGTCTCATGTTTTAAAAATAATCATAAAAAGTATCATCTCTCCTTTGAATGCCGAATCTGTGAGTTAATCATTACGTTTTTTTAAAACAATCAAGTTCGCAAAACAATTCTCTATGAAATCGCTCAAAATGATCCGCTATGTTTCGCATGTTGTAAAGATACATCTCATAACGTTTTACTTGCGTGTTCAAGCCCAAATTCGTTTGTTAATCATCATGTTTTTTGAAATAATTATCATTTTTTTAAAAAAATTTGGTCCAAAAAATAGTTCTCCATCTAATTACTCAAAATAATTTTGTATGTGTTTCATGTTTTAAAAATAATCACAAAATTGTGTCATATGTTTTTCATAAAATTGTTCAAAACGATTCTGTATGTTTTTCATGTGAAATATTGTGCCATATATCTGTACGACATGAAAAATATATAGAATTGTTCAAAGCAATTTTACGGAGAAATATTTTCCAGACCTAAATTTTGTAAAAAACGTGATGATTAGCACATTAATTCGGGTTTCAACAGGAAAGTGAAACGTTGTGCCATGTATCTTTACAACATGAGAAATATAGTGGATCATTTTGAGCAATTTTACAGAAAATTATTTTTCGGATATAAACTTTTAAAAAAACGTAATAATTAACTCACGGATTCTATCTTGAATGGACAAGTGAAACTTTGTGCGATGTATCTTTAAAACATGAAAAATATACCGAGACATTTTGAGCAATTTTTTAGAGAACTATTTTTCAGACCTAAATTTTCAAAAAAAATGTGATGATTAGCACACAAATTTGGACTTTAATGGGAATTTGAAACTTTGTCTAGTGTATTTATATAATATGAGAAACATTCAGGATGGTTTTAGGCAATTTTGTGAACTTTTTTTGGGACCTAAATTTTGTAAAAAACGTTATGAATGCATACGAATTCAGACTTTAAGGGAAAACTTAAACTTTATTCATTGTATCTTTAAAACATAACAGACATACAGAATCATTTTGAACAATTTTAAGGATAACATTCGGACCTTAATTTTGTAAGAAACATGATAATTAGCACATAAATTCGGGCTTTAACGGGCCAGTCAAACCTAGTGTGATGTGTCTTTACGTAATAAAAAATATACCGAATCGTTTTGATCAGTTTTATGAGAAACTTTTTTTCGCATCTGAATTTTGAAAAGAAACGTGCTAATTAACACACGGATTTGGCCTTCTAAAGATAAGTAAAACACGGTGCCGATGTATCTATATAACATGAAAATCATACATAATTGTTTTGAGCAGTTTTACAGAGGACTATTTTTAGAACCTTAATTGTTTCAAAAACATGATAATTAACCCACGATTTTGGACTTCAACACGCAAGTAAAATGTTGTAAGATGTATCTTTACAACATGACAAATATAGTGAATCATTTTGAGCAATTTCATAGATAATTGTTTTGTGGACATGATTTTTTTAAAAAAACGTAATGATTAACTCACAGATTATGCCTTCAAAGGAGAGGAGATACTTTTTGTGATTATTTTTAAAACACGAGACGCATACAAAATTATTTTGAGCAATTTATGGAGAACTATTTTTTGGACCAAAATTTTTTAAAAAACTTGAGGATTAGCCTATGAATTCGGACTTTAACAGGAAAGTGAAACTTTATCTGATGTATCTATACAACATGAAAAACATACAGAATCCTTTTTCACAATTTTAAGGATAACTATTTTGGACCTTAGTTTTGTAAACACATGACAATTAACATACGAATTCGGGCTTCAACAGGTAAGTTAAAACTTGTGCAATATATCTTTACGTAATGAAAAACATATTGAATCATTTTGAGCAATTATGTGAAAACTTTTTTTCGTACTAATTTTGAAAAAAAAAATGATATTTAGTATACGGATTAGGCCTTCTATAGGCAAGTGAAATATTATGCCCTATATCTATATAACATGAAAAAACATACATAATTGATATGAGTAATTTTATAAAGAAATATTTTTCAGACATAATTTTTTTAAAAAACGTGATGATTAGCACACGAATTTGTCCTTCTTGATAGTTGATAATTGACCTAAGGTGTGCTCCCCACCTACCGGTGAAGGGGCAAGCTCAAACATGACCGCTCCCTATCGATAAGAGAGGCACAAGTGTTTCTCTACTGATGGAGAGAGCCAAGTTTCGTTGTCCTGCTCTCTTAAAAAAATAATCAAATTTGAGTTAGAATAGATATGCTATTTTCCATCCTTTCTTCTTTTTCCGATTCAAAATGACAGGGAGCCCGGACGGTGGAAGAGCCAGGGGAAGCCGGGTCATTTGACGGAAATGGAAGGAACGAACGAAGCGGAGCGAAGCTATTAGAGAAGGCTCTATGCCCACTAACCGGGCGGTCCTACTTGAAATAGGACCAACAAGTTGTCGATATTTGGAATAACCAAACATCAACAACTCGTGGAGAACCCTACTTTTCCTTTTAGTCTAATTCGAAAGTTGGATCTTCTCGAAGAACGGCTTACTAAGCTTTATAGCTCTTTGTGGGCTAGTAGAATAGAAGGTCTTGAGTTGAAAGAATAGCTCTTTTTCATTCATATGTATCAATGAATGCGAAGTCTCTTGTTTGGGATGTAGGACGAAGACTTCATCAAGCAGTCCCGTGGAGTGGCAAGGATGGAAGTCTTTCTAGCTAGCTTTACCCTTAAGACTAGCTTTTCTCACCATCCTCGGAACGGGGGGGCTACAGTACACCCTTTCAGAGTAGGAAAATAGGGCACGGCTTTTGGTTACACGTGAACAAATATAATAGAAAATAAACTGGTGGAAGCTTTCTGAAAGGACGCATGCCCTTACAGTGACAGCACACACTAGTCACATGTGATCTTTTCACCGAATTTTGCCTGATATTCATTAATTGTTATTTTTTATAACTTGTAAAAACTGTCACTTTTTTAACACCAAACCACAATTCAAATACACCCAAGTGATTCTTTTTTATTAAAAAAAAAAATAATTAAGAGACCATTTGAATCGTTTGTAACATCTTCTAACGAAAAAAAAGTATTATAAAAAAAATATTACATAAAATGTTACATACTATCATTATTATTGATTAAATGATTCCGGTCGAATATGACTTGAATCCTAGCTGGAACTAATAATGCAAATAATTCATGTAGCTGCAAGATTTGATCTCTACAAGTGCAAGGCATTATCATCCATAAAATCTTATACATTACTATTTCATGACCAAGTATTTTGAATCATTTTCATCTGAAACTGTTAATAATAAATACAGAACCAAACCTTTCAAACCAAAGGCTTTAAGCCCCTAAAGCACACTATATTACATTCCCTATTCAAAATATGTCCATAAAATCAATAAAAAATATGGTACATAGGCATAAATTAGAAACACAACACAATATTACCTACTCAAGCTAGCATTTTCCCAGAATCCCTCATTACCATGATCAATCCTCTATTGTTGGCAGATGATTCATGAAAAGTAAGGAGAAGTGATCCTTCCACTCGCCGAGGGTTGCAAAAGGCAGAAAACCGCACAACAATGGGAGAAAAAGAGCTGCAGTAGAATAAAAAAGACATTTCCGAAGCCAATAAGGAACATAAGGATATCTCTTCGTCTTTTCTGTTACTGTTATAGGTCCGTAAAGGATTGTGAACAAAGCAGAGGTCCAAACGTTTGAGAATATGTGTACGGCACAAAAGGCCCACCACAGCCATAGCCAACAATTTCCACTGCCCCCTAGTGTATCAATGCATAACTTTCCCGAGATACCACACAAGAGTCCTAAAAGCAAGACCAGGAAAGTAACTGGCATTGTTTGATTTGCTGTTGCAGAACGTTGAAGGAGAAGATACGCAATTGCAAAGATCACGATTCCACCAGCGAACATGCGAGTTAGAACTTGAAGCTGGCATTTTAGGAAATGCATCCCTGAGTTGATAGAAGACATTGTTTTTGGCATCCACCAAGACTTGGATTCCTGACAAGAAATAGTAGATATCTTATGAGAGGAAAATAGTAGGCACGTGCATCAGCATCAAGAGAAACACGTCACGATCAACAACAATATGGGTAACACATACATAACCTTCATTTAGTTCCAACACAAACTAAGGTCGGTCCCAGATACCTATTGCAGATTTTGTAGTTTACAGTACCGCAATAAAGACTCCCCAGAGTTGAAGAAAAGAGCAGCAAAACTGTCCATTCATGTTCTTATTTGTCATGAACACAGACACATTTTGAAAATTTCGGATTTCAATGATATATAGCTAAGAGACAAGATGCATAATGTCACATTTGAAAGTAGTAATTTCTCCACTGAGATACGGCAGTTGCAATTTTGGCAACCAGATACCCAATAAATCATCAAAACCCAGTAGATAATGAGCTCTCTATTCAATACCTGATCATACAAGTTTAAACCGTCAACCTATCCTATTGGAATAAGATAACCATCAAAACTGTGCATCAAGCCGCCATATATGTTTAAAAGAAATTCAGCATATTAAAATGTAATTCTAGGAACTTTAATCTCAATTACTTCAGAGTATACTTGTATCTTATTTCTTACAAAGCTATTGCTAGTTCCAAAGTTTTATTAAGCATATTTATGGGCTAGAGGTATAAAGCTGAGACATCGACGGTAACTGGAAGTTGTTAACTGGAAGTTATTAATAACGGTCTTTTCTTCCTACCCTGTCAACCTAACAATTCCCCTCCTCTTTCTATGCTGCTCCTCTACAGTTCTTAAAACTATGATGGTTCAACATATATGATGTATGAAGACTTTCCCACTTCAAATGTAGGAACCACAGAACAAGATTCTTTTCTACAAAGTGGATGGTAGAAATATAAATCTTAACCAAATGAACCACATGTACCTGAACAAGTATTGTGGAGCATTTCCTATACTTCCCCAATATTTTTGTTCACAAAAAAGAAAATAGTAAACCGTGTTTCAAAAAAATGTTTCTTGTCTCTAGGTCCTACAGGAGCAACTTCTGTATCTAGGTTTCAACCAATAAATACAACGTAGTGTCAGAAAGGAATATGAGCATGAGAAACTTCAGTAATTCAGTAAACATATTGGTCATACTTACCGAGGTAGACGTGCAAGCTTCAGTAACTTCGATAATTCTCTGGTGAGAAAAAACAAAAACTCCATATCCTATGCTGGCCAACATGATCAAGAGACCACTCACCAGACAATCCATGCACCTTTTGAGCAGGTCAGCATGTCTTGTGTCTTCTAATTGAGTTTTAAACTTATCAAATTTGAAGGATGTCTTGGAAAAACCCAGCGATAGCTTACACCTTTCCAAGAAGTTAGAATCAGAACTCAGCTCTAGTTGTCTTTCCTTTAACTGTAACTTCTTCATAATAAGCCTCATCTCGAACATCTTGAGGTCATTTGATCTTGCTTGCTCCATGACAGATCTTTCCAAGGTGCTAAGAGCCGTTCCATTATTTGAAGAATCAAATGGACCCGATCTCTGCCTTGGAGACACAAGATCCAACTGCTCCATATTATCTCTATTGTGCAGTATAAGCTGCTGATTTATTAAACTAATCCCCGTATTACCTTGTATATCTTCACGACTACTTGCTTGTTCATCCCTGCTAGAAGCCTGTGAAAGTGTTTCAGACCAACATTCTTCGACTTCAAAATCACTGGTAGAATTGTCTAATCTGCTGAAAGACAACACTGCTGCCCCTTCTGAAGAATATCCCCCTCTTTTATTAGGTCTTGTGTTGCCTCCTCCACTAGTGGACTTATTGATTACTTGCAAAGTCATCAAGGTACTCCGAAATGATTTCTCAAAGTTTTCCACAAAAATATTGAAGTTGTCTCCAAAAACCTGTTTATGTACAAGCAGCAAAGCCAAAGCACATTAAGAAGTGCCTCAACCATTTTCAAATAAATGACCCAGGAGAAGAATGGAAGACCACCAGAATGACAGAAATGTGCACACTTACATTGACTAAGGCCTCTCTGACTGCTGAAGAGCAAATCTACAAGCAATAAGATGCATTCAGAATCATTAGATACATTAATTACAAGGATAAGCCAATAGAAAAGGAAGGTCAGCAGAGCACATCAACTTTTACCATGATCTATCCACATGAACGAACACCCATTACACTCCAGTCAGGTGTCCACTGGATGATCTAAACCATTTAAACTCTCAGAATACACAGTCTACTAGTTAAAGCTCACGAAAGTTTAACAGAATTGTTTTGCAGAGGGAAAGCCAAATTAAGAAAGATTAAGTAGTTGGATACTTCCATCAACTCTCCTAAACAAGTAAAAGAATACCTGAGATAGATGGTCCGCCAATACTTTATCCTGTACTGCATCCTTTCTTTCCAGGACCTGATCAAACAAAAAAAGGTTGGTCTGTCTTCGTCAAAGGAGACAAAAGAAGCAAAATAAAGTCTCCACCCTTGAACATGTTACCATCTGAAACATCCCTCAGAATTTAGATTATGGGTCGACAAAAGCCTATGGTGGCCCAAAAATATGAATCAAGACTGAACAAAATTGGACAAACAATGTAACAACATGACTTTTGCTTTGAAGCATAAACCCATACCTCATGAAAATGCCTTAAATGTGTTAATGCTATAACAATTGTCAAAATTGATGAAATGTGGGGCATCTCCCAAGCTCTAAGAAATGCCATTTCATTTCCGTCAATATAACTTGCATTTTGACCAACAAAAGTTCTAAAACATATGTTCCAGCATACAACAAATTTCATAATATCGTAAGAGGAAACAAAAGGAGCGGCTTTTTGAGTCCATTGATGTCAATGGATAGAAATATCGAACTCTCTCAGTACAACCTTGAATTCAAAGGAAAGAAATGCGAAAATGGGAAGAAAGATCTAAAAGCTAAAGTTTTAGTCCGAGGTTCGGACAAAACTTTAGGGAATATGCCATATTGCTGATGTTAGAATTTTGGGGAAAAAATAATGGCATATACAGATTTTATCGCAGAGGTCAATTTTATCTTTCAGGAGATGCTTCACCATGCAATTGTTATACTCCCTCCAATTCAAAATAAGTGTCATCTTAGCTTCTTGCACAAATATTTAAGGGTTTTGAAATCAAGTAAGTATTTTACACATTGTGTATTCTGTGCCCTTCAAACATATAGAGAGAGAAACATTAAAAAGAGAGATAGGAGAAACAAATAAGGAGAGAGAGGAGGATAAAATTGGAAAAAGTATAATAAATGATCTTTGAAAGTTGTAAAAAGACAATATGAAACAAAATATAACTTTTTAAAAAGACACTTACTATCTCCAGTTGGAAATATAAGTCCTTTTAGAACTTCTGAAGATAATAAAAAATATAAGTCCTTTTGCATTTTTCTATAACAATTTAATATTTTTTTCCAAATATACCTCTATTTACTTATCTTAATTAGAATGTTGGAATTAACTAATATCTTGAACTTTTGAATATGGGACTCTTGAGGTAGGAGAGAGAGAAGGATTGAGGAAAAAGAGAAAAGGGTAAATTGGGATTTTGACACTAAAAAAATCTTGATTTCAGAAATATAAATATGTGTGCAAGAGTCCAAAAGGACTTATATTTCTGACCGGAGGTAGTATTATGTATCGGAGGGAGTGAGTATTTCATAATTCAATTTCCAAAGCATTTCTTCAACTTACAAGTGCCATATGACACCCTTTCATACAGGCCAACTACACATGTTAGAGTTCCAAAGGCATATAAACTTATTCCTAAAACATTCAATTACAGAACTTAGTAAGCCTTGAATACCAAACTCTACATTGTGAATGTTCTGTATTTTGCACCAGCAATGGGAATAGCAATGCCATGGTAAAAGTCCATCAAACTTTCCTTTCAGCTTTGACTACAATAAAGACCATAAATGGATTGCTGTCACTAGCATGAGCCATAAATATTATTGCTCTACTGAAAACTGGTGAAATTTGATCTAGCATTCATGAAATCAAATATATGATATAGTAGCTCTAACACGATAAGAGGGAGAAAGGAAATATGTGAAAAGAAAATTTTCATAATTCACTTGATGAACATAAAACTTATATTCACAACTAATTCTTTACTCTGAACAGCCTGAAACTACCACAGTTGTGTACTCAAAAATAATTCTTCTCACAGAAAAAAATTCTAAATTGAAAATCTTAAGAGAAATAAGTGTATCATAACTTTCCGGGCCCCCTTCTGATGCCATTGAAAAAAAAGGAAAATAAAAACTTGAACGACTGATAGCTATTAAAACCTTCAACCATGATCTAAAAAAAGAACTCAGTGAAACATTCAGTTAAGAACCTTAGCATCAGTTTAACTTTGAGGTTTCACATGATTGTTTTCTAGAGATAGCAATTGCAGAGATGAAAGAAAACATCTGCAAGCGATTTAAAAAGAATAATAATAATAATAATAATGATAATTATAATAATAATAATACAAAGCATGCCTACTTATAATGTATAGACACATTTCTAGCTGAAATCCTATTTGTATGGGAAAAATACTCCAAATGAAGCTGTAAGAATCACCTTCTTATAAACCAAATTTGAGAATCCCCTTAATAAATTACCAACAGAAAACATTCTCAATTAATCCAAAGATTTACTTATGATGTTCTAACAATCGCAAGTTTTAAACATAACATTTTCAAGAACTTCAATTTTCTTATACTCAAACCAAACAGTTAATATACTTAATATTTGACATCAAAATTACAGTTAGGCCAACAAATCCCAGCATCCTATAAAATCTAGCAATAGATATGATAAGCTAAACATTCAGAAAATTATCAACCATGAAAATAAAGATTCCTCTTTGACCAAATAATTTTATTTTTTATTTTTTTCACAAACTTCTACAATGCACTTTAAATTCATAAACATATCCTTCGGTCACAAATTCATGCAAGTTTTCCACGACAATGATCCAACTCTCATCAGCTCAAAAGTTAAACTTTCCACTAAAGATCAAAGCTTTACATGAAAATAACAATGTGAACATAAAATTCACAGATGTATTAAAAAAATAAAAGCTAATTTCGGAAGTAAGGCGCACTAGTAGACACTATATAAGTTACCTGAGCCACAATGGCAGCAATTGACATACCCAGAGGAAGAGCGAGGGCATCAAGGTATCCGGGCTTATGCCGGTGCAACCCAGAAAAGATTTTAGGGTTCCGGCGAGTATTGAAAAGTCTAATGCCTTTCCTTTGTGCTGAAAAACGCGAAGCCGTGACCATGGAATAAGTTCCAGCTTTTGATGAAGAAGAAGCCGAGTCTTGATAATGTGGGTCAGTGGATATTCTTTCTTTTTTCATTTTTTTCCTCCTTGTAATTTTGGAGGACTTAATTACATTGGCGACGGTAGACGTTTCTGAGGATGTGGGGATATGCGCCTCTGCGGCGGAAGAGAGGGCGAAACCATTTTCGAATTGAGGTTGTGCGGCGGGGTGGAGAGTTTGCAGAGGCGACGGAGGAGGAGGAGCGTCCATGGTAAATTCGAAGAGGTAGGAGGGGCATAATTTGAACATACGGGAAAGCAAACTTCTGTGTGATTTCAACCCCCGCTTAGAATTTAAATCTCTCTATCTTCTATAGAGTTTATCTATTATCTAATAAATTTTATTAATAAAATATAGTAAATTAGATAGTAATATAAAAAATAATTTATAAAATGATACACATTATCCTAATCGGTATTTTTAACTACAATTTGAAAACGGTTATATTCTCCATTTACCCTTTATGACATCACATAATTTCACTATTGCCACATTGAACTTTAAAAATTCGAATTTCACTATTCAAGTTTGAAATGATATTAGGTGTTGACCTTTGAACTGTCATTTGTCAAAATACGCCATATCAATCAAGTAACCGAGGAATATTACTAAAAAGTTTATTAACTGAGTGAGAAGAATTGTTGAATATGGAAGTGAGGTAGTCCCACTACTGTCCATTCACGGCTAGCAAAGAACATTAAGAGAAGGGAAAATTAGGCATACCCCTGTTGTGTCGACCATTGTTCCGACTGCGTCCGTCGGCACCGACACTGGTAAGTTTTTCGCAATCTTTCAACTACTAAGGAAACCCAGTTACTTGGTAACAATTAGTAGCAACGTGACCTGATTCAATGCATACAATACAAAATAATATGGATTTTTCGGTTCAGCCGCAAAGGTAATAGCTTTGGCTTTTGTACCCATATTTCGAGCCACAGTTCGGCGTCGTTCCTCTTTGACTATCATAGCATAACCATTATGAATTGACGATAAATGATCCATATTTAGAATTTGAGATGTTACCGTGTTAAAAACAGAATCATCGAGCCCAAGGATAAACTAATGTAGTTTTTCATCATTAAGTTGTCGCTTTGAGTTGATCATCTGAGTGTATGAACGGCCTCTGCAACAACAATCGGTCGCTGCTTAATAGTTGGCAAGTTTGTCCCTGAGATGCTAAAGTTTAGCATAACAGTTAAACACATTATCACCATTTTGTTTGCAATTTGTAATTGTCGATTTCAATTCCTGAATGCGCGGTCTATTACCGACAAAGCACCTCGACTTTAACTCTTCCCGAGGTCTTTTGCATCATCTATATAAGCCACTTGCGAAGCAATGGAAGGATCCAAAGTGCTTGATAAGTGCACAATTGTCTATATTTTCTATATGTTAATTTCATCGTTTTTGGTGTTTTTAATATGTAAAAGTATATATTTTAGCTAAATACGTCTTATTCTTGTCTTAGGTACCCTCAGGAAGTAGAAACAATGAAAAGAAAACGAAAATAGACAAAAAAAGAAGCAAAAACGATGAAAAACAAAACTGTTGGCAAAAATGCAGCACCTATCCATGCGAGATAGGTTGACCTATCATCGCTAGTAGGTGCTGAGGATGGCAAGCATTGGTAAGACAGAGACCTACAACAGACGGTAGGGCTCGCCCTACCTTCAGCGGTTGGTAGTGCTAGCAAGGGCGGTTCAAGTCCGATTCAAACTCGACTTTCTTGTTTTCTTCTCCAATTTTGATTTGATTTTCTTACATTTTTCACCTCTATATAAGAGAGTTTATTTGCTGCTATTGTAACAAGCTTAGATAGGATTGGATTCCTAGATAAACAAGTAGAGACGTAATTAAGTTAGATTAGTTTAGATTAGGAGTAGATTAATTAGATTAGATTAGTTAAACACTCTTCAAATTCCAGTTTTTATATTTTCTTTAGTTATAGAATTTCAAGATTTGTGTAAGATTTATTTTCTTGTATTTAAGAATTGAAGACTTTGATTCAAGATTTCGATCTTCAACTTGGTGACTCGAGAGACGATCTTAGAAGACGTTCAGGATTCAATTGCGGCTTCAAGACTTAATCCTAAGTTTCCTTTTACTTTTCTTATTATTGAATTCTTTTTATTAATTTATAGTTTTATTAATATGAACAGTGAGTAGTTTTTATTATTTGGTTTAGGGTTGAACCATAATTCTTGAATATGAAGTTCTTGGTTTAATTTCTTGATTTCGATGTTTGTTTTATAGTTAAGATTTCTTCCAATTGCGTTTGTTTGTAATTTAACTGTCGCTAGATTAGATTATTTGCAAGATTGTTTGAAATTGAAAAAGGAAGAACAATCTAGGGCAACTAATTGGAGGTTAATTGGGACAATTGACTAGAGATTTTGCACGGTTTTTCTCTAAGTGTTAGTGAGTATGGTGGCTTTCGTCCTAGAGATAGGGATTGCCTGATTTTATGTGATGACCCAACTTAATTAATTAAGGGGATTCCACCAACCCAAATTCTTGTTTTTTGCTTTTTTTTAAGTGAGTTACTTGTTTTTTATTTCTTTTTTTCAATGACATCATCTTTTTCTGACTAGATATTATAAACACGATTAGTACTTGAACCTTCATCGGTTCCTTGAGAGATTCGACACTCGGATTGAAACTCATATCTACTTTGTTAGGTCCACTTTCCTTGCATTGTAGTAATTATGATCACATCCCGTTTTTAAAAATCTAAAATCCATGAAACAATCAAGTTATTTATGGTCTGCCAGTCTAGCAATTCAGGAGATCCTTCTCCTACTGGACACTCTATGGTTCTGTGAATAAAATACTCATTACGCTTCCCTTTCATAGAATTAAGAAAAGCCTTAACCCATTGTTCGTAATTTTTCTCTGTAGTTTTATTGGTGTAAGTAAAACACTCGAGCAATCATCGGACATCAAAGTATAGAGCTGTAAATCACCAATAAGAATAAAAAGGAATTTTTTTGTGTAGATGTTGGTGCCGCTCACCACCGACGATCTCTTCATTTGCTCAGCCACTTTTATTTTTTTTTAAATTTTAAAGATTTAAGTTTGATACCATGTTAAAGAATACCGTGAAACTTTTGTATTATCTTTCAATAGTACATATATAGAAATTCCTAATCTCGGGTATCCCAAAAATTAGGGAATGCACAGAAAATCAAAATATCAAGATATATACAAAATAGGATATACAAAATACACTTGAATTTTGATAGAATCCTAGTATATCTTAATAAGTTATATTAATAAATCATATAGAATAAAAAAAATACTAAACTTTTTAATTGAAAATTTCTAAAGGAAAAATTAAAACTATTCTTCACATTACAAAATATTACAAATTAAATATTACATCATTAATCAATTTTGGATAGATGGAAGCTTCTTAGCTAATAACTAGCTTTCAAAATATTACAAAAAAAAAAAAAATACTTTTAATGGAAAGCATCCAAATGAAAGAAACTTATCACAAAAGACAACATAAAAAAACCTCTTTCTACAGCTTAATGTGATTAGAATCTGCAGAATTTAAATATAAAGTTGCTGTTTTTGTATTTTTTTTTTCACATTATTTACCAATTTTTAAAATCAAGAAATATATTTCAATAATTCCTTTCCAAATTTATCATTATTTTCTATTATTTTACTAGAGTAAATGTAATTTGCATTAAAAATACGAGACAAAAAATTAATTTGCATTATTTGAATTTATTACCAACTAGAAATTATTCTGATCCTTTTTTTTTTTCGAAATTATTGTGATCCTCTTATAGGTGACCAGTTTCTTTACTACAATACTTTTAAAAACAAAAAATATATGTATTTTAAGGCTTGAAATATCATATATTTTTCTCTTCAGGTCTGCTGTCTCCTCAAGCGTGATCAAGTAAGTAGCAGATTTTTCTTTTTTTAATATTTTTTTGGAACTGATTGGGACTCTCAAAAACCAAGTTTTGACCTACCATAAATGTCAATACCCTCTATATATATATATATATAGTGTATCACACTTGCTGATATAAAAATAAAATAATTTAAGAGGTTAAATATATAGTTATTGAGATCACAGCTAGACAGTGAGGAGGGTTTCAAAGAATAATATAAGAATTTACAGATAAAGAATTGTTGGAGAAGGTTGGAAATTAAAATGTTGCCATTTGGCACAGTTTTGTGATCAGAATTTGGTGTAATTCTAGAGAAGACTTATTTGGGATATGCCAATTAAGCGTTGAATTTTGTGGGTTTGGTAAGAAAAAAAAGAGTATAAAACTAGAAAATTACAATTAAATTATGTTTCAGGTTCTTACAAGTCCAATTGTGTATTAATATATATTTTTTTTAAAATCAGAATTGTGTATTAATATTAGTTACACATTTTTCTTTTCCATTGAACACTTCTGCTGGACAAAGAAAATTCAAGAAGTTTGAAAATGTTGTTTATATATTCAGTATTATATATATATATATATATATATATAAAAGCCCAAAAGAAATTTATTTAAAATCGATGTGTAAGGTTTAAAATAGACAAAAACAAGCTTAAATAAGTGTTAAAAGATTTAAGAAAATAATTTTGAAATTCTGACTTGTATTGTGTAGGATGAAATACCTATGTCAACAACATAGTAAAAAATGTAAACAATAGGAATGCTTGCATAGGCGTAGCTCAGTTGGTGCTGACAGCAACAGTGTAGGAATTTCAACATTTCCAATGTAAGAGGTGAGTCTTTGTGCACACCAGTGCCTAACCTCCAGTCAGCAGAGCCCTCTGGGCATCGGACAATCTGGTAGGACCCTCATCAACTAAGCAACATGTTAGACTGGGTGTAGGACCCTCATCAACTACGCAGCATGTTAGACTGAGCGAAAGCAACATAACACTAAGCAATTGAGACCATTAATAGTTACGAATAAAATTCTCAAATTTTCTCGCTTCTTTCTTATATAAAATTTACTCGTAATTACTTGAAAAAAGCAGTCCACAAACCTCCATATAAATAATAGCAAAGAAACTCTATATTGAGAGAAACTTTTACTCAAACTCCAATTTCTTGTCATGAGCCACAACATACTAATCTTCAAGAATTCCAACAAAATGTTCAAATTCAAATCTTCTAAATAAACCTTTTAAGTCTTGAAAGATTATCTCAGAGAAATATAGAGATAAAGATAAGTAAATGATACTAAATTGAGGTTACTAAAATAGAATTAAACCTATTAACAAATTTGAGTGAGTCACTATGAATAATAATACTGGTAAACGTTTAAACTTCTTGCCAAAATAAAATTTTCAATAATCTAAAAAATTATGTATAATTCACATAAACGTCTCTTTTAAGAATGACCTTGATTCTTTTCAAAATCTAAGTACTATTTCTAGTATTAATGCGACACAAAGCCATTCCTAGCATTTCTTAGGAAGGAAAATAGGGTTTTCATTACTTTCTTTTTTGATCTTCCGTTAAAAAACTTTGATATTTTATGAACTTATTAATGTCAATGAATTTGTAAGTTTAGAAATTCATTTGGTCCAATTGAATCTTCCGAACTCTTCTTTTTAAGAACTAAAAAGATCTGTGCCAAATCTTTCGCTTTTGCCAGATCTAGAGAGATACTACAAGTCCTCCGTCCCAGATTCCATCGCCGCGGCCATCTGGTTCACCGATACTACAAAAAAGTCTCATGCTTACGTTACTGTTACTGATGGTGTGATTATCTTGAAATATAACAGATACGAAAAGGAACAAAAGGTCTTGAACACGAATGAGAGAAAAACTTTTAAAGTCATATCTACATACTTTTATATAATGAGAAAAATGCAATTTCTTCTATAGTTTCAATCAAAAGCTAAAAAGCAAAAAGGGAAAAGAAAAAGGAAATTTATTCCACATTTTTTTGAAAAATCGCATCAAAATTAGATTTTTGTTGATATAAAACTATATCAAATAGTGGTGGACAACGAAAGGGGTGAATGAAGAGACATGCCTGTTAATTTCATATTTATAAATTAAAACCTTAAAATTTCAACTTTAGGAAAAGAAAATTTGAAGAAAAAGGAGACTTAGATTGCTATATTTTAGAGCATAAATCTAGTAGAAAAAATTAATGATTATTGTTCAATCTTGTTAAATCAGATGTGATGTATAGAATCTAAAGAGACACCAAAGATAACTAATTTTAAGAAGCATATATGCTTGTCCACACTCTCTTCTTTTGTTTTTTTTTTTTTCTTTTTCAGCCGTTCTTGATACTTTTGTTGTGAAATTTAATCATAAAGATACAAATGGTTTGAACCAAAGAAGACCAATCACAAAAAATTTCATTTACAATTTATTATATTTCGTGGTACTAAAAGGTGAAATTCCTCGCCTACAGGGTTTCCACAAAACTGTCTGACGCTCAGGTGAAGGATATAACTCATGGTGACTCAGCGGCCCTGTAGACGGGAGGCCAGACACTGGTGCGCACAAGGAACCATCCCTACATTGGAGAGGATGAAATTTTCACACTGTCGCTGCTAAGATTTGAATCTTGATTCTTGGTACCAATTCTACAGTCTCAGAACTAATTGAGTACGCCGATGCGGACTACAATTTCTTATATTCCTATATTTACCTATGAACAATTTTTATTGGTAAATTGTCAAAATGATTGTCTTAATACACCTTGTAATGGTAAAATTTAGGGTTAGATCGTGTGGATCACTTGGTGTACTATTCTCTATATCACTTTTCAAAATTTTGAAATATTTTATTAGTCTAATTTAATAAATAAATCCCAATTAAATAAAAAAGATAAACCCTAAGATAAAAATATATTAAGAAAAGAAAGCGGTATATAGAGTGCTACATAATGTAATACTGTTAGAATTTTTTTTTTTTTTGGGCTTGGGCCTAACCCCTCACGCCCAGTAAGGAGTAATTATTTTCTTTAATTAGCCGATGCGGGATTCTCAACACACCCCCTCACGCCCAGGAATGAACATCTGGTGCGCGGGTGGCCCAACTCGAGCAGCCCAACAACTGGCTCTGATACCATGTTAGAATTTTTTTTTTGGGCTTGGGCCTAACTCACCCCAAAAGGTACCTCAAGAGGGGAGGACTGCCCAAGTTTTTATAAGGAGTAATTATTTTCTTTAATTAGCCGATGTGAGATTTTCAACAAATACAGACAATCGTGTACCGTAACTTTAAAAGCTAAACTAATTTATGGAAAAAGTTATTATAAAATAAAGTTTATCAAGTAACGTATTAGAAGATGTATTATAGTAGAAGATATTCAGAATGATAAAATTATGAATTTTATGAAACTCTTCGTCTTCTCCATCTTGATCTTGATATAACGTATGGTTTCAAATATTTGTAGCTTATAAACTATTGAAAATAATATATTTTAAAAAAAGTTGCTTTAGAAAATTAAATAACATTTTTATTTAGCAATATTAATAAGTAAAATATATTTCAAAAAACACCCTCGTAATTATAGCTTTTTAAAAATAACTTTTTAAACTTTTTTCTAAAATTATAATAGCATATGTGAATTTGGACATATTTCACAATAAGTTGATACAAAACTATAAAATATTTCCTGTAAGGATCGATTTATATATATTTTTGTGCATATTATTTTGTCATTTCCGTGGAGTTCTCTGCAGAAAAAATAGAAATCATAATTAAATTGAACGAAGGATTATCTTTGATGCTTTTTTTTTTTTGGTAATTTATCTATGATGCTTTACCTTTTGGAGTTTGTGATGGATATTTAGGTGTCCAAAAAAGAGATGGCAAAGCCTTCAAAAAAGCAAACCAAAAGGAATAAAGCTTTTATGAAATGGATGCCAATTATATTAGCAAGGCTTTCTAGGCTCCCTCGCTATCTATGAGTAAAAAATGGAGGTAAGTCTCATATCTTTGCGATATTAAAGCGTACTCCACGCGGGCACAACTCTTTCTTTATAAATCTAACAGAATTATGTAAATTTAAGAGAGTATTATTATAACTCGAGTGAAAGATTTATTTAATAGAAAGCAAACGAGCAGCGAAACTGATTGCAAAAGAGGGGAAATAAGGACTCGTCCTTTTCACACAGAACTTCCAGATCACTATGATCGACTGCCCGTAGGACCATCCCCTATTCCTGTCCCTGGGCGTTAAGGGGTACGACTTCGCTCTGGTACTTTACCGCCAAGCCAATTATAAGCTATCATCAGAACTAATTAAAAGAAAATTTGACATAGAAAATATTGAAAATTTTCTGGAGACGTTTTTGTGATGAGCTAATGCTTTCTAGCTAATATCATATTAAGTGTAATATTCGATAATATTTTAGAGTTATATCCATGAACCCTAAAGGAAAACTTCTAATATATAATTTTTGAACCGATAAAATTATTATAATATGCAATTCGTCATCTAGAAAAGCTTCTATTATATAATTTTTAGCAGGCTATATAATTATTTTTTATAAGAATAAAATTGTAAACTATCACAAAATATATATATATATGCAACTCATTATTTAAATTGAATATTCAATTAGTACCTTCAAGGCTTCAACTAGGACACTTAATCCTACAATAGGAAGTCCTTTATAAATAAGAAATATCCCTCCTTTACATTTTCTCACATTTATGAATGTGACATTTTCTCACAATACTTCTCAATATAGAATATATTGAAAACTCTTTAAGATATGGAAAAAATATCCTTATATTAAGGCAAGCCTTTCAATTTTATTTTCACGATTCTTCTAATTATATCTTGATTTTTTTTACCAATTATTTTTTTATATATATGTGTATTTAACGTATATTCCTATGACACATATATAATATATACTTGTTAAATATTAAAAATTTTGAAAATTTAATAATAATTATTAAACCATATAAAAAACTACTGTATATTAAGGTTTATCACAAGACATGCCTTCCATAAAATCCTTTATATATATATATATATATATATTTTGGTGTCAGCATCACAAGACCGCCTTTCCACTCTTTTTATGTTGTTCCTTTATACCTCTTTGGCTACCTTTTAAAAACCCCATCTCTTCCCCTCTTTAGATTCACACAGCCTTTCTTTCTTGATCATCTCTCTCTCTCTCTCTCTCTCTCTCTCTCTCTCTCTCTCTCTCTCTTTCAAGAAGGCTTGATCAGCCATGACTGGAAAAAGAAACAAAAACAACAACAGCCCAATTGGGAGCCCGTTATCGGGGGATAGTTCATCAAATAATAATAAGGATCAAGATCGGTTTCTTCCAATAGCAAACGTAAGCCGAATCATGAAAAAATCACTTCCTTCAAATGCAAAAATATCAAAAGAAGCAAAAGAAACAGTCCAAGAATGTGTTTCTGAATTCATCAGCTTTATAACTGGAGAAGCATCTGATAAATGCCAAAGAGAAAAAAGAAAAACCATAAATGGTGATGACCTTTTATGGGCTATGACAACTCTTGGATTCGAAAACTACGTCGTTCCTCTCAAGGTTTATCTCAATAAATATAGAGAAAATGAAGGGGAGAAAACTTCAATGGCTAGAGATCATCAAGATGATCAAGATTCAACGCCGGCTGATTTTCATAGTAGAAAAAATGGATATTATTATTCACTTGAAGGGGCAAACAACTATGGAGATCCTGCTGGAAGATCAGTTTTCGGCTATGGAAACAATATAATCCCTGCTGGGGTTTTCAACAATAATATTGGAAAGAATATTAGTGAGATTGAAGGAACTGCAAATAGGGTTATAGCAACCAATCTTTCACCATGGGGTTGAATTGGTAAATTTTGAAGTATTCTTTTTCATGTTTTTTTTTCTTTTTTATTATATAATATATATCAATTAGTATATTTTTGTCCGATTTTATACTCCAAAACTAATATTACGATGATTCTATTGTCATGGAACCTCTTATTATTTTAACGGAAAAATCTTATTTCGAAACCTTAAAATTATAACTATTTTGTTCGGATCCTTTATTTTATCTTCTTTGTATTATTAACAAAATCATAATGAAGTACCTTGAAAAATTAAACTAAGTTTTGGATACTCTTATTGATGTTAATTATGTTAACTATATACAGTGCTTGATATGATCTCACTTTGTTTTTATGCATTTGGGATTTTTTTTTTTTTTTTGGTATTAGTAGAAAAAAATGAATTTTTTTACGTTAAACTTTTAGATTTTTAAGTTAATTTTCTTATCCCCTATATCAAAAGTGATTTTGTGAGTCAAAAGGTGAATTGTTATCTTCACACATGCATATTTTTCTTTTATAAAAAAAAATTAATTAAAGAAAAAATATTATAAATATTATCTTAACGTATTGAAAGTAAAATTATTATAAAAAACTAATATAAAAGAACTAAAAAAGAAAAGTAGAACACTAAGAGTATAGAGGAAAACCTATAATATTATTAACCTTTTCCAAATATAAATTTATTATGGTCTTGTGCTCTATTTATAAGACTTGGAGATAAACTTGAAGATTATTGATGGTAATCAACTAAAGCATTAGAAGATGATGACTTTAAGGAGGAAATCTTCTTCAACAAGGTTTCAGTTTGCTTATTTACTTGGGAATCATTCTGACGTTTTTCTTCATTGACTCCATATATTCGAGAGGAAGAAGTCTGAGAATTTATCTTGAGAAAATTTTGAAGCGGCAATATTGTCGAGTCGTTCCTATTAAGAGTGTCGTTGTCCCAATACAGTGTTATTTGTTTCTCATATATCGTAATACATAGTTGGGTTGAGATCTTTCTTTTTGATTTAGTCACTTTATGTTAGTTGTCGGCGGGCATTAGGTTGAGTTTGTCTAATCTAACACATAGCGTGTTGTTCTAGCAAACGTGTTTCGATTGCTGTGGTCGGAGTGATCACTAGTTAGGATTGTACAACTGTATTCTTTATATTTTCCTCATATAGTGGATCAGATCAGTGACCATAATCACACAAAGATAGGCATTATTGGCCGAACTGAGTAAACATTTCTTGGTATACATGTGTTAAGTGATTTAATTTTTCATATGTTAAATTGACAAGAAACTCTTGACACAACACAAAAGTCAAACTCGACTTTTTGCTAGGTTAAGTTAAGAAATAGGATTTAACACCTTTTTCAATCTTACAAGTGGTATTCGAGCCAGGTCACCCTAGTAGGTTTGCTGGTGTCAGCAGACTCTACAAGAATTCAACAGATTATCGACCGACAATTCGGTTAGCCAGTTACTGACCAATTACCGACTGATTTGGTCCGTCACTATATTTTAGACGGTAACTGGCTGTGACGGAGTAAAATGTCAGTCAGTCGATAACAATTGGAGACCGAATATTAAGTTCGATCGGTAATTTTATTTTTCTTAGTTAAAAAATGTAACTTAAATATTAAGTTATCAATCAATTATTTGTAAATACCAACCGAAATTTCAGTCGATATGTCTACTTACCGACCGAAAATTGGTCGGTAACTTAGAAAAAAAAGAAAGAGAGATAGGAATAGGGGCGTTAATATTGGGTTTAAGGGAGGGGATAAGTAAATAATATTTAGGAAGGATAATATTAGAATTATAAAAAAAATCGCCTTAGATTTAAATTTAAAGCCCCTTGTATATCAATTGCCAATTTATAATGGAACTTTTATCTGTTTACTATGGCTGTAAATAGGGCGAGTCTTATCCGTACCCGCGTAGGTCTATATCCATTTATAGCGGGTAAGGTTAAAATTTTATACCTGCGTATCTGTACCCATTCCCGTATAGTATCTTATATTTATTGGTCTAGGCAGGATATGATGATACCTAAACCCGTATACCCATTATAATAAAATAATAATATATATTTATATATTATATTATTTTTATTTTTTTAGTTAATACATAATTTATACATTTATGTAGGAGACAAATAGGAGTAAGCGGTCTCTAAATGCTCTGATAATACATTATATTGAATTAGGACTTTTGTTTTTATTGAATTAATGTACTGTGAGGATTTTGTGTGTACTTGAACTTTTAATCATTTAGAGATGTTAAATTATTGTATTTGTTGAAGAGATGTTGAGAAAATTACGTTAATCATGTTATAATTTTTATTTTAGGGTTATACATCGTTTTATATATATATATATGTTTAACAAGGAAAAAAAATAGAAAAATGTCATATGGTACAAGTATACCCAAACCCTACCCTAGACCCTGAAGGGTTGGGTGTAGGTCTATAAATTTTATACCCAAAGGGTCTAGGTCTTGGTCTATGTTTCACTATAAGGGTCAGAGTCTAGATCCATTTACACCCCTACTGTTCATCTACCAAAACCATGTGAATCAGATCAAGACATCAGGCATATGCTGAATAACTTTTGAATTGGATTTCATGAGAAATTGATGTGGATCTGAATTTGGGAGTACCCAGACGATCTGAACCTGTTTATACCTTTACTGTTTACCTACTAAAACCGTGTGAATCAGATCAAGACATCAGGCATATGCTGAACAACTTTTGAATTGGATTTCATGAGAAATTAATGTACCATAATTTTATTTTATTGTTAGAAAAGAAGTAAGTTCTATGGTAAAAAGTACAAAAAAAACAAAAACATTATTCTGTTATTAGAAATCCAATCCAATTGGCAATGAAATTTTATTGGAACAAAACAAAACACATACATGCATGAGAAATTATTAAGCATTTCTAAAACTGAAGCAGAAATACAATAATAATTCTAAACAGATCCCAAAGAATTTTCTATATCAATTACGAATCGATTCTTGAAATCTCCCTTCTCAATTCTCTCTATTGCTGTATTTGCATAATCAATTGGAATGATCTCAACATCTGCAACTATGTTGTGCTTCGCTGCAAAATCCATCATTTCTTGTGTTTCCTTCATGCTCGCTCCAGCACTTCCCACCACCCTCTTCCTCCCTGTTATTCACAAATTTTTCTTAAAGGGTTTGAAAGTAATAAGGGCTTATAATATATGAATATGTATATATATATATATATATATTTACCCATAAGCAATGTGGAGATTGGAAACTCATATGGCTCCGGCGGTGCTCCGAGCATAAGAAGGGTACCATCGAATTTCAACAATTTGATCAATGGAAGAATAGGGTGAACTTTAGGAACTGTATCAACTATACCTTCCATAGTATTAATAGCAGCCTGCTTATTAAAATTTACAATTAAATAATAAATTTACTGCTTGAATTTTTTTTAACATTTTCTACATAATAAATTTAAGTAGCAGTTAGTATAATTACCTGAAGCTGCTGAGGTTCTTTGCTGAGTAAAAATCCATGAGCACCATATTCATGAATAGCTTCATGCTTCTTATCAATGGATGTACTAATCACTGTTACTTTAACTCCAAAAGCCTTAGCAAATTTAACAACTAATTTGCCAATCCCACCAAATCCAACCACACCAATATGAATTCCAGGTTTATCAAATCCAAAGTGCCTCATTGGACTATAAGGAACTGTACCAGCACAAAGAAGAGGTACTCCAGCAGCCAAAGGAAAGTTTTCTGGCCAACGAATAACGTAATATTCATCCACAACTGTGAAATTGGAATATGAGCCATATGTTTTTGTTGTCTCTTTTGTATTATCATCATTTGGATCATAGAAAAATACGTCGTTTCCATCACTAAATGAAGTTCCATCTCCTGTTATTAAGCTGGGACAGTAACTGTCTTCACCTTCTTTACATCTCTCGCAGCTCCGACATGTTCGAATGTAAGTACTAACGCCTACTATGTCCCCAATCTTGAATTTCTGTACCTTGTTGCCGATTTCAGTCACCACGCCCACTGCCTCGTGCCTGTAATAATTAATTTATAGAGTTATAATTTATTACAAAATATTTATATCAAGTTTGAAATAATATATTTTATTTTATATTCTTTGAAAATTAATTATTAAAGGCAAAATTACATGGTGATTCCAAATCTAACTAATTTAAAAAATATTTAGTTATAAATAGAATTTGTTAATCTAAAATCTTTATTTTGAAATTTTTAATAATTTATTGAAGATTTTTGAAAAACTTAAACTTATTAGGATTTGAAGCAATTTTTTTTGTAACAAGGATTATAATAATAGCTTTAAGGTACCTAAAAATAATAATAATTGTAAGCGCGGTACTAAAATAATAGACAAAAATTGATTTTTCTTTAAATAAAATATTGTCGAATTTTTGGACTTATTATATTAAATTAATGATAAATCATAACATTTTAATTTTTTTTTTAAAAAATAAATATTTCATTTTTTTTATAACCTCGTATTATATTTATAACTAAATCTTTCATTTTCGTTCGATTAAATTTAGACTCCCATATGCTACTTTGTCTTAGGCCACTCTTTCAATGTTTTAGTTAAATAATTAATTTAAAAAAAATATAAATTAAAAAATATTATTTCAAATTTCATAGTAGAATTAAGGTATTTCAAACTAAATTGATTTCACATTGAACATTGAACTTTAGAAGTTATTTTACAATAAATCATAACTTACATAAAGAATATTTTAGTCACTTTATTTAATTTGACCTTTCACTAATGATTTTCGGTAAAGTGAATATATTTTAAATTTAGAGAGTAAAGTGTTCTTACCTCCTAACTTTAAACCTCCTAATTTCAAGTGATGTTTTGTTATAAAACCTTATTTTTATTCGTCATATTCCATATATATACGTGTATTTTTAAGTTGCCACAATTTTAAAATCAAGGTACTATTCAATGATTTTTGTCAATTATTCCCTTACATATATATATATATTTATATATAACTCCAAACAAATCCATATTTCTAAATAATGATATTTTAATTTACTTATCTTTTAATAATCAAGACTATTTAATCATTTTTTTTAAATTGTGATCTGTCTTAGAATAATAAATAAATTGAATAGAAAATGTTGAGAATCCCACATCGATTAATTAAAGAAAATAATTACTCTTTATAAAGACTTGGGCAGTCCTCCCCTCTTGAGGTACCTTTTGGGGTTAGTTAAGCCAAAGTCCAAAAATTTCTCATCGAGTTGAGCCACCCACGCAAATATCCATTCCTGGGCGTGATATAAAGACTTGAGCACCCAAACCCAAATTCTAACAGAAAATTGTTCACTTACTTTGATGTGACATTTTAATTTCTTTTAGTGTCATTACCATTTCACATAACATGTCAACTAAACGTGTTTAAGCAAATGTCGCGATATCCACCACACACCTCTTATCAATGTGGTAGTTTAGGTTAAATAATAAAAAAAAACTACATGAATTTCTATATTTTATTTAAAATGTGAGGTTTTTTTCTCTGTAAAAAGTACATTTTGTGGAAATGAAGAACTGATACTTACCCAGGTACAATGGGATAGTTGGTGGTGCCAAACCAATTCTTGACTACATGTAGATCCCAATCGCACATCCCACAATACAATATTTTGAGCTGGACATCATGCTCCGTTGTAGCCCTGTAGATTTCCAGTAAAAACCACTTATCAGTGAATCAAAAATGAAACTTTTCTGCTGTGTTGTAGATTTTTCTTCTTAAAGGGGGAGGGCTTGAAGAAGAGATTTGAGCAGAAAAAGCATACCTTCTCTGGAACTTGAAGGGAGAGAGAAGCCCAGATGAGTCTCTGGCTGCCCATCCATAGGCCTCGATTGTCTTCCCTGTTTCTGCCGATGGAACTGCCATTATAGAAGGAAGAGATAAAACCAATTGGTCAAACAAGAGTGGTGAGTGGTTGTCTAATATAATAATGGTAGTATCCCATCCTTCTTCATATAATAATGGCTAGAGAGACTAATTCTTAACTAACTTAAGGGGCTCGCGTTTTTCAGTAGAGTCTGTAACTAATAATTTTAGTTAAAGTTTTTAAATAACGTATTTTGAAATGGAATAAATATATTTAGACGATACATAATATGAAATGAACGGAATAATTAATGGTAGAATCAAGACTCGAGAGTTAAGAGTTGAATTCTAAAGTAACAAATGATATTTAGACGATACATAATATGAAACGAACGGAATAATTAATGGTAGAATCAAGACTCGAGAGTTAAGGGTTGAATTCTAAAGTAACAAATGATGGATTGATGGCATCTATATATGTCAGGATATTGACAGTGACTGTTTGAAAGAAAAATAGTGTAGGTTGTTAGCGACAAATAATTTGAAAAACTTTTTTTAAAATAAAAAACAAAGTAAAAAAGTCTTACTTTGAGAAATTTTTAAAATATATATTTTTTACAAGATCCATTATATTAATAATTATTAAAAATAATAATTTATATTTTTAATCTCTTTCTTTTTATTATTAAAAAAATAGTAAGAAATGGATATCGGTGTGAGATTTTAGGTAAATGGATCTTTGGATCTCAATAAAGCCTCCTTAGTCAATTAAATCCCATAAAACCAAAGTGGACTGCTCTTATTTATCAAGCATATGGGCAGCAATAATTGAGAACAACAGACAACATTGGGAAGGGAAGTTTTTTTTATTAAAAAATATGGATAAATTTCAATTTTAATCACTCTTTTTTCTGTTTTTTTGCTGGAAAATCACTCAAATTTGAACCCCCAAAAAAAAAAAAAATCACTTAAATTTGAGACTTGTTTCCACTAAGAAATGGTTCAAATCAAATATAAAATCTATTTATTTTTAAAAAGGCAAAAACACCTTGTTAGTAACTAATGGTTGAAATTGATATAACATACGGATAATTTTTTAACACATTTTAATAATTTCAAATCATAAACTTGGTATTTTTAAAATTTGAGAAGTCAAAAATAAAAATTCGAAATAATTTATTGGGCACGGCATACTTATGCCTTTTCTTTAATCAATTGCTCATGAAGAATCTATCCAATAAAGAAATCCTTTCGTCAAGTTAAGTTCTGAAGGTGGTAATAAGAATCAATGTTCAAATTCTAAGAGCCGTAGTGTAGGAATTTTAATCTCTTTAATGTGGGAGTGATTCTTTATGCGCACTAAGGCCTGACCTCCAGTTTATAGGAGCGTTGAGTCACCATAATATATATTCTCTACCTAAACATCGGACAGTGGGATGAAAACCTTGGGGCCAAAAAATTTTGCTTTTTGGTAAATTGATATTAAAAAAATAAATAAATATATATATAAAGAACCTCTCCTACCTAACATTTGTCTAACGTTTCTCAATTGATGTTCAGTATAGGAGTCAACTATTTGGAACAAAAATGAATAATAAATATCATTTGGTGTCTTTCTTAATTTTTTGTTCTTTTTTATTAGCCTTCTTTTTATATCCAAAATCCAAAGAGGACAAGCTCAAATTGGATTGGTTTTTTTGAAAATGGTGTATATTTGTTTCTTAGAATTGGTAAGAATAAATTAATTGTTTGTGAAAGATTTGAGTCTCAAAAGTAAAAAAGAAAAAGAATTTTAATTTTACGATACGATCCAAGTTTTTATAATTTGTTAGATACGATTTTCTCAGTTTTTTTTTCTTTGAAGCTTTCTAAGAGGGCGTCGTTTGTTCTCTCATATGTTACTAGCCATATAAATCAGAATCTAATTTGACAAAGTGGAAAAGATAAATAATCTAAAAAACTATTTTGCTATTTACAAATATTCAAAAGTATTCATAATGTTTTCTTTTAATTTTTTATATACATACTATTTTCATCTACTTTATTTATGACCCAAACTATGATTTCCTATAACAAAACATGCTTGTTGAGTAATAATAAGTGCATGTTAGTCTCGATTGTTTGCTTACACCAGAAAAATTAAATGTGTATCAGTTATATACCGTATATTTTGGCCTGTGATCAGAATGTTTGAATCTTTTAGGTGTTTGTATCTCATTGACTTCGTTATCCATATCTCGCTTCGGTCGAACATAATCATCTACATGGATAAATCTTTCTATTCTTTTTAATAAATAAAAAACAGTGGTCCATTCCTGTTCAACTAACTTTCTGGAGAAAGCCTGGTTTGTTAAACTTTGTCGATATCCTTGTATAAATTCTAGCTCGGATAGGTCAGCTATTTCTTGCACTGCCTTGTTGAACTGGGCCGTGAAAACATGTGTCGTCTCATTTTGGCGCTACCTGACTCTCAGTAGAAAATCTAAGGTGGGCTGAAAAATAAATTAAAATCTGAGGTGGGCTGAAAAATAAATCGAGGGAGGAAGTTTTGGATGAACTTTTCTCCCAAATCCCAAAAACTATTGATGCTCCTTGGCGGTAGATGTGCATACCAAGCCAAGGCTCTTCCCGTTAGAGAACTAGGAAACATACGACAACACGTGCTATCAAAGGCATTCTACACATACGTCTGAGAAATATATATCATAATACACTCTTTGGGATCAATAGAGCCGTCGTATGTACTGAGCTTTAGATAGAAGAAATCACTGGGAACTTTTGGGCAAGCGTACTGCTCGCACAACGGGTTGTACTGCAGGAAGTCCCAATCGTTAGAATCTACTGCTGACGAAGGAGTCATCTGGGCGAGAGTTTGGTTGAGGAGGGCATGGATAGTTTATATTTAGGGCATTGGAGATGCCTGTTGATGAGAAGTTCCGTACCCAAAAGCGAAACTCGAGGGGAAAGAAGGAGAAGGGAAAGTAGAGGGGATATATAGTGGTGGATTGGGCACAAACGAAGCAGGAGTCGCTTGTGGGAATGGGTGAGGTACAGACGCGCTAGCTTGGAACGCTAGAATAGTATGCAAAGAGACCAGCAAGGTTTGTAATTGAGCAATTTGATCCGAATTTAAATTGGCTACCGTAGAACCAATATGTTGAAACGTAAACGAAGGCAATCCGACACCCAATGTCTGCAGAAGAGAATAAGGAGCAGATGGCATGGTTGCGTTTTGCAGGGTTAATAGTGAAGAATCATAGGCCATAGATGATTAAATATTCGTAAATAAGTCATGATAAAAGTAAGAACACGGTAAACGCCAAATAATGGATCTCAGGAGGCTGCTCTTCACCAATAGACCTGAACGCAAAAGAGAAAATATGACCAAAGAAGAACTTTACCTCCAGTTCACCTCCGATAATAACTACGTCAGATCAATCTCAAACAGATTATGATAAAAGAATAGAAAATAATGAGGATAATGAAAGAATAGAAAATAAGAATGGAGGTCAGTAGTGGTGAATTGTTTTCTGTTATTGAGGTTAAAATTTAAATATTAAAATGTTTGTCTTGAATTTAAAATTATTTTTTAGATATATCACTGATCAAAATATAACAATAAAATGTTAAAAATATTCAAAATATTGCAAATTACAATGTAATTATAAACTTATATAGTATATCGAATAAATCTTGCTCATGATTTTTTATTTTATATCACAAAAATATCTAATTTCAAGACAAAGTACATGCAGAAACCATATATATATATAATATATATATATATATATATATATCAATCAGATAGATATCAAAGTATTCCCTATATCAACCACGAATCTTTTCTTGAAATCTCCCTTCTCGATTCGCTCGATTGCTTTATTTGCATAATCAATTGGAATGATCTCAACATCAGCAACTATGTTGTTCTTTGCTGCAAAATCCATCATCTCTTGTATGTCTTTCATACTTGCACCAGCACTCCCAACCACCTTCTTCCTCCCTGTGTAATTCATTATTCCTCAATATTAAATACCCCAATTGATTATTACCAGCATAATTTTCCTTTTATCACCAGCATATAATATATATATATATATATATAGTAGAAGAAAAATCCACTAAACTCCATCTCTGAACAATATTGGTGTTTTGGGTAAACAAAGGACATTGTTAGAGTTAGACTATGTAGATTGAACTTGGATTAAATACAATTTAGTTTTATTAGTAAGGATATCAAATATTTTTAAATAATAATAAATTAAAAATGTTAGTTTGGGTAATGAAAATTAACATTTTATTTATTTTTTAATTTTTTGAATGGTCTTAAATGACCAATAGATTGAATGTATAATATAGTAAAATTATTAAAAAAACATAGGAAAGTAATTAAGTCGTAAGAATTATTCATTCATAAAGCTTTTTTTTTTTCTTTTTTGGTAAAAAAGATGTAAGAAAATGGAAGTAATTAAAAAATGAACTAACTTGTTCACCTTGAAGCAATGAAAAGGCTGGCAACTCATACGACTCCATGGGTGCAGCAAGCAAAACAAGGGTGCCATTGAATTTCAGCATTTCGATCAATGGAAGAATGGGGTGAACTTTAGGGACTGTGTCAATGATGCCATCCAGTGTCCCAACTGCTGCCTACTCATTCCACAGGTAAAAAACATAAGAAGTAGAATCAGTAAAATTTACACTTCTGCATTTGGTTTACCTTTTTCATTTGTTTTGTTTTTTCAAAATTTAATTATAGCTACCATTTTACACGTTTAAAAGTGGATTCCTTCGCTTAATGGGTTTGTACTCCTTTTTCCTATTTTATCTTTCAAGGTAGGAAAGAAAGGTATCACAACTTATTGATTTTAATCAGTGTTGTTAGAGAGAAAATAGAGTCTTTCACTTATTTTAACACTATGAAGCTAAAGCCATTTTACTTGGCCCTAAGATAAGCTCATTTGGTATTTCACTACAACGAGCATGTATATTGTTAAATCTGGGTATAAGATAGGTATGGATTTTGTGAGTTGGTCAGTCTTGACGTAAAAGTTTCAAACGGATCACATGAAATATTTCTATGGAATAGTATGCATAAACTTATGGTCCAATATAAGATTTTGATATTCCTTTGAAGAGGTACACAAAATATCGCTCCAACTGGTCAGAACCTACAACGAAGGGGTATCGGTGATAGCATTGCTTGTATTCATTGTGGATGTGCGGTTGAATCCAACATACATGTTCTCTTTGAATATGAATTTGCAAAAAATGTGTAGAATCATTTTCCTCTAGGTCAGAAATAGTTGCAAGTTACAACACTTAGTATTAAGGACTGTTTTCATACTATCAATCTTTAGTATGACTTTGCAAAGGTATCACTATTTGCAAACTGTGCCTGGTTGATCTGGTATGCAAGAAATAGGCTCTGATATGAAAGTAATTACTCTAGTCCGAGTTTCATAACATTGCAAGCAATGAATCTCATGGAAGAATATATGACTATTAATCAGAAGCACTATTGTTCCTATTTTGTGCAATCTATTAGGTCCTCTCCCAGAATTTGGAAGACTCTTGATCCTGAAATTCTGAAGATTAATATTGGTATTATCTTTTAATGATGGAAAAATAGGCATTGGCGTCCTTATTCATAATCATTTGGGCGTTCCTCTAATGGGAAAATCATTACCTCACTTTGGAAGATTTTCTGTAGATTATGGTGAACTACTAGGAATAATTGAAGGATATATTGTTTACTCTACTCTCTATGGATAGATGGAAATCGAAAGTGACTCGCTTATAGCCGTCAATTGCCTCTCTCTCTAAGGAGATAGTTTCTCAGATATTGGTGCTTTGTCCTTTAATTTTCTTAGTAGTATAGACACTTCTTCTGTTCTTTTTTTCCCGAAAGTGACTCACTTATAGTCGTCAATTGTCTCTCTCCCCATGGAGATGGTTTCTCAGATATTGGTGCTTTGTCCTTTAATTTTCTTAGTAGTATAGACACTTCTTTTGTTCTTTCTCATGAACACCGATCAGGAAACTATCTGGTCCACCTCCTTGCTAAATTAACTTTTGCAATGAACCGATTTTTGGAATGGACTAAATCCATCTCTTCCATGTAGCCGATGATATTTCTTTGGATATTAATAAAATATAATTATGCTTTTGCTTTAAAAAAAATTGTCAATTTTACATTTAAATCCTAAATTCCCTCCAAAAAGTTATTTAAATTTCAAAATCTTCTTATCTTGAAATGAGATATTTTCATTTCAAAAGGCATTTTAAGGCTCGATTTTCAATAGTTTAGAGGGGGAATGATTATAAATATCTATTATTTTGAATATAATATGTGTTATACTTGGTGAAAATTACATCATAATGAGAATAAATTATTTAAGTACAACCTAAATTAAGAGAGACAACAATCCTATTAAAAAGTTGAGTAACTCCTGCATCTAGCAGAAGTCGAACCCCAAACCTTCCAGTTAAGAGGTCTCAACTCTTGTTACTCGGGCAAAGCCTCGCAGAAGATTATAAATATCAACTACTAATTTCAAATTTTCTTAGAGGATATAATTTTCAAACTGTGCTTATTATTATCCATAATGTTTAGTTTCAATTCTTTTATATACACCATCTATTTTTAAGATGCTTTAAGTATATCATTGTGGTAGTAGTTTCTTGTAAGAAAAAAAGTGCCTTTCATATAGAGCATTCTCCTGCGTTAAAATTATCAGAAACCATTGGACCGAAATACTTAAAGCATATAAAAAAAATAGATGAAGTGTATAAAAAATTAAAATATTATGGGTACAATGTAGGGCCCTTTTCTTTCTGTACCAAAAAAAGATTAATTTTAAAGTATGAGGTGTTTTTAAACTATTTTTCATTGTTTATTATATGTTTTTTCAAATTAAAAAATTAAAAGAATCATTTTTAAAAAACTATATATCTACGAGTACTTTTTAGTACTCTTTTTTACTTATTGATGTTTTAAAAACCATTGTAGCTTCTACAATATCATTGTATCGTTCTTGTCTATATAGTATCAGAGCCAAAACACTAAACTGACAAAAGAATCATCCAAAATAACTGAGAGTAAAACGTCTTTTGACGGAGTTTTTGAAAGATAACCAATCTCAAACATGAAAACTCCTTTCTACCATACTTCGGATATTAATCCTTATACTTTAATGTCATGTGATACCTCAACAAAACTATTGACACATGTCAAACTTCAAGTGGGAAATTACGAAGAATGGCCAATGGCATTCCAAAACATCATGAAAGGAAAACGGAAGATGTGCTTCCTTGATGGAACTTTGAAACGACCAGACGATGATTCCCCAGAGGTTGACGATTAGATTATGATGAACTCGTTAATCTAGTCATGGATATTCAACAAGATAGATCCTAAAATCAGAAAACAAATTTCGTATATAGATAACGCTAAAGATCTTTGAGACGAAATAAAATCACATTTCTTTCCTGGAAACGGACCAAGGATCCTTGAGTTAAAAATTGCGTTATCAAACTGCCGACAAGATCCCGTATCCAACTATTACAAAAAGCTCAAACAAATATGGGATGAATTATCAAACTACGAACAAATTGAGAATTGTTATTGTAAGGGACGTACTTGCACACACATGGAAGGCACAAAATGGCTTCAGCAAGAAGAAAAATTGCACCAATTTCTTCTTGGTCTTGACGATTCTGTATACAGTACCGTCATATCTCAAATTGTTACTATGGATCCTCTTTACAGTGTTAACAATGCTTATTCAATCGTTATAAGGGAAGAAAGACCCAGAATCGTGGCTAGAGGAAGATGACAACACACAGGCAGTAGCCTTTGCGGCTAGAACTTCAGAAAAAAAAAACTCTATGTTTTGATGTCTAGTCAAAAAATGGCCACCTTGCAGAAAACTGCTACCAGGTAATTGGGTACTCGGACTGGTGGGGAAAAAGTATCACCTTCACCGGAGGAGGAAGAGGGCACGGCGGCAGTCAAACCAGCCGCATCCGCAGACGCGACATGAATAGGGTAGCTGGAACAACCGCCTTTGCAGCCTCCATGTTTTCGTAGCAACAGCAGCTGCAGACCGCAGCGACTGCAGCAACTTTCTTCGCTACTTCTTGAGATCCTTATTGATTTAGTTAGATCCTTTTATGATTCCGTAATATTTTGTATATTGAGCTTATAAATATGTCACATGAGGATACATTAATAAGAATATTCATCCCTGATCCTGAGTTTTACTCTTTCTCTCTTGTACTTTTTTTTCTCTCTATATTCTCCCTCTTTATATTATATTATTCATATTCCAAACAAATCATGTAATGCAATCATCAAATTCATAACAAAAATAATGTATTATAACTTATTTTAAATCATAAGTTATTTTTTAATTATTTTCAACTATTCATTATATAATCTGTTTTTACTTGAAAATTTTTTAAAACAAAAACTAAAAAAATTTATCTTGAAAACACTTCCAAAACTATTTTTATCGATAATGTTAAAAATAAAATTGCTATATTAATACTTTTAAAAATTCTACCAATCCACAAATCCATAAAAGCCCCTAAATTACCTGCAGCTCCTCAGGTTGATTGCTGAGTAAAAATCCATCAGCACCATATCTTTCAACAGCTTCTTGTTTCTTATCAATGGATGTACTAATTACTGTAACTTTTGCTCCAAATGCCTTACCAAATTTAACAGCTAATTTGCCAATTCCACCAAATCCAACCACACCAATATGCATTCCAGGCTTATCAAATCCAAGGTATTTCATAGGGCCATAGCTGGTGCTGCCAGCACATAAAAGAGGTACACCGGCGGCCAGAGGATAATTTTCCGGCCATCGGATCACGAAATTCTCTTGGATAATGGTTATATTGGAGAAAGCACCGTATATTTTGATTTCTTCTGCTGTGTTATTTGGATTATTATCGGCAAAAGAAGTTCCATCGGCTGAGATGAAATTTGGACAGTAATTTTCAAGACCTTCTTTACATCTGTCACATTTACCACAAGTGTCAATAATTCCTGTGATACCAACTTTATCCCCAACCTTGAATTTCTTCACTTTGCTTCCGATTTCAGTCACCACACCCATAACTTCGTGCCTATAAAAAACATTAAAATAAAGATAAATCGGTAAAAATTAATAACAAAATTATGTGTTTAATCTTATCTTAGTTGACTCAAAATTGTTATTGATTTTCAAATTATTTTTCCTTTAAAATGCTAGCTCTAATTACTGTTTTGGATAAATCTGTTAAATTTATGTGGTGTTACTTGCGTAAATGATCGATATTATATTAAATAATTCATTTTTAACTTTTTTTGAATAGTTATAATTAAGTGAAAATAAAATAGACATATGTGAGTGACTTGTATGAATAATTAAAAATAAAATATTAGATATTGATGATTATGTTACTTCATTTTATATTATAAGATAATATTTCTTTTTTTGAGTTCCATAATATATAATATGCTTTCTTTTTTTTTTTTAAAAAATAAATCTTTCTTCCTAATAATACCTTTATTTACACAAAAGATTTCTCTAACATGTGTTTTTAGACATATGTTAATATTGATTAACTTTTCAATTTAACATTTAAGTTTTCTTAGAGTTCAACAAATTTTATTAGATTTTATAAAATTTAACAATTATAAATAATATATTTTATTTATATAAAATATATTTTATCCATATTAATGTATGTCATAAAACCATAAGTTACATATATAAGTTCATCTTACTAATTACCTCATATCACTCTATTCAAAAACTCTCTCAATTAATTCTTAAAAATATTTACACTATTTTCGCCATTCTACAACTTAAAAACTACTTTGAACTCTTTCCTAACATCTCTTCCTTCTCAATTTAATTTTCTCTTTTCAACATAGAGGGTATTTGAGGGATATAAACTTTGAAAAACATATTGATTTTTACGATTTTTTTAATCTTTATAAAAACTCCAAAGTATATCTTATGATATGATAAAAAGAGAGTGATTCTTTTACAAGAATCGCATTAAAAAAGCTCTTAAAAAAATTTAACTACTTTAATAATAAGTAATTTTTTTTACTAATTTATTAATGGGTTCATATCATTTTAACAATTTCTACAACACACAATATAGCATTACTTATTTGGTATATTTATATATATATATATATATTCAGTTAAAAAAATTAAAAAAAAAACCCTCTTTTCAAGGAGTTTGAATATGAAATCTTACCCAGGCACAATAGGATATTTGGTAGTGCCAAACAAATTCTTGACTGCATTTACATCCCAATCACACATCCCACAATATAATACCTTCACCTGCACATCATTCTCTGCTGTGGCCCTATTCTTCCAACCATTACCAAATCAAAACGACTGTGTTTGGGAGAAATTGATCAATGGAGAGAAATGGATAGAGATATATATACCTTCTATGGAATTTGAAGGGAGAGAGAAGCCCAGATGAGTCTGTTGCTGCCCATCCGTACACCTCTATTGCCTTTGCTGATACTGAGGATGTTGCAGCCATTATTGTTATTATTATTCTAATATTTGTGATTAGAATCCACATTAGAGAACAATGAGAAGTTAATTATAATCTTTTTCAATAATGACAAGTATTAACAAGTACGACTGATTTTCCAACCATTCATTTTTTTTTTCGAATTTGTGGTGGAAACCTTTTTTCTGATGGAAAAAGATTGCTCTCTTTATACATATCTTGCATTTGCAATCCTTTTTTTTTTTCTAGTTTCTTTGTTAACTTTTTACTGCTAATGTTTCACTTTTTACTACTAAGTTTTTATTGATCATTTTATTCTTAAAATAAAAGATATTGAACGTTGAAGAGCATTTGTTCATATGTAAGGTTGAGATTATTTGTAACATTTGTAATTAGTTGTAGTAACAAACTGTATAATAATGTTTCTTTGGTGAAAAGTGTGGAATATGATCCATAATCTCCCGGTGTAACCTAAAATTAGAATATTTCTTTGACGAGTCAATTCCGACATCCTTCTAATAGGGAGGAATCTAATGAAGAAAGGGCTACATGAAATTACCGCATGTATAAATTGTGGCTATGCAATGGAAAAAGATAGACATGTTTTATTTGATTGCAAGTTTTTGAGAGAAGTCTGGAATAACTTGTCTAACGGCAAAAAATGGATACATATTTCAGCATTGAGTTTTAAAAATCTTTTATACTCCATTACCTCTGAATCTAATATAGAAGACATTGCTCTTTTTGCTACCTCTACCGGGCTCATCTGGTATTTCAGGAACAATCTTAAATATGTAGGCATTTGTTCCTCACCAGAAACTGTTGCTCTATAAGCCTTGAACGTGACAGAAGAGTATATTTGTCCTCATTTCATCTTACCAAGAATCCTTCCAATGTCAAACCTATGTCTCCTTTTCAAAGGACATAGAAACCACTTGAATATGGAACATTAAACATTAATACTGATGCTATATTTCCTGATGGAAAAATTGGTATAGGTATTCTTATTAGGAATTCTCTTGGTATTTCCATCATGGCTAAAGCGGTTCCTCAGTACAGAATTTGAATCAAGAGAAGAAAAAGAGGTAACTTTTTCTATCCCTTTGTTTTCAATGGCTAATTTTACTAAGTTAGAATTATTGGCTCTTGATATCTCCGGGAAAAACTATTTATCCTGGACATTGGATGTTCAAATCCATCTAAATGCAATAGGTATGGCAGACACCATTGTCGAAAATAATAAATCATCATTATAAGATCGCGCAAAAACCATGATCTTTCTCCACCATAATCTTCATGAAGATTTAAAGGCGGAGTATCTTACCGTGAGAGATCCACTGGTATTGTGAACTGATTTGAAAGAAAGGTTCAACCACCAAAAGATGGTCGTTTTGTTGAAAGCACGGTATGATTGGATGCATCTGAGGCTACAAAACTTTAAATTTGTCAGTGAGTATAATTCTGATATTTTTAGAATTACTTCGCAATTAAAATTATGTGGAGAAAAATCACTGAAGCAGACATACTTGAGAAAACTTTTTCAACTTTTCATGCCTCGAGTATTGTCCTACAGTAAAAATATTGAGAGAGAGGTTTCAAAATATATTATGAATTAATTTCTTGTCTTCTTGTGGCCGAACAAAACAATGAGTTGCTTATAAAGAATCATGAAGCTTGACCAACGACTTCTACTCCACTTCCAGAAGCGAATGCAGTTAGAACAAAAAAGTATAGCCACAGAAGAGGTCATAGACGACATGGTCGAGGTCGCGAATGTGGATGTGGACGTGACTGTAGCAGAAATCATCCATACAATTATGGCGATCATAACATAGGATCAAACGCGAAGAATAATGGCAACCACCAAAAGTGTTCGAAAAATGACAATAAAGGGAAAGGGGAGGAAGTGATCCCCAAAAATTATGAGGAAAAATGCTATCGATGTGGTATGTAAGGTCATTGGTTCTGTACCTGTCGTATAGCGAAACACCTTGTCGAACTCTACTAACTATCGATCAATAAAAAGGATAAAGCCTAAAGCGAACTTCACTTCCCGAGATTCAACTCATGATGATGATACTAGTATGGATATTATCCCTATGGATATAACTCACTTAGATGTTCGCGACTTCTCAGAAGAAGGAAGAATTGACAATTTGGCCGGTGATGGAAGCATCCAAAAGAGGTAGGGTTTTATTTCAGTTTTTATAGTCTTACTTTTGCTTATTTTTGAATCGATGTAATAAAGTTTAGTGTATCTTTCATAGTTTCATTTGTAATAAACTTTCAAGTTTACTTGGAGTTTTTCCGATGTGTTCAAATGGCTCTTATTCTTTATTTTAAAAATGACATTAAAGTTATATGCCTGATCCATAGTGGAACTACACATACCATACTGAGAAACGAGAAATATTTTTCATATTTGAATATGGGAGAGACAAATGTTGGCACTATTAATGGTAGTACAAAACTGATTGAAGGCTCCAAAAGAGCCAATATGTTATTGCCTGGAGGGACAATAATTATCATCCCCAAGGCACTATTTTCTCAAAGAAATTTACTAATTTTTAAAGATATCCGCCTTAATAGGTATTATGTTGAGGCAATGGAGGAAAACAGATTTAAGTATCTTTGCATTACTCAAGTGGCCTTGGGAAAGAAATCACTTTTAGAGAAATTATCATCTCCATCTTCTAGTCTATATTATGAAAAAATAAGTATTGCTGAAATGTATCATTTAATACTAGAAGTTTACTGATCCCACTACTTTTACTATTTGGCATGACCGTTTAGGTCACTTGGGAAGAATCATGATGCAAAAAATAATTGAAAGTAGTCATGGTCACCCATTGAAAAATCTAAGGGTTTTAACAAAATTATCACGTGTTGCTTGTTCTTGAGGAAAATTAGTTATTAGACCATTCCAAACAAAAGTAGAGCTTGAATCTCCTGCATTTCTTGTACGGATTCATGATGATATATGTGGGCCTATTCACCCACCATGTGTGCAATTTAGATACTTCTTGGTTTTAATTAATGCATCGACTTGTTTGTTGCATGTCTGTTTATTACCAACTCGCAATCTGGCGTTTGCGAATTTACCTACGAGCGCAATTTCTTGATCACCCTATTAAAATGATCTGTCTAGATAATGTCATGGAATATACTTCTCAATCCTTTGATATTTACTATATGTCAATTGACATTACTGTTGAACATCATGTAACTCATTTTCACACAAAAAAGTTTAGTTGAATCTTTGATTAAAAGGTTACAATTGATTGCTAGATCACTCTTAATGAGAACAAATCTCCCTACTTCAATTTGGGGATATGCTATCTTGCATGCAGCAACACTTAGGCGTATTAGGTCAACGAGTTATTATGAATTCTCCCTTTATAATTGGCTTTTGGTTTTGAGCCGAATATTTCTCACTTGAGAATTTTTTGTTGTGTAGTGTATATTCCTATAACACTAAATCAAGGAACAAAAATGGGTATCTAAAGAAGGCTGGAGATGTATGTTGGTTATGACTCTCTCTCAATAACAAGGTACCTTGAACCTTTAAAGGGAGATATATTCACTGTAACGTTTGCTGACTACCAATTTGATAAGGTTCTCTTCCCTAAATTAGGGGGAGAAAATAAGCCACAAGGAAAAAAGCTTGTTTGGACATTCTTGAATTATTTTGATTTGCGCACGAGCGCTAGTGAACTGGAAGTTCAAAAGATAATTCAATTGCAGAAAATAACAAATCAATTATCCGATGCCTTTGTTAACTCAACAAGGGTGACCAAATTGCACATTCCAGCAATAGATGCCCTTATTAGGATTGAAGTCCCAAAAGAGCAAAATATAGCATCTATAGCTATCGAGTCCAAATCACGCCAGAAGTGTGGTCGGCCTCTTAATTCAAAAGATAAAAGTCCTCGAAAGAAGAGGAGATTAAATGATCGTGGAGATCATATTGAAGACATTAACAAAACAGACCAAGAGACAACTGGTGAAAAGATCCAAACTTCTAAAAATAATGAAAGTAATACAAAAGTTTCCATCAACTATACCAGGCATAAGTTGGAATTGAATAGAAACAAAAGTTGATGATTCGTTTGCATATAATATAGCCCTTAAAGTTTTAAGAGATAATGAGGATCTTGAGCCAACATTAGTTGAAGAATGCCAACATAGAAATGATTGGCCAAAATAGAAAGAAGCAATTCAGTCAGAGTTAAATTCACTTTTAAAATCGAGATTTTTGGACCTGTAGTCCTATCACCAAAAGGTGTTAAACCAATTGAATATACATTGGTATTTGTAAAAAGTGAAATATGAATAGTGAAATTGTGAGATATAAGGCACGCCCTGTAGCACAAGGTTTCTCACAAAGGCTAGGCATTGATTGTAATGAGACATATTCACATGTTATTAACTCAATTACTTTTCAATACCTTGTGAGTCTGGGAGTACATGAAAAGGTTTACATGCACTTAGTGGATGTAGTGACTGCTTACTTTTATGGGAACCTAGATAATGACATTTATATGAGGATCGAAGAAGGATTTAATATGCCTGCAGCATATAAGTGTGGTTCTCGTGGGAATTATTCGATTAAGTTAGAAAAATCATTATATGTCTTAAAGCAGTTTGGACGCATGTGGTACAATTGTCTTAATGAAAGCTTACTAAAAGTAGGGTATAAAAATGATCCAGTTTGTTCATATGTATTCATTAAGAAATATCTATCGGAACTTCGGATACTCGCTATAGATGTTGATGATATCAATCTTATTAGAACTCCAAAAGAGCTCCAAGAAGCAATCAAATGCCTTGAAGAAAGAATTTGAAATCAAAGATTTTGGAATAACCAAATTCTGTCTTGTTTCACAAATTGAACATCTGAAAGATGACATGTTCATTCATCAATTAACATATACTGTGAAAGTATTGAAAATATTTTACATGGATAAAGTACATCCATTGAGTATTCCAACGGTCGTACGGTAGTTAGATGTAAATAAAGCTCCCTTTCGACATAGGGAATAAGATAAGAACTGTTAGGTCCTGAAATACCTTATCTAAGTGCTATTGGTGAACTAATGTACCTTGCTAATAACAAAAGACATTATACAACATTTGTTGTAAATTTATCAGTAAGATTTAGCTCTTTCCCTACACGACCACATTGGAACAGTGTTAAGCATGTCCTTAGATATATCCAAGGGACCATAGATCTTGAGTTATTTTATTCAAATAAAACCAACCCAAAGTTAATTGGTTATGCAGAGGCTGGTTATTTATCTGATCCACATAAAGCACATTCTCAAACTTACTATATATTTACAAATGGTGGCACCACCATTTCATGTTCGTTCTTCGAAACAACCTATGATAGCCACTTCATCTAATCACTCTGAGATCATAGCCATTCATGAGGCAAGTCGAGAATGTGCATGGTTAAGATCTATAATCTATTACATTTAAGAAAGTTATGGTATATCCTCTGGGAAAATAGTCCCAACTCCTCTATATAAGGATAATGCAGCTTGTATATCTCAATTAAAGGGATGATATATTAAAGGAGATAAAACAAAGCATATATCACCAATTTTTTTTTACTCACAAGCTCCGGAAAGAGGTGATAATCTTGCAGATTTATTCACTAAGACATTATCGACAACAACATTTGAGAAGTTAGTATATATGATTGAAATGCGTTAGTACAAAAATCTCCTAGGATTCCCTAATGAAGGGAGTAATCTTTAATATAGAGAGTAGTGTACTCTTTTTTCTTCACTAGAATTTTTATCTAGTAAGGTTTTAATGAGACATGTTCTCTATGTAACCATCGATATTGAAAGATAAGAATATCTTAGATAAAATCTATCTCCAAAAGAAATAGATATTCTATAGAGATACATATTAAGTATAGATAAATGATAAAATTTTAATCATATCTTAGTTATGATAAAATCAATTCCCTGACTCACCCCAATTTGTTGTGTTCCCTAAACCTTATAAATAGAACCCTTAACTCTCAATTGTAGAGAAAAGTAATAAAATATGTTCCTCCCTTCCTCCTTTATACAATTCTAATTATTTTTTAAATTTCTTCATAAATAAATGCTCATATAGTTGTAAGAATTTTTACAATAATATTATCCTTTTTCTTGTCCTTTTCGTAGGATTAAATCCTTTCTTTCAATAAAATTAAAAAAAAAAAATTAAATCCATTGTCAAGAACGGTGTGCTTCCATCCACTATTAAAAAATATTTTATGAATGATTTAATCAAAAGTATAATCTTTTCGAGACCCAAAAGCATTGTAATAATCCAACATGTAAAACATTGAAGATATCAAGCATTGGTTTTTCTAAAAAATATATATAAATAAAAAAACTTGAAATTATTTTTCCAGAAAAATAAACTATGATTGTCATAAAAAATATATTTTTTTAGGTACCAATAAATGTGTTCGAGATTCACTTAAAATATTATCTTTTCCATTAGTGATAATAGATTATATTGTTGAAAACATATAGATTTGAGTTTAAACTTTTAATAAATTTCATATTGCAATCTTTTTTAAAAATATATAATAATTATATATTGCTAATAAAATTCCCTAAATACTTATAAATCAAATTTGTATAATTCATAAAAATATATAATAAGGTACTACTAATACAAAAATTATATATAATAGAGATATGAGATAAAATTTAACAATACTTTGTAAACTTCCTATCCAAAACATTTCTTTAGTTATAAATTCTAAAAAAATATAATTATATATTCAAAAATATTTATTAAGTTACAATTTCAAAGCAATTTTTATTTTTTAAGAAAATGAAACTTTTATTCTACATTTTCTCTATGCATGCAAACTACAACTTATTCAATGTATATCTAAATTACAACCTATTCAATATACTTTTTTTTCCCAAAAAAAAAAAAAAAATCAATGCCCAACATTTTTTAATAAAAATGCATGCACAGCCTCATGAATTTTTTTTTTTTTGAAATTTCAAGCACCTTTAAAATATAAGAGATAGATAGGAGTATTTATATTCCTTACACAAATATCCCTTTCAAACTTTTTAGGACTATTCATATTCTTCATCCTCACCTTTTAATAAACTTGAGAGTATCCTAAGGCTCTATTTATATATATTTTCTATATATATATATATATATATAATCTATAAAGGTATATAGAAGAGATGTCTCAATAAAAGTTATATACTATAATTTTAAATTATATTTCTAATCATAGTTATATACTTTAGTTATAAATTATATTTTAATTATAATTATAAATTATGGTATTAAAATATAGTTATATATTATATTTATAAACTACATTTTTAACTATTTTTAACTATAGTTATATATTATAATTATATTTTAAATTATAGGTATAAATTATAATTATAAAATTTAGTATTATATAATATTATATTTTAGGATAACTCATTATTTATATTTATTTTATTAGATGCTTATATTTATTTTATTAGATGCTTTAGTTTTTGAAATACTTAGTAATATTTGACAAAGCACTTAATTGTTTTAGATATTTTTAATTGTAATTATAAAATTTAAGTAAAATTTTAAATCAAAATTTTATACTACTTAATCAAATCATTACACCTTATTTATATATATATATATCATGTATTTGAATTATATTATAAAAATACTTCTTTAGATATTTTTAATTGTAATTATAAAATTTAAGTAAAATTTTAAATCAAAATTTTATACTACTTATCAAATCATTACACCTTATTTATATATATCATGTATTTGAATTATATTATAAAAATACTTCAAAATCAAAATATTTATGTCATCACTTCTTATAAATTTATCTATGATAATTCACATAAATAGAAATATATAGTAAAATAGTAATTTAGTAGTAAAAACGCCAAGAGGTTCTCCTTCTCAAATATATAAAAGAAATTTATATAAATGTTTCTCTTTTTTTCAAAAAAGAAAAATTTACATAAATGCTTAAAGGAAAAAAAGAAACGGTGCTCTTCCATCCTTCTTCGTTGTTATTAAAAGGCGAAACTTCTTACCCTCATGACCCTCACAGACTACCCAACGTCTAGGTATAGGATGTAAATCATGGTGACTCATCGATCCGGCACATAGAGGCCAAGTCACCTCACATTGGAGAGATTAAAATTTTCATACTGTTACTACCAGAATTTAAAATTGGATCCTAATTACTAACTCTGTAGTCCCAAAATCCTGCCTCACTATATAAAGGTATAGCTTATCTTTCTTTTTATTTTCGGGAAAAAAAAAGGAGCATATCTTATCAATCATTCTGCAAAAAGGCCACAAAAATACAATCTTTAGTGACCCAAAAGAAGGAAAAAGAAGTCCAGAACCATTTATAATTCCATTAGAAAAAACGTGGAAAATATCAACAAGTTGACCAAGTTACCGGTCTGCAATTCCTCAGGATGGTTAGGAAAGGAAATGATAGAAATACGCAGACACAGTGCCCGCCACCTCTTCCACCAATCGATCAACCTCCACGTGTAAGTTTGTGCTCTGTAAAGTCAGCGTCTGTGACCGAAACTAGCCTGTCATTCGCGTTTCATTTTCACTTCCAAACTTCTTGCAAAAAAAAAAAAAAAAAAAAAAGGAAGAAATAAAAGAAGAAGAAAGAAAACATAAACATAAACCATAAAAGCAAAGAACTTACAGATTCGAAAATTGACATATAAAATGGTATTTTTGCTTAAAACAGCAAAATCAGAAACAAAATCAAAATTTGAGACCTGAATTCTTCTTTCTCTCTCTCCATCAATGGTGTCAGTGAAGAACCCTAGCAGTATTTTAAGTACTATTCTTTAGCCGCCCTTTACTTTTCCAGAAACATCAAAAGGAGAAGCCTTCGACCTTATTATTATTGTTTTTTTCTTATTCCTTTTGTGTGTTTATGCTCCGGGGAGGCTTCTGTTCAAGTAAGTGATGTGAAATTTGGAAATATTGATTTGAGAATATTGTTGTTTTTAGTTATCTATGAATTTTTGGACGCCCGTGTGTTTTTGAGTTATGGGTTGGGGGTGGGTATTCGGTAAGTTATGAATTTGTGTTTATTAGGATAAGGATTTTGAGTTTTTGGGTTTATGGTATGATGGGGTGGAATGTATTTCTGTTAAAATTGATGAGATGAGGTGGGTTGATTGGGAAATACTGAATTAACTATGTTTGTTTAAGCTGATGAGTTGATGACAATATTGATATACTTTAATTTTCTTTTTCCCGCCTCAATTATAGAGTAAAGCCATAATAAAGTTGTTATTTTCATAGTTTTTCTGCTTTACCTCAAAATTGCACTTCTCAAAATTGCTTCTTTTCAGGTGAGAAGAATCCAGAATTTGTAGGATTGGAAATAGGTTAAGGTTTATTGATGATTTTCTGACATAGACAAAGTAAATTTGGGATCGGAGTGGGGTGAATTGAAGTTAATCTAGGTGGTTGTCGTCGTTGTCTTTGTCTTTGCTGATGGCAGAAGACAGCCTACGGATTGGTGGGCTCTCTTCTGGGTTGGCCGTTGTATTGGATGGAGATGATAGAAGAGAGGGTTCACAGAGAACCCGTCTTGTATCATACTGTGATGATTTTGGTGATCAGTCAATAGAGAGGACTCTGGAGCACATATTTGATCTTCCTTACAAAACTATTGATCCGCTGACATTCCCAGTTGACGCTGGAGTGGTTCGCTCCATCATAAAGAACCAGTTTTTAAAGTATCATGTGAATTCAGAGACCATTGTAGACAGAAATAGAGATGGTGTGTCCACGATTGGTGTTGGATTCAGACCCCAATTTGTTGGGCTTGAAGAATCAAGCATATGTGGGGATATTCGAGTTGTTAAACCACCCTTGCTTTTGGAAAGTCATGCCTTGTTTAGCAGCGCCAGGGCGAATACTTGTGTGTGGAAGGGAAAATGGATGTATGAAGTAATTCTGGAAACTTCTGGTGTACAGCAAATTGGTTGGGCTACACTTTCGTGCCCTTTCACGGATCTTAAGGGTGTTGGGGATGCTGATGATTCTTATGCCTATGATGGGAAAAGGGTCTACAAATGGAATAAGGAACCGGAGGGTTATGGTCAGTCATGGGTTGTTGGTGATGTGATTGGTTGCTGCATAGATTTGGAATGTGATGAAATATCATTTCTTAGGAATGGTGTTTCACTAGGCGTAGCATTTAACGGGATTCGTAAGATGGTGCCTGGATTGGGGTATTATCCTGCTATTTCCCTTTCTCAAGGGGAACGTTGTCAGCTAAATTTTGGGGCCCACCCGTTTAAATATCCAGTTAATGGCTTCCTTCCTATTCAGTCTCCTCCATCTGTAAATTTTATTACGGTTCAGTTACTTCGTTGCTTCTCAAGACTGTTAGAAATGCAACACACAGAGAGCTCAGGTACTGTATCGGTCGAGCGGTTTAGAAGATTGAAAAGATTTGTGTCATTTGAGGAACTTTCTCACCCAGTCTCACGGGGAATATGCGAGGAATTAATCTCCACAGTGATTGCCGAAACTGGAAGTGTAGAATACATAGCAAGGGGTCCACTTCTTTCCTTTATAATTGAAATATTTAAAGTGCATCCACCTCATGATTATAGAAGTTTAGATCGAGTACTTGATTGGTTCTTAGAGGTCCAGGAATCAAATCTATTGTTTGAGCGCTTCATATGTGCCCTTTCCTCTGCGTGTAAGACAGCACCCTGGATTCTTTCAGATTTTCCATATTCAGGATCGTACATCTATCTTGCTTTGGCATGCCATATTTTAAGGCGAGAGGAACTGATGATACTATGGTGGAAATCACCAGATTTTGAACTCATATTTGAGGGGTTCCTATCTCAGAAGAGCGCTAACAAGCAGGATCTTCAATCCTTGATGCCTTTAGTGTGGTGGCCTGGTTCATGTGAAGACATGTCGAACGAAAGCAGCATGGTACTGACAACTACAGCTCTATCTGAAGCCATTAGCATGGTATGCCCTTCAGCTGTCTGTATCTATTTTTGTTTTTGTTTTTGTTTTTCTTCCTTTCAGTTTCTAGAGCATGACCTGTTCTCACACCTATTTCTTGTTAAGACCAGATTGCAAATTATTACTTGCCTATAAAAGAAGAATATCTTGGGCATTAATTTCAATGTAAAGAATGAAAAAGGAAAAGAGTCTAGAGGCACTATAGGTTTGGTAATTTTAGTGTGCATTTCTGAAAGATGTTGGCATATGAAGAATGTATTGAAGCTGAGAACATATTATGATTAGAAGTGATAAAATTTGGTGAGCTGCTTCAGAGAAGGCACCATTGTGAATATATGACCGAAAGGAAGACTTCTTTATTTGTTGCCTATACAAAGCTACTTAACTATGCAATTTAAGGCGGTAAAATCTCCACTTGTATAGTGGACAGTCTGTCTTGTGATGGCAGTATTCATAAATAGAGGCTTCTATCAAAGTTTTTGATCTTGAGATATTGTTCCTCTACTTTGTGTAAGCATATAGGTCTTCTGTAGGTTTGCACTCTAACATGGTAATGATTTTTTGTTTTTTTACACCTCTGTCTAGCAACTAAAGATAAAACAGAAGGATGAAATGAAAAATGAAGAAAGAGATCTATGGATAGATTTGGAATAAAAGCTTTCCTTGAGCTCAGTATATATCTTGGTATTTGCATCTTCATATTTTTGAAGAAGTCATTTAGATGATCAAGTTACACGTACATTAATAATAAACAATTTTCTACAGTTATTTAGTTCATCTCCAGGTGGTTTTTTAGCTTATATCTTTTGTTATCATCTGTGAGTAAAGAAATTGCGCTTCATTTTGAACATTTTCAGTATCTACTTCTGGAATTTGCTAAATCATTGTCTATTTAGATTGTTACTTAATCCATAATTTTTTCCACTTTTTTCACTATGGGTCCCACTTTTTTCCTCTCACAAAAATTAAACATATGCTCCATAAATTAACGTACTTTTCTCAGTTTAGTTACAATCCAAGTAGAGGCTTAGTATTTCAACAATCACTCAAGGATGGGAGTGAAGTCCATATATTGTTGTTGTATCAAGATAAATAATACTAGGCATGAAGAAGAGGAAAAAGAAAAAATTACAGCATAAGTTGCAGGAGATAGTACTCTCTCCCAGATTGTCATTTTAAGGCCGGCAATGATTATATAGGAATTGGATAGCCAGGTTGTTCATTAGTTGTTGGCAAAGTTGTTGGTTGGGGACCTAGTGGCCAACATCAGTAGGTTTTCTTTGTATGAATTCATGCCCCTGTATTACTTTCTTATTCTTTTAAAGTTCTTTTCCTGCTCCTTTCAAGTGAAGCTAGTTTATGGCGATAAAGACTGCAGTTTGGACCTGGACATATCTTTTTGGATGCCATGTATTTCTGGTTTTATTAGAGAGGGAAAGGGGTCTGGAGGGGTCCCAACAGTACTCAGAAGCCAGATGAGGATGAAAAATGATGTTATGAAACACCACATATATACTCAGATGAAATGAACTTGTCGAACATAATCCTCCACCTTTACTTCAGTTTGATATTTCCATGTGAAAGGTTGAGGCTGAAGGATTATATGTTGTTTCATTGGCCGAGTCTGATACTATTCATTTATTGACTATTGCTGCATAAACTCTTCTTCTGGACTGATAAATTATCAAAAAAACTTGAGTAAAATATGGAATCTAGTGGCTCACATTCTGGAAAATGTAATGCTGATCTGAGGGCTATAATACCATCTTTATTTAAATAATGTTTCACACACTGATGTTCCAATTTTTATTGCTAGTCTTCTAAGAGCATATAAGCTTCTTTTGTCAACCTGGGAATATGGTGGCACTCAAATGAAATACTGTGTTATAGCATGTGACTGCACAAACATAAAATACTGTGTTTTGCACGTTCTTGCCACAATATTTTGCATAACTTCTCAAACTTGTGCTTTGTTGTAGAAAGATATGGCACTAGGATTAGATCTTTCTTTGCCTCATTGCACGTGTTGTACTAGATTTGGATTTATCTTTACTTGATTTAAAACCACCTTGCCTTCCAGGTAGAAGAGAAGCATAGGGACCTCTGTTGCTTAGTAATGCAATTCATACCACCTAGAACACCACCACAGCTACCAGGATCTGTGTTTAAGACATTTTTACAAAATCTTCTGCTGAAGAACAGGGGAGCAGATCGCAGTTTGCCGCCTCCTGGAGTTTCAAGCAACTCTGTTCTTGTTTCTTTGTTCTCAGTCATACTTCACTTTTTATCAGAAGGGTCCGCAGTGGGGGGCATATGTGGCTGGGCTAAAGGCTGTGGAGCTAGTTCTGGACCTGATGTTGGTTTTCTTCATAGGGGCGGCCAACAAAGTTTTTCTGCTGGCTTATTTCTTAAGAATGATCCTCACCGAGTTGATTTTTCTAGACTTGGAGGTTCATATGGTCATCTGGCTAAATCTCATCCTATGAATGATGATCAAGAAGAAGTTATTCGATGGGAAGAAGGATGCACAGATGATGAAGAAACTAGGGTAACACATTTTGATAGGCAGAAGCCATGCTGCTGTTCTAGTTATGATGCTGATTTTGCAAAAATTTCAAAGCATCAGATTAGGTATATGTCGAAAGGTTCTAGGGGTCATGGCAGCTCTATTCCAGAAAGATCTTCTCATGTTGCTGCAGAATATAGTGCTGGGAATCTGAATGATGAGATAGAAGATAAACCTGGTACAAGTGATCAGTCTGAGTCTGAATTCAACTATAGACCTGTGCAGCAGATGAGGATTCTTCCCAGAGAGAACAATTTGTCTTCAGCGACACTAAAAGAAGAGGAGCTCTTGGATGCTATGCTTCTAATATATCATTTGGGAGTTGCGCCAAATTTTAAACAGGTGATACCTTTATCTTTCCCAAATGGTCAGGTTCTAAGATTGATGATTCACCTTCATTTGTGGAGGAATGGACAAATAGTGGATAATAGGAATCGAATTAAATTGAAGTAAGAAGGGAAAAAGAAGGGATTATGTTCGTCTGTCATTTCTGGAAAAAAAGAACCTTTTCTGCACTATTGATGCTTATATTCCCCTCGAGTGATTCACCATATTGACCCATGAATAAGGCATTGTGAGAAATTTTGTAGATATTGGTCCCAGTAACTTGTGAATAATTCACCATATTGATCCATGAATAAGGCATGGGTTCATGTTATTTACTTTGAAGAACCTTGTAGAAATTGGTCCACAAACTAAGTGAGAAACTGCAGGGATGACACTTGCAAAAGGCTTGATGGAAGCTGGCTTCCATTTTGCTAAACCACTTTTGTGTAAGATGTACTGAAAATGGAAGAGCTTTAAGGGCCTGTCCACCATTGCTTATGTTTTTTTTAAGTGGCTGAAAATAAGTGCTTTTAAAAAGGTTATCTTAAACAAATTAATAAAATATTTTTACTTTTAACAACATCAATAATCATAAGCAGTTTTGAAAAGCACCCCAGGATAGCTTTACAAAAGTAACGTTTTTCATTTTTTTTAAAGTTAAAAGTAGATGTAATAAGCATTCGGGAACAGCTCAAAAATAGCTTATAGCTTTAAATAAGCTTAAAGTAGCTTATTTTAAGCAATGGAGAACAGGGCCTAAGAGCACCAATATGCTTCAGAATTTTTCTTGTATATCGTGGGTGTCATAGGTTGCAAGATATGTTGTTTATGATGAGTGCGCTTGCATGAAGCATTCATGAAGTTATCTGTCTGTCCTTTCTGTCCCTGTTTTTGCTCTCTCTCTCTCTCTCTCTCTCTCTCTCTCTCTCTCTCTCCCTCTCTCTCTCTCTCTCCCTCTCCCTCTCTCTCTCTCTCTCTCTCTCTCTCCCCCTCTCTCTCTGTCTATGCGCAAGAGTCTTTGTTTCTACTTCTATATGTCTGTACATTTTCTTTGCTGTTTTGTGTGTTTTCTGTTACCAGAATGATGACTCCTGTATGCTCAAGAGTCTTTGTTTCTACTTAAAGTCTTTATATTTTCTTTGCTGTTTTGTGTGTTCTGTTACAAGAATGATGAATTGCAAGCAACTAGGACTATTTGATTTATTGAGTGTTGGCATCTCTTGTTTTAATTGATGTCTGGATTAAAGACCTGAAAGGCTTATTTTTGCTATAGGCATCGTCTTATATTTCTCGTCAGTCGCAATCAATATCTCTCCTGGAAGAAACTGATAAACAAATCAGGGAAAGAGCTTCCGGTGAACAAATAAAGCGATTGAAGGAAGCTCGAAGTGTTTATCGTGAAGAAGTAATGGATTGTGTTAGACATTGTGCCTGGTAGTGAAATCTGTTCTTCATTACATGGTTGTCATATTGGCTCTGTTCAACATTTGGTTAAATAGTTTCTCATTGTTCCCATTGCATCCAGTTTCCTTCAAGATATTTGATTGTCATTTTCACTGACTACTTGCATGAGTATTGAAGCTGTTCTAATTGCAAAATACTAATGATAATGCAGTCTTCAAGCTGTTAATATTCTTTGGCTGCCATTGGTCTGTTTGATGGCTATGATTTTAATATAATAACAATTAAAATCTTTTTTATTTTATTTTTTTATTAAAGAAAGCTCGTTCTGTTAGATGTAGTTCTCTGAGTTTACTCGTTTCCTCAAATCATATTAGCCAATAATAAAAGGATGGCCTCCGAAGGTAAAAATTGGTCTACCCTGTTTGAGTTGTTATGCAACCTAATGACATTATATCCATCAACATCAAAGTAAACAAAGTTATGAAATCAGATGGCATCTTATGGCAGCTTTTAGCCTATCCATTAATAGATTCAGTTAAGTATTTAGAAGCTTAACAATGTATTCAATATATACTCGTAAGGACAAAAGCAAACATGAGAATTATAGGGATCAAAGCCCTCTCTCTTGTCCCAAGCAGATGCAAGTATTAACTGATTGATGGTCTTATTGTACTAATCATTTTCTCAGGAAACATGTTGCATTATAGGCAAGAAACGATTGAGCTTAATTGAAAAAGATGTCGTATTTCTGGTTGTATATGTAATGACTGCAATTGATGTCTGTCATTGCTTCGACATTTGGAAATTATTTGCCTATAATGAATAAATTGTGAGAGGATTGTTCTGATCTACGTGGTAATTCTGATCTACACTTAATTATTCTGTTAATCGTTTGTTTCATAGGTATCGTGTTTCTCTTTTTTCTCGATGGAAGCAGAGGGGAATGTATGCGTCATGCATGTGGATTGTTCAATTTCTTCTTATTCTCAGCAAACTAGACTCCATCTTCCTCTACATTCCTGAATATTATTTGGAGACATTGGTATGCTTCCCAAACTTGTACTCTTTGGAGCTGAATTTGTTTTTTTTCTTGTTTTGAAGCTTGTCATATTTGGTGGGGTAAGACTAAAGGGAACAGCAAAGTATTGCTGCTAAAATGGGGTTGATGTTTGACAATTGTAGCTGTGGTTGAAGAATGAAAATAGTCAAATTTATCCTCTATTTTGTGACCATGTTGATATTGGGGAAAATATAGGATCAGGAGGGCCTTCGAATTTCATATTAAATCTATGCTCTTTTTTGAGGAAAATCAATAGGAAACCTAGTTTAGGGCCTAAATTTAGCTACACCTTTCTTAAGAAGATCACATAGCTGAAGGCTCTCTCTTATTTATGTGTAAGATATAAAAGTGATTTAATGGTGAATAACAGAGTTATATAGAGAGGAATCCTAGTATCATTAACCTATTAAGGATTCTTGTCCTCTAAGAAAGTAGCCGATATGGAAACTAAATTATGCAAGGACTCTAAATTATAAGACAACAACTGAACCTAAATAGACAAGCATTATGTTCTCTGAATGTTGGGAGTTGAGCTAAAACTTGTGATACTTCTAGAGAGTAGGTGGTATAATGGTGCTATTGTTTTATTGGTGGTGCATGGAGTTTTTACATTTTTTACTGTTATCAGTTTCCTTCCTGAGTGAACAGTATTTACATTTTCTGCTACTTGCAGGTAGATTGTTTTCATGTGCTGCGTAAAAGTGATCCTCCATTTGCACCTCAGGCAATATTTATTAAGCAAGGACTTTCATCCTTTGTACGTCTTGAGTTTCTCTCTCTCTTCCCCACCCCCACACACCCTCCTAAAAAACAGCTTATGTGTTTGTTTTGGGATCTATTATTGTTTGTCTTTGTGTTTATTTTTTATCATATTCTTTGTTTCTTGATTTCGAAATGCTTCCAGTTGATTCTGTTTCTTAGCCTGGAAAGAGAAGGTTTTTGTTTGTTTTGTCTCTACTTTTATTCCCCCCCATCCCCCATTCCCCCCCTTTTTTCATCAAGAGGTATGTTCCATGCATTGCAAAATGATTATCTTTTTAGCAGGCCTTTTGACACTGAACTGACTACTGACAAGCATGTCATGTTGTTTAGGAAGTATTAGGTGTTTTTTTTTCTTTTTTTTGAATTCAGAATTTTTTGGGTTGTTTGCATGTTCTTTGGCATGAAGATCTGCATTATGTTCTTCATTTGACGGTTATATGCTTGAAAATTTTATGCAATTGAAAGCTAGTTTTTTTTCCCCTTCTCATATGGATAATTAGCCCGTTGGTGCAATTTTGACCAAGTCTTGCTTTCTATGTTAGGAGCATCTTGGGCTCGTCGATGTTTTACAGAATATAGATGAAAATGATATATTCTGTTGTCGCTAGTTAGCTGCTTTCTGAATGTCTTTTTTGTCAGGTTACTTTTGTCGTCACCCACTTCAATGATCCAAGGATATCGAGTGCAGAGCTGAGGGATCTTCTTCTCCAGTCAATTTCTGTCTTGGTACAATACAAGGAGTTCTTAGCAGTTTTTGAGTGCAATCAATCGGCGACTCAAAGTTTGCCAAGAGCTCTATTGTCAGCTTTTGATAACAGGTCCTGGGTTCCTGTAACAAATATAATTATGAGGCTCTGCAAGAATTCTGGCTTTGGTTCTGCAAAGCGAGGAGAGTCATCCTCCTCTTCAGCTGTATTCCAGGTGAGATCTTGGATACTGCACATCCTCTAATTCTCTTGTTAATTGTTTACGACCTTCTTTTCTACTGGAACTTCTTTTAGTGAATGAATTGGTGTTTTTCCTGAACTTTTGGGTACCAAATTTGTGAAGAGACTATTCCGGGATGCATGCACTGAGGAAGAAGAACTCTTCTCAGCCTTCCTTAATAGGCTGTTTAACACCCTGAGTTGGGCAATGACCGAATTCTCAGTTTCAATTTGTGAAATACAGGAGAATTATCAGGTAATATTTGAATTCTTTTTGTTTTGATTCATACGTCATATATCTTCATTAAAATTTTTAATTATTTTATTGTGGCTTATAAAATTTCTAAAATATATTAATGCATGTGCTGGTAAAGCTGATGCTTGGCGATTCACATAGTAGATCAGTTGGGTTAAATGGGGATTGAGGTTTTCTTATGAATAACTATCTCAGTTAAAAATTTTTGATTCTGCTGTTGGATAATTGTTATGCGTATATTTTGTTTGATTGAGTTAATTGACTACTTAGTTCTTCTAGTTAGTTTTCTATTAATTAATACTTTTAAGGATTCTTTTCAGGTTCTGGAGTTTCAGCAGAGGAAATGCAGTGTTATATTTGACCTCTCATGTAATCTTGCAAGGTTATTAGAATTTTGTACCTGTGAGATACCTCAAGCATTTCTGTCGGGTACAGATACAAACATGCGAAGGCTAACAGAATTGATTATCTTCATTCTAAACCACTTGATTTCAGGAGCTGACCCAGAGCTTTTTGATCTGTAAGTTTATCCTGGATTGTTTCACTATTTTTACTATGTCCAAATCATGTGGACTCCAGTCCCGGCCTTTAATGCATTAGTTCCATACAGAGCTCCTTTGTTTTCTTCCTGGATCATTCATATTCTTTTACTGTGCTGTAAATAATGTGGGCCCTGCTCTGGGCTTTGATGCAGTATCACTGAATTGTCTTCCCTGTTTGCAATCATACATCAGATTTACTGCTCTTGCCCTGTTTGCAATTAAGAAGCATTGGTTTTCTATCTAGATTTTCATTCACGCGTTTTCTTATGGTAAATGTTAATGTCTGGAATCATACATCTGATGTAGAATACATTTGACTGTAGAAGAAATCAACATGCATTGCATGTTTGCCTTCCAGCTCTCTACTTTTCGTGGATTTGTGTTTAGCCTTTTTGGTGAAAAACGCTTGGTTGAAGAATTCATAACTATAGAAGAACAAGATGTTTGAGCAGAATGTATTATCTCCTGAATCTTGTTTCTTCTTGTTGAACAGGTCCATTAGACGCCCTGGTCAGTCTCCAGAGAAGATGAACGGTGGCATGATTTTAGCTCCTCTTGCTGGCATCATTCTGAATTTATTGGATGCAAATAAAGAGGAACACCACGGCAGGCAGAATGATATTGTTGAGATATTTGCTGGCATGGGCTGTGCTGAGACTATCCTCCGTGGATTTTACCTCTTGGAGTGCAATTGGGTTAGTGATTACTTCTCTAATATAATATTTTCTTGAGAATGGTAAAATGCTGCATTCATTTCGAGCAGTTACAGCATTTAGATTTCGCTACTACCATATTCACATTCTTCATTAGTTTACCGAGTAGAACCTTCAACACATTACATTTTTATACACTTTGTACTTGCCTGTCTTGGGGTATGTGATACCATGCGTTCGCTTCACACCAGGCAAGGATACTACTACATACTTTCCATATAAGTTGATCTCCACTTGGTTCAAGTGGTTCAATCTATATGCTTTTATTTGCCAGGGGAGCCCGGGGGGTGGGGTGGATGGTAAGCTACATGCTTTTGAATGGATGTTATCGTTGATATCATTGGATTTTGTTCGTCAGGCTGGTTTTGCCAAAGGGGATGACGATATTACAAAACTGAGGCAGCTAGAAAAAATATCAAGCTTGCTGATATTGACTGAATCAGAGGATTCCGAGACCATTGTGGGATGTGGAGAAACAACCGATTGTGAAGAGAACATATGCTGCATTTGTTACTCGTCCAAGGCAGACGCTCACTTCTTACCCTGTTCCCATGTTTCTTGCTTTGGCTGCATATCCCGGCACCTTCTCAATTGCCAGAGATGCTTCTTTTGTAATGCAACGGTGACAGAAGTCATTCGGACTGAAGAAAATACCACCACATGAAGACTTCCCCCTCCTCACTAGGTGGTTATCCTTCTTCGTTTATCTTTATGATCTTTTCTTCGTTTTTTTTCTTCTTTTCGTTGATAGGTAGTCGAACAAATGTCTGAAGTTCCCCTTGAAGAAAGACGAGGAAATTTACCATTATACCGATAGTTTTTTACTTTGTAGCTCTTCTATATAAGTTATAAATCAAGATACAAAATGTGTTAGTGTACATATAAATATGGGGGAGGCAGATGATGATGGGTAGAGGGAAGAAGATTGTTGTTGGGATACAGTTTTGTAGCAAAAGGTGAAAAGGCATTATTTTGTAAATATTTGAGATGTAAATGAAAATCAAATCTTTTGTGTTCTGGGTTCTCTCTCTCTCTCCCTCTCTCTCTCTCTGGTGTTCTAAAAAGTGTGTTTTCTTGAGAAAAATGATAAGGTCTCAAGTTATTCTTTTTGGTATATCTTAGGTTCTCTCTCTCTCTCTCTCTCTCTCTCTCTCTCTCTCTCGTGTTTTCTTGGAAAAATGATAAGCTCTTCTCTTAAATTGGTATATCTCTCTCTCTCTCTCTCTCTCTCTCTCTCTCGTGTTCTAAAAAGTGTTTCCTTAGGAAAAATGATAAGTTCTTCTCTTAAATAAGGTCTCAAGTTATTCTTTTTGGTATATCTTAGGTTGTGTTTGGTATCATGCAATTAGAGTATGGAATTGGAATTGGAACTTTCAATTTCTTTTTTTTTATTTTGGTAATTCTGGCTTGAAAAAGTTCGGATATTTTTTTCCTTCTAAAATTCACTGTCTCTTAAATGTTTTTTTCTACCTTCTCACTAAAAAATATAGTGATTTTTTTAAAATTTGAAGATTTTAGAGTTAAAAATAAATAATTTTGAAGATTATATACATAATAAGATCAATTTTAAATAAATAAAAAATTAATATTTGTACATTTGAGCTATTTTTAAAATGAAAATTACAAAGAAAAATAAATAAAAAATTAATATTTATACATTTGAGCTATTTTTAAAATAAAAATTACAAAGAAAAATAAATAAAAAATTAATATTTGTACATTTGAGCTATGCCTTGAAGCTAATGGAGATATTCTCTTACCAAGTCTTGAGCTGTGCGGTGTACTCTGTTAAAATTTAGTTGAATGTCGAAACTACCCTCCTCCTGCCACTCTATTTACAGTTCTTGCCAACTGTCTGTGACTGTAAATGTAGGCCTTCGGCGAGTTCGAAGCCCTTTTCAACAAAATCAACTTACTTCACACAGTGAACACCCACTAGTGCGTGTTCTATGTGAGAGAGAGGGAAAATGTTGGGTGCGTTAAAATTGCAGGCAAGGATGCCTATTATGAATTGTAGCTGCGAAGGTAGCTTTAATAATGAGCCGCGGCTGAATTTGCGTTTGAATAATCGGAAATTATTTTTGTCTTTGTCTGTTTCGAAGCATTCTCAGCTGCCGGATTCTTCTCATCAACTCAGCTCCGCCGTGGGTTCATCTTCTCCGTCTGCGGCTGGGATTCAACTCCCTCAATGGACTTTTACTCATCGACACATTCGCATTCTCAATTTCATCGCCTGTGCTGTAATCCCCCATCCCCTCTATCTACATACTGCTTGCATTTTGTAATTTATTTAAAAAGAATTTGTCATTTGTATGATCTACCATATCTGGATTATACTTCTTTTAATTCACAACGTTTTGGTCTTCCGTTTTATCTTACAAACTAAACCAAGATTAATTGAGGGGAAAAGTTCATTTTTTTTCCTAAAACAAGTAAATTGAGTATTGCTGTTTGGGAATTTCTATTTAATTGCGTATTTAGCTTTCATTTATAAATATATTTGTTAACGAGGAAGGCTGATTTTAGAACTGATGGTCTATGGACTGAGTAAGAATTTATGCACTCTTATGCAGGCAGCAATTTCTGCAACCTGGCTATTTTGCTCTGCAATTCCCACTCTACTGGTTTGTTATCATGCTTTTGTTCATTGTCCTTGATGTTCTTACTCTTTATGCATCGTCATGGTGAATTCTTGATTTTCATACACTAGCTTTATAAAAAATTTTAGATTAATATAGAGTCTCTGTATACCTTAATTTAAGATATTCTGTCTGACTTAAAGTTATGGAGATATATGGAATTTAGAGCTTATAGTTGATAATGTAAAAGATATTCTAATTGTCTGGGTTTGAATATTGAAGTGCTCTCTACTATTCTTGCTCATGGAAGAAGAATGTTTGAACAGGATCTTTCATGAAAACCTAGAGGTGGTCTATTTCAAAGAACCACCTTTTTGTTGATATTGATGGGTTTTCTTCCAATCAGTTGCTCAAGCAAATATGAAAACGTGGTTTTATGTTCAGGCCTTTTCAATTTTTGTTTTAAATTATGTTGTGAAGGGCTTTGTACTGAAAAAAGAATGTTTAATCTGGTGTCTTGAAGGCTTTTAAAAGAGCAGCAGAGTCAATGGAGAAGCTGATGGATGTTACTAGAGAGGAACTTCCTGATACCATGGCTGCAGTTCGACTATCTGGAATGGAAATAAGTGATCTGACGATGGAGCTCAGTGATCTAGGGTAGGCAATGGTAAACCTTGCTTTTGTTGGTTTGACTGTTTTAGATTTGTGTAGTGCATATGCCGAAGAAATAACTCAAGATGTTAGGAGTTCTATGTAAAAAGCTAATTTGTGGCTTTTACTTTTTCCTTCTGTTTTCCTTTTGCAGTCAAGAAATAACTCAAGGTGTTAGGAGTTCTACTCGAGCTGTTCGCTTAGCAGAGGAAAGGTTGCGACGTTTGACAAACATGACCCCATCAGGTTATAAAGTTTTCAGTCATTGATTAGCTATTTTTTGGCAAGAGTTTTGAGTGATGAATTTCACATCATCTTTACTTCATTAGCATCCCTGCAGGTGGTAGCTCCAGTGGAGACCAGGGTAGCAGGACCAGTTCTCGCTAGAACTGTGAGGAATGTGAGAGAGGGGATTGTTAAGGGTCGTGCTCTTTTGCAAATGTTTTTTACCCTCACCCATTATTCTAGGATTGCTTTCAACTACTTCAGAACTCGAGCTAAGGCGTGAATAGAAAAGTGGAATCCACATCGCAGGAGTTCGATGTCAGCTTCCTTCTGTACATATTTTTCTGCATAAATTTTCTGTTTTCTGGATTTCTATTAACCTATCTGCTAGGTTGCAAAGTGTTGAGTTGAATTAGCATATAATAACTGTTATTCAACGCAGGGAGCAATAATTTCTTGCCACTGTTTAATTATCCTTTTGAAGCATCCTCTTTTTTTTTCCTTTTTTTTTGTCCTTCTAGAGTGGAAGTCTATTATCTTTGCTATCAATATCATTCAATTCTAGGAACTTGAGCTGACATTTTTCTTATGGGTGTTGTGAACTGCCTGAAAAGAAAAATCATTTAGGATTTTCAAAGTTTATTATTACCTTCAGCTTTCACTAAGTTAAAGAATTCTGACCTGAAGGGAATAGAGTGTTTTTGGAAAATAAAAGATGAGAACTAATGAAGCTTAAGTTACCACTTGGAACTTTGCCTTCTCTTAGTTGTAGCAGGTTTAAGAACATGTATTGAAGAGATGCTAATTTATAAGAAGACAATAATAAACCTAACTAAACAATGATTTTGTCCTGCATCAGATGCTCGGTTTCTTGTGTTCTATACATTATACCTCCATTTGGCCTTGTAGGTTGTCCGGTTGGTAGGATTAGAGTCTTTAAGGTGTCTTTTCCTAGATAGTTTAGGATTTGGTTTTTGAGTCTATAAATAGAGGTGTTTCTTATTCTATTATGTATGCTTTGCTTAATGAATTAATAGTCTACAGAAGTTTTCTGTATTTCTGGTTGTATGGCGCAATAAATGCATTAGGTGCGATGTCTTATGGTTCCAAGTGTGACGTCTAGGTTTCTTCTCTTAGTTTGATGTTAAGGGGTTCACTCGATTGAGTACATGAATAAGTTTGAAGAGCTGAAAGTTCGTTGCAAAGGAGTTGAGGATTCCCGATAGAGCTTATCTCAATTTAAACAGGGACTTATGCCTGAAATACTAAACTAGATTTAACCTCCAAGTTAACAATTTAAACAGGGACTTATGCCTGAAATACTAAACTAGATTTAACCTCCAAGTTAACATCGTAGATGATGCATTCCAGTTGACATATATGATAGAAAGAAGCCAAAAACAGCCAGGTAAGAGGTTTCCTTCTCAAGTCGGGGATGCTACAAGTACCAGAAAGTTTACAGCCAACACTATAGGCACTAACTTCACAGCAGCATCAGCTAATAATAAGTTCAATAATGGAAGAAATAGAAGTTATATGGCAGAAAGTACATGACAAGATGCAAATCTTGAGTGCTTTAATTGCATTCAAACCCTTACAAAGTGCATGGATATGCAACAATGGCATTCCAGTGAGTAACCGCTGCTTGGTAACTTTCACTCATGGCACCTACACATACTCTATCTGGTGTGATGTCATTCCAATGACCATTACACATTCTTCTTGGTCGACCTTGGTTATATGATTGGGAAGTGAAACATGATGGGAAAGAAAACACGTACTTCTTCAATAATTTCAACAAGAAGCAGATTGTTCTAAGCCATTAAGTTCAGAAGCTATGAACAAGCATTGAGTAAAGAGGCCTACCAAGGACAAAAAAAGAGTTGCCAAGATCTTTTATGAGATTCATGACACAAATACTTCAACCATTCATTGGGTGATTCCTTGTGGTATATTTTGATGACATAGTTATATATAGCGAGATGAAAGAAGAACATATAGATCACCTTCAAAAAGTCATGAGAATTCTATGACTTGAAAAGCTATATATAAACTTGAAGAAGTGCAATTTCATGTGTTCTACTGTAATATTTCTAGGGTTTATTATTTCAGCTGAAGAGTTACAAGTTGATCCAAGCAAGGTTAAAGCAATTCTTGATTGGCCTTGCGAGAAGTTTGAAGTTTTCTTGCCTTGGCAACTTTCTATCGAAGGTTTATCAGAAATTTCATCACTTTACTGGCTCCAATAACAGTGAGGCTCCAGTTTTATGTTTACTAGAATTCTCAGATTATTTGAGGATGCTAGCGATGCTTCAAAAGTAGGATTTGGAAATCACAAAGTAATTCAAGAGAACTTTGTACTGGCACTAACCAACGATGTTAGTTAGCCTTCACACAATGTTTGAATGAACTCACGAGGAACTAAGTAAATGAAGTAAGTAAATAAGCAACACACGAAACACAGAAAAAGCCCAACCTTATATTATCACCATAGAAATACAAGGAAACAATCACAAGGCCTGGCAGACTTAGTCCCACTCTAATCAGTCAAGTATTTATAGGGAATGCAACGTCAGCCCACTCCCCATGATCTCCCAACAACTGATTATGGGTCTTCAAATAAGTAACTTTCAAGGAAGTTAACTGATCAAGGGTAAATGAGTCAGCAACTGTCAAAGGAGTTTGCCAGACTGCCCACAAAAGCTGGAAGCCAGTACCAATCTAGCTTTATCACCATTCAACCCTTACGCCCTCGTTAACCGCGCAAGAACCCGCCTCTTTCGCACCAATTTTTACAATTTCACTCGGACGCCACTATCCTAAAGGAACTAAGCATGGTGGATAAGAAATCCGAACCACCTTGCTCCCAATACTCTCAAAGTAAACGGCCAAAATCCCCATGCAAAAACAAGGCTGCTTGCATGGTAAATGGACGTCTAGGAGGTACCACCGAATCATGCATGCAAGACAACAATATAGGATGATGATCACTCTCATTGTACGTGGTGATTGCTGCATCACCACCTAGTTGAACATATGAAGCCACTCAGCAGCGCAAAAGATCGAACAAGAATATATATATATATACGCATATATAGATATATACTAGTCTTTTATTTGCTAGGTAAAGTATATACTAGTTCAATAAAAATCATTATATATATTTAGAACACAAACTTTTATTGATATACCTAATTAATAAGTAGAATTTTTTGGATTAATGTAAAATAATCCCTCAGGTGGGGAGGGAAGCGGGGTAAAAGTACTTTACACTCTGAGTTTTAAAAATATGTAATTTGCTCTTAAAATATATAAAATATCTAAAATATTCTTTCATTTAATTATATTTTATATTATAAAATAACTTCTAAAGTTAAGTAACAAATTATTTTGTGTCGCAAATACTAGAGACATATATCTTTTGTGTCTAACTATATAACTATATTATTCATGTTCTAACAATAAATTTTATTTTTGAACTTCCGTCTCGTATTTTATTTTTAATCTGTCCCTATTTAGAAGATAAAGCATTTTGGTGCAATTTCCATCACTATTCTCTCTATGTTTCAAAGTCTCGATTGAGTCCGAGTTGACTACGGATTGAAGGTGGTTGTTCCAATAACGATACACTTGACAATCGTTATTAAAAAAAATTTTAAATCGGAGAAAACTCAGAGAGAATCAGTGCAACTCGACCGCGACATGTGACTCGCTGAGAAAACAGCTTGACTCAGGTGAGTCAATTTGATCCAACAACAACTCATCAAATAATTTCACAAAAAAAAAAAAAAACCAATTCAGAGAAAAAAAATAACAAATGTTTAATCTTTAAAAATAAAAATCTACAATAAATTTTTAAAAATAATAATGATTAAACAATATTCTTTGACATTAGAAAAAAATATTTATCTTTAAAAAACTCACCGACGAGTAGAAATCTTGAAGAAATTGTTGAATTTGAGCGGTGAAGTGTTCGATTTGAGAAGCCTTATTCTTACTGCTTTAAGTTTTGGAGAAAAAAGGGAGTCTTCTTTCTGCTTTTCTTGATGCTTTAGATGAAGAGGAAAATTTACTAATAACAAATAAAATTAAAAAAAAAACCCATTGAAGAAGAGCTGTTGGTCGCAAAGAGGGAGAGAAAGAAGGGGTGGGGGAGAAACCTAAGAAGAGAAGGATAAATAAGGTTTTCTTTTTTGGTAAATAATAATTAACATATGTCCTTTCTATATCTATTACTCACGCTTTTTTGTAAGCTTTATTTTATTTTTATTTTTTGTGTGGATGGATAGATTTTTTTTTTTTTTTTTGTATTTTTTGAAAAATAAATGTTTATTGAGCATATATTTCTGTTTAAGATTAAGTATATCTAGAAAAGATATTGGATGGAAACATGCTACCCCTATTACTCGTGATAGAAAAGTTGTGAAATGTAATTGTTGAAGAAAGAGACCTAATTATTATTACAAATAAATTCTAATTACTATTACATGCCTCAAAATAAACAGAAAATCACAAAAGATGAAAGGGAAAAACAGAAGATTAAATCTTCACAAAAAAATTTCTGCAAAATTAACCAACTGTTAGTAATAAAGAAAAACACACTGCCGCGGTAGAAACCGACGGCGGAAACTAAATCAAAGAGATGACCAAGACAGAGCAAATGAACAGTCACCGGACAATCGAACGGTCGCTAAGCAACGGTAACGCTGCGTCGAGGCGCCGTGGGTAAGCGAAGGGTTGATCGGACGTTACACCCTCAGAAATGGCCTCAGCTGTGACAAGACTCAACGACAATACCTCCTTCTCTATTTCTCTCTCTTTTCTCTCGACTCACTCTCTAAATACACTAAACAGACAAGCAAAACAGGTGAAAGAAAAGATCGGCAAGTGATAGAATAACAGAATGCCGGCACAGAGAGAAGAGCAGCGGCGGAGCCGCAGAGAGGAGAGGGCAGAAGAACCAGAGAGTTCCAACGGGACTCAAAGAGACAAGAGAGGCAGAATGAAGAGACGGGCAAGAGAAGGAGTAGGAGAGCATGCGCACTGAAATCGAGGAGGCAATTGGGTTAAAACGAGGAGCCGCTAACAGGCGGCCCGGGTGGCCGGCCCGGGCATCTCTGGACCCGGTCAAATGCCTACTCTAGGTTGAGGCCCATCATCATTGGGTAAGGGAAAGAAGATTGGGATGGAAAAAAAATATTGGGAGAACATGAGCCACAAAAAGGCCTACAGTAATTACTGCGGTAAAGTAGCTCATGGGGGAATAACAATAATGAAACAATATTTGGCTCACATTTTCGACAAGTGGAAGCATATTTTACTGTTCCTACTGTACTGCTTTATAATAATAAATAGATTAGTAATTATATTAAATGTCTTTATTTCACTTTATAAATAGTACCATCATATTATTAATATATATTTTTTTATTTTCTGATTTTTTTCATAATTTTTTGAATAACTTAAAATGAGAAAATCACATATCACCTGATATAGCCATCACCTGATATAGCCGATATTAAATCAGATATGAAACGATAACTTCCTATACCGCTAGCGTGACAGCGATTTTGAACCATGATTCTCTCCCCTAATGTGACCAAGGAATGAAATAGCATATTTGATGTAACAAATGATGCTACTTATCGAGCAGGCGTGGATAACGTGACACTTAGAATTGGTTCTCTACCCGATGGCCACCCCAAATAAACCAACAGATGATATATAGGCATATTCATGGCTATTGTACACTCTTCATTTGCCATCAAAACACTGTTTCTTATTAACCTTTAGATTAACAGACAATTTCTATACTATTTTATTCTAATCTGCGTTTAATGATCTTTTGGTTCCTTAAACTAAAAAAAAAAATAAAAAAATGCATATAGTGAGAGTGAGAGGGGTGATGAAATGCATGAACCCTACCATATTACACATAAAACCTTAAAAGCTTAAGAATACGTAATTTCAGTAGTTGAAAGAGATCAAAGTCTAATTTATTACACATTATAATAAGTAGTGCACTCTAGAAATCATATTTATTTGAAAAATCTAAGCATACTATGAAAGATCAAAGCAGAAATCAATTGTTGGGACGATCTGTTCCAGTGTTTATTTTTCCCATAACAGGTGAAGAACATGGCGCAACGTCACAAACCTGTTCCCATCCAATTTATGTCAGTGTTTTTTTATAAAGAAAAATAAAATGTTTGAGGAAAAGAGAAAAAATTAAGAATTCATTTCATTTCTTTTTTCTCTGGGTTAAATAATGGAAAAGCTTAAAAAAAAAAAAGTAATAGAAAGGTTTCAAATGGAGCACTAAGAATATAATTTTCTTTTGAATAAAATGAGCTAAAGCTAGTATCTAAAACCAAAGAAAAAATTGCAAAAATGTGTAAAGGGACTTACTGGGGCACTCTTTCCTTGTTCCTCTTCTTGCTTTCTGAAACCAAAACAATTTAGAAAAAATCTGGTTATGATTGCAATGCAGGTACCTGTAGGGTTCTCTGCAAACTCAGCTGAAGTACTCATTTTGTTTCCTTAGAGAAAAGCAATGAAAACTGAACCAAATTAATCTTTAGTTCTTAAGATGGTGCATATGGTTTGTGCATTGGTCACCTACATATATATATATACACACACAAAAACTTAACATGTATTTATTAGTACACTATGTCTATGTCCGATTACTAATGTATTGGTGTGGGTTTGGAGGAGTATTTGCCCTTCGTCCCATAAAGATTGCCTTATAATTTTCTTTGCCTTATAATTTTTTTTCTAAATTATAGTTGCATTTCTTTTATAAATAATGATATTTAATTTCTTAAATTTCTTTTTATGTCCTTCATTATTATATATCTTAATTATTAAACTTCTCTACTTCTAAAAGAATATTGATGAACTACACACTATTTTAATACCTTTATATGTATATTTGTAAAGTTTCAAGACAAAATGTCAAATTTATTTAATATTTAAAAAATTGTATAAAAGAAAAATTAAAATAAATTTTATTAGTCTAACTAATTTTCTTAATGTGTGTAAAAATTGAACTAAGACCATTTTTGTGGGATAGAGGGATATTTGAATTGAAAATACTATTGAATGGGATAGAGGGATCATTTAAAACATCACGTATCTAATGATACCTCGCATCAATGTGTTTGGACTTAGAATGAAAGGTTGGATTCTTACCAACATGGATAACGCTTTGACTATTACAATGCAATACATACTTTCCTTGAGAATATCCAACTTCCTTCAGAAACTTCCTCATCCAAAGTAACTCCTTGCAAGCCTATGTACCTATAATGAACTCAGCCTCAGTGGTAGACAATCAACACATCTCTGCAACCGAGATTGCCGTAACATAGCTACCTCTTCAAAGGTAATTAGGTAGCCTAAAATAGAGTTTCTAGAATCAACATCTTCAGTCATATCTTAATCAACGTAGCCCTCAAGAACACACTTGTCTTTGCTAAAACACAGTCTCAAACTAGAAGAGCAAAAGAGATATCTCAGAATCAACTTCACACCTTCCTAATATTCTCTTCCTGGATTTGAAAGAAAACGGCTGACAACACCAACTGCATGAGCTATATCTGGTCACATACACACCATAGCATACATTAAACTACCAACAGCTAAAGCATAAGGAACTTTCTGCACGTCTTTCTTCTTTTCTTTAGTGGAGGGGGTATAATTTGACACTTAACTTGAAGTGACCAGCAAGTAGAGTGCTTGCAGCCTTAGATTTATCCACTCTGAACCTCTGGAGTATCTTCTAAATGTAGCTCTCTTGAGATAACCAAAGCTTCATCACCTTTTTTTATGGGAGATTTTCACTTCAAAAATCTGCTTTGCCGGTCCCGAAGTCTTTTAAAGCAAAAGACTTACTCAATTCTTGTTTCAACTTGTCAATCCTGCAACATCTTTACCGACAATAAACAAGTCATCAACATAAAGGAAAGGAATAATAAAATCATCATTGAAAAACTTTTGCACAAATACAAAATGATCATAAGTTGTCTTTCTGTAGCCTTGCTTCCGCATAACAGACTTAAACTTCTTATACCACTGTCTCAGTGCTTGTTTCAACCATACAAACTTTTCTTCAATCTGCAAATATGGTCTTTTTTTTCTTTCACCCGAAATCTCTCAGGTTGTTCCATGTTGATTTCTTCCTCAAAATCAGCATGAAGAAAAGCTGTCTTGACATCCATCTGCTCAATCTTTAGATCCAGGCTAGTTGCTAAACCAAGCATAACTCGGATTAATGACAGCTTCACAACAGGAGAAAATATCTCTGAGAAGTTCACACATTTCCTCTGACTGAAACCTTTAATAGCCAATCTAGTTTTGTACCAGGGGTGTGAAGAATACTCTTCCTGCTTTAATCTATAAACCAATCTATTCTTCAAATCTCGCTTACCCTTCGATAGTTTCACTAAAGCAAAGGTATGATTATCAAAGAATGACTTCATCCAATCTTCTATATCATTGAACCGCTGCTATTTCTGCTCACTTTCAATAGCCTCTTCATGACACTTTGGTTATGTCCCGCCACTCAAGAATACAAACTTATTTGGAGAATACTGATAGCAGGATGTCTAACTCTGGTAGACCTTTTAAGTAGAACTTAAGCTGGTTCTTTAGGTAAATCAACAATTGCAAGGGGCTGCATATCAGCAACATCATCATCTCGAATGCCTATATCATCCATAGCATGTTCAATAGTTTGAGAATCACATTCGTGTAACTCTATCTATGTGCCAACTTCAACTATATCAAATACACGGTGTGTAGGGACCTTCTCCATATTAACGAGATCACAATGACTCTTTGATCCTGCTTTTTGAACCTTTCAAAAATCATCAACAGTTTGGTCTTCAAAGAATACCACGTCTCTGCTTCGACAAGTTTCTTCTCAATTGGATCATATAATCTGTATCAAAACTCATCCTGGCCATACACTACAAAAAAGATCCAGATTACTGCACAGGTCGAGAGCACCCAACCTGACCCGACCCAAAAAAACCTTGAATTTAAATGTTGAGATTTTGCCTTGGAAGAGGTTTGGACCTGTAATCTCCAAGTTAGAAGTCTTAGCTCTAACCCGTGCTCTATTAAAGTTGTGCAACTTGTGCAATATTATATATATATTAAATTTAAAAATATAAAAGAAAGATATGTAATTACTAATTGATTATCGACTGAATTTCGATTCGGCCGGTAATTTCAGTAGGTAAAATATAATTTTTTGGTAGTGATACTTGAGAAAGATATACTGTCTTGTCTTTAAATTTAACTTAGACCTTTTATTATTTGGAACATGAACATGGTCCTTGCAACCAAAAACTCGTAGATGATCATAAGAAGCTTTCTTACCTAACTAAACATTCTCTGAGACATCTTCATCTAAAGAAACAGTAAGAGATAAATTGATGACATGAAAAACTATAATAAGAGAATTCACTCCAAATGAATTTTTGTAGCTTAGCCTTTGAAGGCAAACATCAAACTCTCTCAACCATAATTTTGTTGATCCTTTCTACCAAACCATTTAGCTGAGGAGTCTTAGGAGGAGTTTTTTGATGCTTGATACCTTGATGCTTGCAATACTGATCAAACAGCCCACAGTATTCAACACAATTATCAATCCGGATACACTTAATCTTATTCCTAGTTTCTCTTTCAATTAGGGCTGTAAACGGGTCCAGACCCTCAGGGTACCCCCAGACCCGAACCCGTACCCTTATAGTGAAACTTGGACCCGGACCCGGACCCATACCCTCCAAGGTATAAAATTCTGGACCCAGACTCGACCCTCAAGGGTCCAGGGTAGGGTATGGGTATACCCGTACCAGTATGACATTTTTCTATTTTATTTCCCTGTTAAACAAAAATATGTAAAACAATGTATAATTCAAAAAATAAAAATTTTAACATGATTAACATAATCTCCTTAACATTTCTTTCAAGAAATAAAATCATTTAACATCTCTAATTCACATAATTAAAAGTTCAAATATACACAAAATCGTCATAGTGTGAGTATGATGTGATGTGAGTGTAGTTGGTTGGTAGGTAGGTAGAGTAGAGGTAGTAGGTTAGGGTTAAAGATAAGAGTAAAATAATATGTTAAAAAAATTATAAATTATATATTAATATAATATAATATATAAAATATATTATTATTTTATTAATACGGGTATACGGGTATACGGGTCTGGGTATCACTATACCTTACCCGTACCCATATAGTAGTATAAATACGGGTAAGAGTACGGGTACTGGTCCGGGTCCGCGGGTATAAAATTTAAACCTTACCCGTTAAAAACGGGTACAGACCCGTGCGGGTACGGGTAAGACCCGCCCCGTTTACAGCCCTACTTTCAATAGAGGCCTAAACCAGTTTAAACTTTTTCAAAGTCTTGATCTTTAGTTTTTAAGGGATAAACCTACAGTTTTCTTGAGTGATTCATCAATAAAGGTCACAAAATACGGTGCACCACCAAGTGATTGTACCTTTAAAGGACCACAAACATCAGAATAAATCAATTGTAAAAATTTTGATTTTCTTGAAGAAGGATTGGTCTTAAAAGAAACTCTTTTCCGCTTCCCTACTAGACAATGAACACACTTTACTTACTTCAAAATTTTCATTTTTTAATCAAACAACGAAGTCCTTTGTCACTAATGTGACTCAATCGCCTGTGCCATAGATCAGTTGAATGTTTACAATCCACCACATTGACACTATTACTGAAATAGAAGCCTGCATCAGATACAGATTGGTACACTTCTTTCTATGAGCCACAATAAGAGAACCTTTATAGAACTTCCACTCCCTTCCACCAAAGTTGTTACAAAAGCCATTATCCTTAAGTCTCCCAACTTTAATCAAATTCAGCTTGATATCCAGAGCATGTCTGACATCTCGATGCAATAACTGACTGCTATTATTAGTCCTCAAGCAGATTTACCAATGCCAATTACTTTAGACAAACCATCATTATCCATTCTCAATACTCCATAGTCACCAAGAATATAGGAAGAAAAGAACTCTTTCATGGTTGTAACATGAAGTGCAATGCTAGTATCTACTACCCAATCAATGTAATAAGAAGTGTAATTAATCACACCCTTTATCATATATAGCAAGATGTTTTGAGGTAGTAGTAGCAACACAATCACCGCTACCATCTTTTTTTGTTTCAGAATTACCGCCATTTTTCTCTTCTCTCTTCTAGTTGAAACAATTTCTTTTAATATGTCCCTTTTTGCTACAGTAATGACATTTAGCATCCAGGCATCTGGATATAGACTTGCTTCTTCTCTTATCTCTGCTCTTTTAACTTTTCTCTTTAGTTCTCACTCTCTTTTTAGTAATCAGTACTTCAAAATGTGAACATGAAGAACCTACAATTCTTCTTCTAACCTCTTTATTAAGGATACTTGCTTTAGTATATTCCAAAGACATTACAGTAGGAGTAAAAGTATTGGTGTAAGAAATACGAAAAGTTTATTAAGAACCATGTAAAGTGCTGAGCAATCACAGGTCCAGATTTCATCTTCAAATTCAACTCCCACATTTGAAAGTTCATGGACAACATTCTAAAATTCATTCACATAATCCATAACTAGTTCCTTCTTTATATCTCAATTCTATTATTCTCTTCAAACAGAAGAGCTTCTTGTTGCTGGTTTTAAAAGTATATATATTTTCAAGCTTATCCTATAAGACTTCAGCATTAGTATCATATGCACTATGATTTTGAACATTCTCCTCAGATCAAGATATAATATATGCACACTCTTGTTTATGCTCAAAATTCATTTTCTTTATCAAATTTACACTCAGGTTTTTCGGATTGAAGCATAGGCAAATGAGAACTCTTCACAAATAATAAATCTTGCATTCTTCCCTTCCAATTATAATAGTTTGAATCATTCAAATATACCATCTAAGCATTTTTCATTTTCATAATTCAAACAAGCAAATAAACATAGACAACCACTGTAACCATAACCTTGATACCACTCTGATGGGAGAAAAAGGCACAACAAATAACAACTTGTCCAAGTTTACCAAGCAAAAATAACAAATACCACAAACTAATAATCTTGATAAATTCTTCCTAAGTTGTAAGAATATAGTAGAAACCATGAATAATAATCACAGAAGCCACAAAAGTAGCAAATAAATAAAGCAACATAAGCAACAAGAGAACATCCAAGAACTTTTACGTGGAAAACCTCTCCAAGACTAAGAGGAAAAACTACGTCACCGTTGAGTTCAAATATCCAAACCTCCAATATAAACAAATAAGTGAATACAAGAGAGTCTCAATCACAATAAACTAAACGCACATCCCCAAGAAAGCAATAACTTCGCCAAAATATAAAAGAGAAGAGAAAAAGGGTAGAGATCACCAAGAATATAGCCTTCTATTCGGAGGCTTTTTCTTCCAATCGATTGTCAAAAAGACGATCTCACCTTCTCCCCTACCACAATCGAAATTTCTGCTCAATCAGAGAAGAAATAACCAAAAATATTTATGCGACTCTCTCTCTCTCTCTCTCTCTCTCTCTCTCTCTCTCATACTAATTGTTGAAAAGTGAAGATTTTTAATTCTCTAATAGGCTAAGACGTAGATTTCAAGAATTGAATATTTTAGTGACACATAAAAGGGAGCCCAACCTAACACTAAAATTACGATTATTAAATCATATTAGAGAATAACGATTGTCACAATTACATTTGCACCTTTCAAAAGAGAAAAAAACAATTACATTTGTAACCTTGAATTTAGTTGGTTAGCATTGAAAGAAATCTGTTCGTGACTAGGGTTGGCAGTTGTACCGTTTTTTTCTATGATAGATTATCTAATCGACCATAACTCTTTTAAGTTTGATATTTATTAAGATCGATCGATACTAAAATTGATAGATTTTGATAAAAGAATTTTACAGACAGAAAAAGTCGATATTGATACGGTATATTGTATTTTATTATTTTTATATTATAATTAATTTTTATATTTAATATGTTTTGAAATTCATGTACTTACATTTGAACTTTGTTACTTTTTTCTAGTTATTTGTGTAATTTTGTTATTTTTTTATTGTTTAAACAATTACGTATAATTTGTGACTTTGTTAGATTTTTTTTTTGCCATTTTTAAAATTTAATTTTGATTTTAAATTTTAGTCAGTTACCCATTACTAAATGATTTCCATATTAATAATAAGAAAAATTATTAATTAATAAACGATATAAAATTAATAATCATCAAATAAATTATAACAATAAGACTAATAGATTAGTTACTGCATTGACATTTTTATTTGTGACACAAACTTAAGATCCTTCTTTTCCCGTAAAAAAAAAAAAAAGTTTATCCTTGAAAAGAGTCATAGTTGCACTTTGATTCACTTCAAAATATCTATCCTTTTATATTTTTCTTTTCGGTACATGTGCCCTAATTAAATCCAACCTTTAATATTATTGAACTAAATTTTCACGCTTATTAATATTGATACTAATGCCTTGTTCTCTATTACTACTCTAAGATTAGGAGGGTTTTAGCTTATTTAATTTTTTTTGAAAAAATATTTATTTTAAACTTTGAGTTATTTTTGAGCTACTTTCATTAGTTTATTATTTATGTTTTTAACTTTAAATAAATTAAAAAAATTATTTTAAAAAAGTTAACTTAATAGTATATTTTAAAATTGTATATACTTATTGATATCATTAAAATGAGTGAATAGTAAAAATAGTTTCCAAACTACCTTTTATGACAACTTAGTCTCTCTTCTTTATTTTTAATAATTATAGTTTTCCAATTATTTTTCTGGTATCAATTTAGTCATATTTTTTATTTTTAATATACATATTACCTCAATTATGAATTTATTATTTTTTCGGTCCCACCATTACTCATGCGATTGAAACAATGTAGATTTAGGTAGTTTTAGTAGCTCTTTTCTCATAAACGCAAAAAAGAATAAATGTAAATTATATATTGAAAGAAAAGTAAACTTTTTCATCTTCATCTTCATATCTTTCTTATTAAATCACATTTATTTGTCACTCTCAGTACGTGTATGTGCAAATCACAAGTTTGAATCTACCGTATTCATCGTAGAGTGTTGTAGTTAGAATAAAAAAAAAATGTAATTTATAGTTAGTAGACTATAAATACTATTCAAAATAAATAAGGAAGAATGAGTTATAATAAGAAAAATAGTTGAAGAAATATAAACATTAAAAATAAAAAAACTAAATATAGTAAGAAAAATAGTTTAGATTATTTTTACAGTTTATTGTATTATTAAAATTAAAACGTTTTAATAATTATTTTCTTAAAATAATAATTTTTTAATCTGCTGTTTAAAATAAGCTAAAGCAATAAAGAAAATCTCAGTGACAATCCTTGACTTTCCACAGGTTTCAACAACGTTTCAAAACAGTAATTGCTTTAGCATTCTTTTGTTGTGGGGATGGTTTAATATATTTTTATATTAATTTTATTAATAAAATTTAATTAAATGAAAGATAAATTCTAGTTCAATTGGTAAATTTTTAAAAAAAAATTATTATTATAAGAAGTATATTAGATAAAATAATAAAAAGTTATAATAATTTTTCTTGAGCATTCTTTTATATTTGTTCGTGGTTTATTCTCATGAGAGTAACTAATATTGATATTTAGTAAAGAATTTATGTTTTTTACGGTAAATATATTTGTGTACACTGATATTTGATGTTAAAGATAGCATAATAATCATTGACTTTCTAAGCTTTAATTAATTCATTACATAGAACTTAACTTGCCAATTATATCACATGGGAAGACCATTATTTTGTCCTCTCTTTTTCATTATTGGAAACTGCCTAAGAACATTATGCTATACTGTTAAAGAATAGTGATTATTTTATTGTTTAGCATTAGGTCCTCCTCGAATTCAAGAATCAGTTCATGAATTCAACAAGAAAAGCTGCTGTCAACTACAAAGTTATATGGCACCAGCTGTTGCCATGATTGCTTACTTACCGTGCATTGTGCAAAAGATGGCAAATTGGCTAACTCTACCTCCAAAGTTAATTTAAGAGAAAGAAGAATATTGTGATGATTAGCATATTAATTCGAATTTTTACAGACAAATAAAATATGTGTTATATATTTATACAACATAAAAAAATATATAGAATTGATCTGAGCAATATAATAGAGAAATATTTTTTGAACTTAAATTTTTTAAAAAACGTGATGATTAATATACGAATTCGTATTTCAACCGTCAAGTGAAATGCTGTGTGATGTATCTTTACGATATGAGAAACATAGTGAATTATTTTGAACAATTTATAGGGAACAGTTTTGGGGACATAAATTTGTAAAAAACATTATGATTAACTCATAGATTCGGCCTTCAAAGGACAACTGATACTTTATGCGATTATTTTTAAAACATTAGAAACATAAATAATTTTTTTCCCCATTTCATGGAGAATTTTTTTGGGACCAAAATTTTTAAAAAATGTGAATATTAGCACGAGAATTCGGACTTCTACAGACAAGTGAAACATTGTGCCATATATCTATACAACATGAAAACATACAAAATTGACATGAGCAATTCTACGGAGAAATATTTTTTGTACCTAAATTTTGTACACGGATTCGGCCTTCTATAGACAAGTGAAACATTGTGCCATATGTCTATACAAAATAAAAACATACAGAATTGATATAAGTAATTTTAGGATGAAATTGGACCTAAATTTTGTAAAAAATGTGATCTAATGCACATGAATTCGGACTTCAACAGGCAAGTGAAACGTTGTGCGATGTATCTTTACAACATGAGAAACATAGTGATACATTGTGAGCAATTTTATAAGGAATTATTTTGCGGACATAAATTTTTTAAAAAATGTAATGATTAACTCACAAATTCGGCCTTCAGAGGACTAGTGAAACTTTGTGCGATTATTTTTAAAATGTGAGAAACATACAGAATTATTTGAACAATTTTATGGAGAACTATTTTTTGGACAAAGATATTTAGAAAATCGTGATGATTAGCACACGAATTTAGGCTTCTACAGAGAGTGAAACATTGTGCCATATATCTATACAACATGAAAAACATACATAATTGATCTAAGCAATTTAAAAGAGAAATATTTTTCAGCCCTAAATTACTTAAAAAACATGATGGTTAACACATTAATTCGTGCTTCTACAGGCGGGTGAAACGTTCTGCAATGTCTCTTTACGACATGAGAAACATAGTGAATCATTTAGAGCAATTTTATTGAGAATTGTTTTGTGGACACAAATTTTGTAAAAACGTAATGATTAACTCACATATTTGGCCTTCAAAGGACAATTGAAACTTCATACTATTATTTTTACAACATGAGAAATATACCGAATTATTTTGAGTAATTATATGGAGAATTATTTTTTGGACCAAAATTTTTAGAAAAACGTGATGATTAACACACGAATTTAGGTGAAGAATCCCAAATTAGCATGCTAATCATCACTTTTATCTAAAAATTTTGGTCCAAGAAATAATTCTCCATATAATTACTCAAAATAATTCAGTATATTTCTCATGTTGTAAAAATAATGGTATGAAGTTTCAATTGTCCTTTGAAGGCCGAATATGTGAGTTAATCATTACGTTTTTTAAAAAAATTTATATCCACAAAATAATTCTCTACAAAATTGCTTAAAATGATTCGTTATGTTTGTCATGTAGTAATGATACATCGCACAATATTTCACTTGCCTAGCCAGAACTCATGTGCTAATCATCACGTTTTTTAAAAAATTTACGTCCCAAAAATATTTATTTGTTAAATTGCTCATATCAATTCTTTATGTTTTTCATGTTGTATAGATATGTGGCACGATGTTTTACTTGTCTGTAGAAGCCCGAATTCGTAGTTTTAGTCAAATAAATAGTTCTAAAAAAGATTACTTAAAATAATTTTGTATGTTTCTCATGTTGTAAAAATCATTGTACAAAGTTTTAGTTATTCTTTTAAGGCCGAATCTGTGAGTTAATCATTAGGTTTTTAAAAAAATTTATGTCCAGAAAATAATTCTCTATAAATTGCTCAAAATGATTCACTATGTTTCTCATGTTGTAAAGATACATAGCACAACGTTTCACTCGCCTGTTGAATCCTGAATTTGTGTGTTAATCAGCATGTTTTTTAAAATTTTAGGTTAAAAAAATATCTCTCCGTTAAATTGCTAATATCAATTCTGTATGTTTTTCATGTTGTTTAGATACATAGCACAATGTTTCACTTGCCTATAGAAGCCCAAATTCGTGCGCTAATCATCATGTTTTACTAAAAATTTTGGTAAAAAAAATAGTTATCCAAAAAATTGCTCAAAATAATTATATATATTTTCTCATGATTTGAAAATAATTGTAAAAAGTTTCAATTGTCCTTTGAAGGTCCAATCTATGAGTTAATCGTTACGTCTTTTACAAAATTTATGTCCAGAAAATAATTCACTATAAAATTGCTCAAAATTTTGTGCGATTTACCTTTACGACATGAGAATTAGTGAATCATTTTGAGCAATTTTATATAGCATTATTTTGCGGGCATAAATTTTGTAAAAAACTTAATGACTAACTCATAGATTTGACCTTCAAAGTACAATTAAAACTTTCTATGATTATTTTTAAAACATTAGAAAATACAGAATTATTTTGAGCAATTTTATGGAGAAGTAATTTTTGGACCAAAATTTTAGATAAACGTGATGATTAGTACACGAATTCGGGCTTCTATAGACAAGTAAAACATTGTACCATACATCTATACAAGATTAAAATGTAAAGAATTTATCTAAGCAATTTAATGGAGAAATATTTTTTCTGACCTAAATTTTGTAAAAAATATGATGATTATTACACGAATTCGGACTTCCACAGGCAAGTAAACGTTGTGCTATGTATCTTTACAACATGAGGAACATAGTGAATCATTTTGAGCACTTTATTATAGAATTATTTTCTGGACATAAGTTTTTAAACAAATGTAATGATCAACTTACAGATTCGGCTTTCAAAAGACAATAGAAACTTTGTACGATTATTTTTAAAACATGAGAAACATATATAATTATTTTGAGCAATTTTATGGAGAACTATTTCTTTTAGAAAAACTTGATGATTTGCACACGAATACGGTCTTCTACAGACAAGTGAATCCTTGTGCCATATATCTATACAACATGAAAATATGCAGAATTGATATGAGTAATTTTACGGAAAAATATTTTTCGGATAAAATTTTTTGAAAGACAGTAATGATTAGCACACGAATTCGGGGCTTTAACAGGTAAGTGAAACATTGTGTGATGTATCTTTACGACATGAGAAACTTTGTGAATCATTTTGAGCAATTTTGTAGAGAATTGTTTGCGGGCATAAATTTTGTAAAAAACGTAATGATTAACTTATATTTTCGACCTTCAAAGAACAATTGAAACCTTTTATGATTATTTTTAAAATTTGAGAAACATACAGAATTATTTTCAGTAAATTTTTGGAGAGGTATTTTTTGGACCAAAATTTTGTAAAAAACGTGATGATTAGCACAAAAATTCGGGCTTCTAAAGGCGAGTGAAACATTGTATCATACATTTGTACAACAAAAAAAATACATCATTGATATAAGCAATTTTACAGAGAAATATTTTTCGTACCAAAATTTTGTAAAAAATGTGATGATTAACATACGAATTAAGGCTTTTACAGGCAAGTAAACGTTGTGCAATGTATCTTTACAGCATGAGAAACAAAGTAAATCATTTTGAGCAATTTTATAAAGAATTATTTTCTGGGCATAAATTTTTTAAAAAACGTAATGATTAACTCATATATTCGGCCCTTAAAGGACAACTGAAACTTTGTACGATTATTTTTAAATTATAAGAAACATACAAATTTATTTTGAGCAATTTTATAGTGAACAATATTTTGGACCAAAACATTTTAAAAATGTGATGATTAGCACACGAATTCGGTCTTCTACAGACAAGTGAAACATTTTTCCATATATCTATAAAACATAAAAACTTACAGAAATTATATGAGCAGTTTTACGGAGAAATATTTTTCGGACCTAACTTTTGTAATAAATGTGATGATTGGCACACCAATTCGGCCTTCAACAAGCATGTGAAACGTTGTACGATATGTCTTTACGATATGAGAAACTTAGTCAATCATTTTTAATAATTTTATTGAGAATTATTTTAAGGAAAAAAATTGTTAAAAAAACGTAATGACTAACTCAAATATTCGGCCTTCAAAGGACAACTGAAACTTTGTAACATTATTTTTAAAGCATGAGAAACATACAGAATTTTGAGCAATTTTATGGAGAATTATTTTTTGGACCAAATTTTTTAGAAAAACGTGTTGATTCGCACACAAATTCATGCTTCTACAGAAAAATGAAACATTGTGGCATATATGTATAGAATATAAAAACATACAGAATTGATAAGAGTAATTTAATGGAGAATTATTTTTCGGACTTCACTTTTTTAAAAACTGTGATTGATTAGCACACGAATTCGGGCTTCAACAGGCATGTGAAATATTGTGCTATGTATCTTTACGACATGAGAATCAGTGGATCATTTTTAAAAATTTTATAGAGAATTATTTTGCGGACATAAATTTTTTAAAAAATGTAATGACAAACTCACATATTCTGTCTTCAAAGGATAACTGAAATTTTGTACGATTATTTCAAAAACATGAGAAACATACATAATTATTTTAAGAAATTTTATGGAGACTAATTTTTTGGACCAAAATTTTTAAAAAACATGATGATTAGCACACAAATTCGAGCTTCTACAGACAAGTGAAACAGTGTGCCGTGTATCTATACAACAAGAAAAACATAGAAAATTGATATGAACAATTTTACGGAGAAATATTTTTGCACCTAAAATTATTTTTAAAAATGTGATGATTAGCACACAAATTCAGCCTTCAGCAGGCAAGTGAAACGTCGTGCAATGTATCTTTAGGACATGATAAACTTAGTGAATCCTTTTGAGCAATTTTATAGAGAATTGTTTTGCGGACATAAATTTAGTAAAAAGCATAATGATTAACTCATAGATTCGACCTTCAAAGGACAATTGAAACTTTTTACGATTATTTTTAAAACATAAGAAACATACAGAATTATCTTGAGCAATTTTTTGAAGAATTATTTTTTCAACCAAAATTTTTAGAAAAACGTGATTTTTAGCACACGAATTCGGGCTTCTACAGAAAAGTGAAATATTGTGCCATATATATACAACATGAAAAAATACAGAATTGATATGAGCAATTTATAGGAGAAATATTTTTTGGAGCTAAATTCTTTAAAAAACGTGATGATTAGCACACGAATTCAGGCTTCAACAGGCAAGTGAAATGTTGTGCAATATATTTTACAATATGAGAATCATAGTGAATAATTTTGAGCAATTTTATACAGAATTATTATACAGACATAAGTTTTAAAAAAAATATAATGATTGACTCAAATATTCGGTCTTCAAAGGACAACTGAAACTTTGTACGATTATTTTTAAAACATAAGAAACATACAAAATTATTTTGTGCAATATTATGGAGAATTATTGTTTGGACTAAAATTTTTAGAAAAAAAGTGATAATTAGCACACAAATTCGGGCTTCTACGGACAAGTGAAATATTGTGGTATATATGTATACAACATAAAAACATATAGAATTAATATGAGCAATTTTGTTTGGACCAAAATTTTTAGAAAAACGTAAAATTTTTAGAAAAATGTGATAATTAGCACACAAATTCATGCTTCTACGGACAAGTGAAATATCGTGGCATATATGTATACAACATAAAAACATATAGAATTAATATGAGCAATTTTACGGATAAATATTTTTTAGACCTAAATTTTTAAAAAATGTGATGATTAGCACACGAATTCGGACTTCAACAGGCAAGTGAAACGTTTTGTCATGTATCTTTACAACACGAGAAACATAGTGAATCATTTTGAGCACTTTTATAGTGAATTATTTTCTGGACATAAATGTTTAAGAAAATGTAATGATTAACTCACAAATTCGGCCTTCAAAGGACCATAGAAATTTTGTATGATTATTTTTAAAACATGAGAAACATATATAATTATTTTGAGGAATTTTATGTAGAACTATTTTTTGGAGCAAAATTTTTAGAAAAATGTGCAATGATTAGCACATGAATACAGGCTTTTACAAACAAGTGAAACATTGTGCCATATATCTATATAACATGAAAAACATACGGAATTGATATGAGAAATTCTACAGAGAAATATTTTTCGGACCAAAATTTTGTAAAACACGTGATGATTAGCACACAAATTTGGATTCAACACGCAAGTAAAACGTTGTACCATGTATCTTTACAACATGAGAAACATAGTGAATCATATGTAACAATTTTATAGTGAATTATTTTGCGGACACACATTTTTTAAGAAATGTAATGACTAACTCAAATATTCGGCCTTCAAAGCACAATTGAAATTTCGTATGATTATTTTTAAAACTCGAGAAGCATACATAATTATTTTAAGCAATCTTGTGAAGACCAACTTTTGGACCAAAATTTTAATAAAAATGTGAAGATTAGCACATGAATTTGGACTTCTACAGACAGGTGAAACAATGTGTCATGCAACATAAAAACATACAGAATCGATATGAGAAATTTTACGAGGAAATATTTTTCGGACATAAATTTTGTAAAAAATGTGATGATTAGCACAAGAATTCAGGCTTCAACAGACAAGTGAAACGTTGTGTGATGTATCTTTACAACATGAGAAACATACTGAATGATTTTGAGCACTTTTATAGATAATCATTTTCTGGACATAAATTTTTTAGAAAACATAATGATTAACTCACGTATTCGGCCTTCAAAGGACAACTAAAACTTTTTACGATTATTTTTAAAACACGATGAACATGGAGAATTATTTTCAGCAATTTTATGAAGAACTATTTTTTGGACAAAATTTTTTTAAAAATGTGATGATTAACACACGAATTCGGGCTTCTACAGACAAGTGAATTGTTTTGCCGTGTATCTATACAATATGAAAAACATATAGAATTAATATGAGTAATTTCACGAAGAAATATTTTTGGACCTAAATTTTGTAAAAAACGTGATGGTTAGCAAACGAATTCGGCTTTAACAGGCAAGTGAAACGTCGTGCGATGTATCTTTACTACATGAGAAACATAGTGAATAATTTTGAGCAGTTTTATAGAGAATTATTATCTGGACAAAAACTTTTTTAAAAACGTAATGATTAACTCACAGATTCGGTCTTCAATGTAAAACTGAAACTTTGTAGGATTATATTTAAAACATGAGAAACATACAGAATTATTTTGAGCAATTTTCTGGAGTACAATATTTCGGACAAAATTTTTTAAAAAATGTGATTATTAGCACACGAATTCGGGCTTCTACAGACAAGTGAAACAGTGTGCCATGTATTTATACAACATAAAACACATACAGAATTTATTTGAGCAATTTTACGGAGAAATATTTTTCGCTCCTAAATTTTGTAAAAAATGTGATGATTAACACACGAATTTGGCCTTCAACAGACAAGTGAAACGTCGTGTGATATATCATTACGACATGAGAACCTTAGTGAATCCTTTTGAGCAATTTTATAGAAAATTGTTTTACAGACATAAATTTTGTGAAAAACGTAATGATTAACTCATAGATTTGACCTTCAAAGGACAATTGAAACTTTTTATGATTATTTTTAAAAGATGAAAAACATAAAGAATTATTTTGAGGAATTTTCGAAGAACTATTTTTCTGACAAAAATTTTTACAAAAAATTGATGATTAACTCACGAATTCGGGCTTCTACAGACAAGTGAAAAATTGTGTCATATATCTATACAATATGAAAAACATACATAATTGATATGAGCAATTATACGGAGAAATATTTTTCGGCCCTAACTTTTGTAAAAAATGTGATGATTAGTATACGAATTCAGCCATCGGTTGGCATGTGAAACGTTGTGCGATGTATCTTTACGAGATGAGAAACATAGTGAATAATTTTTAACAATTTTATAGAGAATTATTTTGCTGACATAAATTTCTTAAATAACGTAACGACTAACTCACATATTCGGCCTTCAAAGGACAACTGAATTTTTGTGCGATTATTTTTAAAACATGAGAAACATACAAAATTATTTAAGCAATTTTATGGAGAACTAATTTTTGGACCAAAATTTTTAGAAAAGTGTGAAGATTAGCACACGAATTCGGGCTTCTAAATATTTTGCCATGTATCTATACCACATGATAAATATACAGAATTGATATGAGTAATTTTACGAAGAAATATTTTTCGAACCTAAATTTGTTAAAAACGTGATGATTAGCATACGGGTTAGGCTTTAACAGGCAAGTCAAATGTCGTACGATATATTTTACAACATGAGAAATATAATGAATCATTTTGAGCAATTTTATAGAGAATTATTTTACGAACATACATTTTATAAAAAACGTAATGACTAACTCAAATATTCGGCCTTCAAAGGACAACTGAAATTTTTAACGATTATTTTTAAAACATGCGAAGCATACATAATTATTTTAATCAATTTTATGGAGACTAATTTTTGGTCCGAAATTTTTAGAAAAAAGTTAAGATTAGCACAAGAATACTAACTTATACAGAAAGGAGAAATATTGTGCCATGCAACATAAAAACATACAGAATTGATATGAGAAATTTTACAGAGATTTTCGGACCTAAGTTTTGTAAAATATGTGATGATTAGCACAAGAATTCGGGCTTTAATAGGCAAGTGAAACGTTGTGTGATGTATCTTTACAATATGATAAATATACCGAATCAGTTTGAGCACTTTTATAGAGAATTATTTTTTTGACATAAATTTTTTAGAAAACGTAATGATTAACTCACATATTCGTCCTTCAAAGGATAACTAAAACTTTGTATCGTTATTTTTAAAACATGATGAACATAGAGAATTATTTTAAGCACTTTTTTGGAGAACTATTTTTTGGACAATTTTTTTTAAAAAACGTGATGATTAGCACACGAATTTGGGCTTCTACAGACAAGTGAATTATTTTGCCATGTATCTATATAACATGAAAAACATACAGAATTAATATGAGTAATTTCACGAAGAATATTTTTCGAACCTAAATTTTGTAAAAAACGTGATGATTAGCAAACAAAGTCGGCTTCAACAGGCAAGTAAAACGTCGTGCGATATATCTTAAAACATGAGAAATATAGTGAATCATTTTGTGCAATTTTTATAGAGAATTATTTTTTGGACATATTTTTTTTAAAAATGTAATGATTAACTCACAGATTCGGCCTTCAAACAAAAACTGAAACTTTGTACGATTATTTTTAAAATATTAGAAACATACAGAATTATTTTGAGCAATTTCATGGAGTACAATATTTTGGACCAAAATTTTTAAAGAACGTGATAATTAGCACACGAATTCGGACTTCTACAGAAAAGTGAAATTGTGTGTCATGTATTAATACAACATGAAAAACATACATAATTGATATGAGCAATTCGACAGAGAAATATTTTTCTCAATTAAATTTTGTAAGAAACGTGATGATTAGCACACGGGAATTCGGCCTTCAATAGGCAAGTGAAACGTCGTGCGATATATTTTTATGACATGAGTACCTTAGTGAATCCTTTTGAGCAATTTTATAGAAAATTGTTTTGCGGATATAAATTTTATAAAAAAACGTAATGACTAACTCATAGATTCAATCTTCAAAGGATAATTGAAGCTTTTTACGATTATTTTTAAAACATGAGAGATATACATAATTATTTTGAGGATTTTTTTGGAGAACTAGTTTTTGGACAATTTTTTTCAAAAATGTGATGATTGACACAGGAATTCGGACTTCTACAAACAAGTGAAACATTGTGCCATATATCTATACAACATGAAAAAAATACAGAATTGGTAAGAGCAATTTAATGGAGAAATAATTTTCGAACCTAAATTCTTTAAAAAACGTGATGATTACAACACGAATTCGGCCTTCAACAGGCAAGTGAGACGTCGCGCGATGTATCTTTACGACATGAGAACCTCAGTGAATCCTTTTGAACAATTTTATATAGAATTTTTTTGCGGACATTAATTTTGTAAAAACGTAATGATTAACTTATAGATTCGACCTTCAATGGACAATTGAAACTTTTTACGATTATCTTTACAACATGAGAAACATACTGAATCATTTTGAGCACTTTTATACATAATTATTTTCTGGACATAAAATTTTTAAAAAACGTAACTATTAACTCACATATTTGGCCTTCAAAGGACAACTGAAACTTTGTATGATTATTTTTAAAACATGAGAAACACACAGAGTTATTTTGAACAATTTTATAGAGAACTATTTTTTGGACCGAAATTTTTAGAAAAAAAGTGATGATTAGCACACGAATACGGGCATCTACAGACAAGTGAAACATTGTGCCATATATCAGTAACACATAAAAAACACAGAATTGATATGAGCGATTTTAAGGAGAAATATTTTTTGGACAAATTTTTTTAAAAAACGTGATGATTAACACACGAATCTGGATTCAACACACAAGTGAAATGTTCTACCTTGTATCTTTACAACATGAGAAACAAAGTGAATCATTTTTAACAATTTTATAGAAAATTATTGTGCGGACATAAAGTTTTTAAAAAACGTAATGACTAACTCACATATTCGGCCTCTAATGGACAACTGAAATTTCGTACGATTATTTTTAAAACATGAGAAATTACATAATTATTTTAAGCAATTTTCTGGAGACTAATTTTTGGACCAAGAATTTTAAAAAACGTGATGATTAGCATACAAATTCGGCCTTCTACAGACAAGTGAAACATTGTGCCATGTATCTATACAACAAGAAAAACATATAGAATTGATATGAGTAATTTTACGGAAAAATATTTTTGGCACCTAAAAGTTTTTTAAAAAGCATGATGATTAGCACACGAATTCGGCTTCAACAGGTAAGTGAAATGTTGTGCGATGTAACTTTTCGACATGAGAACTTAGTGAATCCTTTGGAGAAATTTTATAGAGAATTGTTTTGCGAACATAAATTTAGTAAAAAACGTAATGATAAACTCATAGATTCGACCTTCAAAGGATAATTGAAACTTTTTACGATTATTTTTAAAATATGATAAACATACAGAACTATTTTAAGCAATTTTTTGGGGAACTATTTTTTTAACCAAAATTTTTAGAAAACGTGATGATTAGCACATGAATTCGGGCTTCTGCAGACAAGTAAAATATTGTGCCATATATCTATACAACATGCAAAACGTACAAAATTTATATGAGCAATTTAAAAGAGAAATATTTTTCGAACAAAAAATTCTTTAAAAAACATGATGATTAGCACACAAATTCAGGCTTCAGCAGGCAAGTGAAATGTTATGCGATATGTCTTTACAACATAAGAAACATAGTGAATTATTTTGAGCAATTTTATAGAGAATTATCTTGTAGACATAAATTTTTAAAAAAACCTAATGACTTACTCAAATATTCGGCCTTCAAAGGACAATTGAATTTTTGTACGATTATTTTTAAAACATGAGAAACATACAGAAATATTTTGAGGAATTTTTTAGAAAATTTTTAGAAAAAAGTGATGATTAATACACGAATACGGGCTTCTATAGAGAAGTGAAACATTGTTTCATATATCTATACAACATGAAAAACACACAGAATAGTATAAGCAATTTTACAGAGAAATATTTTTTGGACCAAAATTTTGTAAAAAATGTGATGATTAGCACACGAATCTAGCTTCAAAATGCAAGTGAAATGTTGTACAATGTATCTTTACAATATAAGAACCATAGTAAATCATTTTTAACAATTTTATAGCGAATTATTTTGCGACATAAATCTTTTAAAAAATGTAATGACTAACTCACATATTCGGTCTTCAAAGAACAACTAAAATTTTGTACGATTATTTTTAAAATATGAGAAGCATACATAATTATTTTAAGCAATTTTATGGAGAACTAATTTTTAGACAACATTTTTTAGAAAAATGTGAAGATTAGCACACGAATTCTTGATTTGACAGACAGGTAAAATATTGTGCCATATATCTATGCAACATAAAAATATACCGAATTGATATGAGCAATTTTACAGAGAAATATTTTTCGGACCTAAATTTTGTAAAAAATGGGATGATTAGCAAAAGAATTTGGGTTTCAACACGTAAATGAAACGTTGTGTAATATATTTTTAAAACATGAGAGACATAGTGAATTATTTTGAGAACTTCTATAGTGAATTATTCTCTGGACATAAATTTGTACGATTATTTTTAAAACATGATAAACACAGAGAACTATATTAAGAAATTTTATGGAGAACTATTTTTTGGACAAAAATTTAAAAAAAAAATGATGATTAGTATAGGAATTCGGGCTTCTATAGATAAGTGAATTATTTTGCCATGTATCTATATAAAATGAAAAACATACATAATTGATATGAGTAATTACACGAAGAATTATTTTTCGGACCTAAATTTTTTAAAAAACGTGATGATTAGTAAACGAATTCGGCTTCAACAGGCAAGTGAAACGTCGTGCGATGTATCTTTACAATATGAGAAACAAAATGAATCATTTTAAGCAATTTTATAGAGAATTATTTTCTAGACATAATTTTTTTTTTTTAAATGTAGCGAATAACTCACAGATTTGGCCTTCAAAGGAAAACTGAAAATTTGTACGATTATTTTTAAAACATAAGAAACATACAGAATTATTTTGAGCAATTTCATGGATCATAATGTTTTGGACCAAAATTTTTAAGAAAACGTAATGATTAGCACACGAATTCGGGCTTCTAAATACGAGGGAAACAGTGTGCCTTGTATCTCTACAACATGAAAAACATACAGAATTGATATGAGCAATTTTACCGAGAAATATTTTTCGGACCTAAATTTTGTTAAAAACGTGATGATTAGTACACGAATTCGGGCTTCAACAGGCAAGTGAAATGTCGTGGGATGTATCTTTATGACATGTGAAACTTATTGAATCCTTTTGAGCAATTTTATGGAGAATTGTTTTGTGGACATAAATTTGGTAAAAAAAGCTAGTTATTAACTCATAGATTCGACCTTCAAAGGAGAATTGAAACTTTTTACGATTATTTTTAAAACAAGAGAAGCATATATATATTATTTTGAGCAAATTTTTAGAGAACTATTTTTTGGACATAAATTTTTAAAAAAACTTAATGACTAACCCAAATATTCGGCCTTCAAAAATGACAACTGAAACTTTGTACGATTATTTTTAAAAATGAGAAACATACAACATTATTTTGAGGAATTTTAGGAGAACTGTTTTTTGGACAAAATTTTTTAGAAAAATGTGATGATTAGCGCAAGTACGGGCTTCTACAGACAAGTGAAACATTGTGCCAAATATTTATACGACATGAAAAAACATACAGAATTGATATGATCAATTTTAGGGAGAAATATTTTTCGGAGCTAAATTCAAAAAACGTGATGATTAGCACACGAATTCAGGCTTCAACAGGCAAGTGAAACATTGTGCGATATATCTTTACAATATGAGAAACATAGTGAATTATTTGGAGCAATTTAATTGAGAAATATTTTGCAGCATAAATTTTTTTTAAAAAGTAATGACAAACTCAAATATTCGGCCTTTAAAGGACAACTGAAACTTTGTAAGATTATTTTTAAAACATCAGAAACATACAAAATTATTTTGAGCAATTTTATGGAGAGCTATTTTTTTAACCAAAATTTTTAGAAAAACACAATAATTAGCACACGAATTAGGGCTTCTACAGACAAGTGGAAGATTGTGCCATATATCTATACAACATGAAAACATACATAATCAATATGAGGAGTTTTACAGTGAAATATTTTTTGGACAAAAATTTGTAAAAAACGTGATTATTAGCAAACAAATCGGGCTTCAATACGGAAGTGAAATTTTGCGCCATGTATCTTTACAATATGAGAAACATAGTGAATAGTTTTTAACAATTTTACAGAGAATTATTTTGTGGACATAAATTTTTTAAAAAAGGTAAAGACTAACTCACATATTCGGTATTCAAAGGACAACTAAAACTTTTTTGATTATTTTTAAAACATGAGAAACATACATAATTATTTTTAGCATTTTTATGGAGAACTATTTTTTGTACCAAAATTTTTAGAAAAAACGTGATGATTAGTACACGAATTTGGGCTTCTATAGACAGGTTAAACATATGCAACATAAAAACATACAGAATTGATATGAGTAATTTAAAGAAAAATATTTTTTGGACCTAAATTTTGTGAAAAATATGATGATTAGCAGAAGAATTCGGGCTTCAACAGGCAAGTGAAACGTAGTGCGATGAATCTTTATAACATGAGAAACATAGTGAATCATTTTAAGAACTTTTATAGATAATTATTTTTTGTACATAAATTTTTTTTAAAAATATAATGATTAATGTACATATTCGGTCTTCAAAGGACAACTTAAACTTTCTATGATTATTTTTAAAACATGTCAAACATACATAATTATTTTAAGCAATTTTATGGAGAACAATTTTTGGCCCAAAATTTTTAAAAAACGTAATTATTAGCACACGAATTCGGGCTTCTACAGACAAGTAAAACAGTGTGCCATGTATCTATATAACATAAACACATGCAGAATTGATATGAGCAATTTTATGGAGAAATATTTTTTGATACTAGATTATATAAAAAATGCGATGATTAGCACACGAATTCGGCTTCAACAAGCAACTGAAATGTTACAATATGAGAAACTTAGTGAATCCTTTTCAGCAATTTTATCAAGAATTGTTTTGCGGACATAAATTTTGTAAAACACGTAATGATTAACTCATAGATTCGACCTTCAAGGGACAATTAAAACTTTTTACGAATATTTTTAAAACATAAAAAGTATAATGAATTTTTTTGAGCAATTTTTTGAAGAAGTTTTAAGATACACGTAATGATTAACACACGAATTCGTGCTTCTAAAGGCAAGTGAAACATTGTACCATATATCTATGCAACATAAAAATATACATAATTGATCTATGCAATTTTACGGAGAAATATTTTTCGAACCTAAATTTTGTAAAAAATGTGATGATTAGTACACGAATTCGGTCTTCTACAAACCAGTGAGACATTGTGCCATGTATCTATACAACATTAAAAGTATACAAAATTGATATGAACAATTTTACGGAGAAATATATTTCCCACCTAAATTTTGTTAAAAATGTGATTATTAGCACAAGAATTCGGACTTCAACATGTAAGTGTAACGTTGTGCAATATATCTTTACAACATGAGAAACATAGTGAATCACTTTGAGCACTTTTACAGAGAATTAATTTCTTCATATAAATTTTTTAAAAAACGTAATGATTAACTCACATATTCGGCCTTCCAATGACAACTAAATCTTTACACAATAATTTTTAAAACATGAAAAACATACATAATTATTTTAAGCAATTTTACGAAGAAGTATTTTTTGGAATTTTTTTTTTAAAACGTGATGATTTGCACACGAATTCGGGCTTCTACAGATAAGTGAAATATTGTGCCCTGTATCTATACAATATGAAAAACATATAGAATTGATATGAGTAATTTTACAAAGAGATATTTTTCGGACCTAAATTTTGTAAAAAATATGATGATTAGCACACGAATTCGGGTTTCAATGGCAAGTGAAACTGAAACTGAAACTTTGTACGATTATTTTTAAAACATGAGAAACATACAGAATTATTTTTGAGCAATTATATGGAGAACACTTTTTTGGACCAAAAAATTTTTAAAAAACTTGATGATTGTCACATAAATTCGGGCTTCTACAGAAAAATGAATTAGTGTGTCATGTATCTATACAACATTAGAAACATGCCGAATTGATATGAGTAATTTTGTGGAGAAATATTTTTCGGACCTATATTTTGTAAAAAACGTGATGATTAGTACACGAATTCGAGATTCAATAGGCAAGTGGAACGTCGTGCGATGTATCATTACGACATGGGAAACTTACTGAATCATTTTGAGCAATTTTATATAGAATTGTTTTGCGGAAAAATTTTTTGTAAAAAATATAATGATTAACTCATAGATTCAACCTACAAAGCACAATTGAACGCTTTTACGATTATTTTGAAACATGAGAAACATACATAATTATTTTGAGCAATTTTTTGGAGAACTATTTTTTAGACCAAAATTTTTAAAAAAACGTGACACGAAGTCGGGCTTCTACAGACAAGTGAAATATTGTGCCATATAACTATACAACATGAAAAATATATGGAATTAATATGAGAAATTTAATGGAGAAATATTTTTCGGACCTAAATTCTTTGAAAAACGTGATTATTAGCACACGAATTCAGACTTCAACAGACAAGTGAAATGTTGTGCGGTATGTCTTTAGAACATGAGATACATAGTGAATCATATTGAGCAATTTTATAGAGAATTTTTTTGCAGACATAAATTTTAAAAAAAACGTAATGACTAACTCCAATATTCAGCCTTGACAGGACAACTGAAACTTTGTAAGCTTATTTTTAAAACATGAGAAACATACGGAATTATTATAAGCAATTTTTTGGAGAACAATTTTTTGGACCAAGATTTTTAAAAATTGATGATTAGCGCACGAATTCGGGCTTCTACAGACAAGTGAAACAATGTGTCATGTATCTATACAACATGAAAAAATGCAGAGTTGATATGTGCAATTTTACGGAGAAATATTTTTCGGACCTAAATTCTTTAAAAAACGTGATGTAAGCACACGAATTCGGGTTTCAACAGGCAAGTGAAACATTTTGCGATATACCTTTACAATATGAGAAACATAGTGAATCGTATTAAGAAATTTTATGGAGAATTATTTTGCGTAAATAAATTTTTTAAAAAACGTAATGACTAACTCAAATATTCGGCCTTGAAAGGACAACTGAATTTTTGTGAGATTATTTTTAATTCATGAGAAACATACAAAATTATTATGAGCAATTTTTTGGAGAACAATTTTTTGGACCAAATTTTTTAGAAAAACGTGATTATTAGCATATTAATTCAGGCTTTTACAGAAAAGTGAAACATTGTGCCATATATTTATACAAAATGAAAAACATACAAAATTAATATAAGCATTTTTAGAGAGAAAAATTTTTGAACTAAAATTTTGTAAAAAACGTGATTATTAGCACACGAACCGGGCTTTAACACACAAGTGAAACGTTTTTCCATGTATCTTTACAATATGAGAAACATAGATGATTATTTTGCGAACAAAAATATTTTAAAAAATGTAAAGACTAACTCACATATTTGGCATTCAAAGGACAATTAAAACTTTTTACGATTATTTTTAAAACATGAGAAAAATACAAAATTATTTTGAGCAATTTTATAGAAAAATATTTTTTGTATCTAAATTTTTAGAAAAACGTGATGATTTAGCACACGAATTCGGGCTTCTACAGACAGGTTAAACATTGTGCCATATATCTGTGCAACATAAAAACATACAGAATTGATATGAGAAATTTTACGGAGAAATATTTTTCCAACCTAAATTTTGTAAAAAACGTGATGATTAGCACACGAGTTCGGGCTTCAACAGGCAAGTGAAACATCGTGCGATGTATCTTTACGACATGAAAAACTTAGTGAAACCTTTTGAGCAATTTTATATAGAATAGTTTTGCAGACATAAATTTCGTAAAAAAACGTAATGATTAACGCATAGGTTCGACCTTCAAAGGACAATTGAAACCTTTTACGATTATTTTTAAAACATGAGAAATATACATAATTATTTTGAGCAATTTTTTGAAGAAGTATTTTTTAGACCAAAATTTTTAGGAAAACGGGATGATTAGCACACGAATTCGAGCTTCTACGCACAAGTGAATCATTGTGCCATGTATCTATATAACATGAAAAACATACAGAATTGATATGAACAGTTTTACGGAAAAATATTTTTCATATCGAAATTCTGTAAAAAACGTGATGATTAGCACACGAATTCGGGCTTCAACATGAAAGTGAAACATCATGCGATGTATCTTCACGACATGAGAAACTTAGTGAATTCTTTTGGGCAATTTTATAGAGAATTGTTTTGTTGACATAAATTTTGTAAAAGAATGTAACGATTAACTCATAGATTCGACTTTTAAAGGACAATTGAAACTTTGTATGATTACTTTTAAAATATAAAAGACATACATAATTATTTTGATTAATTTTTTAGAGAACTAATTTTTGGACCAAAATTTTTACAAAAACGTGATGATTAGTAAATGAATTCGGTCTTCTACATACAAGTAGAATACTGTGCCATGTATCTATACAACATGAAAAACATACAAAATTTATATGAGCTATTTTATGGAGAAAAATATTTTTTGGCCTAAATTTTGTAAAAAACGTGATGATTAGCACACGAATTCGGGATCCCACAGGCAAATGAAACGTCATGTAGTGTATCTTTACGACATGAGAAACATAGTGAATCATTTTGAGAAATTTTATAGAGAATTATTTTGCGGACGTAAAGTTTGTAAAAAAACGTAATGATTAACTCATAGATTCCACCTTCAAAGGACAATTGGAACTTTTAACGATTATTTTTAAAACATGAGAAACATACATAATTATTTAGAAAAACGTGATAATTAGCACAAGAATTCGGGCATCTTTAGACAAGTGAAACGTTGTGCCATATATCTATACAACATGAAAACATACATAATTGATACGAGCAATTTAACGAAGTAATATTTTTCGGACCTATATTCCTAAAACAACGTGATGATTAGCATACGAATTCAGGTTTCAACAGAAAAGTAAAACGTTATTTGATATATCTTTACACCATGAGAAACTTATTGTATCCTTTTGTGCAAGTTTATAGAGAATTATTTTGTGGAAATAGATTTTGTAAAATACATATTGATTAACTCATACATCCGACCTTCAAAGGAGAATTGAAAATTTTTATAATTATTTTTAAAACATGAGAAACATACAGAATTATTATGGAGCAATTTTTTGGAGAAGTATTTTTGGGACAAAATTTTTATAAAAACGTGATGATTAGCAAATGAATTCCGACTACTACAAACAAGTGAAACATTGTGCCATGTATCTATACACAATGAAAAACATACATAATTGATATGAACAATTTACGAAGAAATATTTTTTCGAACCTAAATTTTGTAAAAAATGTGATGATTAGCACACAAATTCGGGCTTCAATAGTTATATGAAACGTTGTGCGATGTATCTTTACGAGATGAGAAACATAGTAAATAATTTCTAAAAAACATAATGATTAGCTCAAGAATTCGGGCTTCTACAGAAAAGTAAAACAATGTGCCATGTATCTCTACAACATAAAAACATGCAGAATTGATATGAACGATTTTACAGAGAAATATTTTTTGGACCTAGATTTTGTAAAAAACGTGATGATTAGCACACAAATTCAGGGTTCAACAGGAGTGAAATGTCGTTCGATGTACCTTTACGACATGAGAAACTTAGTGAATCCTTTTAAGCAATTTTATAGGGAATTGTTTTACGGACATAAATTTTGTAAAAAAACGTAATGATTAACGCATAGATTCGCCCTTCAAAGGACAATTGAGAGGTTTTACAATTATTTTTAAAACATGAGAAACATACATAATTATTTTTAGCAATTTTTTTGAGAACTATTTTTCTGAACAAAATTTTTTAGAAAAACGTGATGATTAGCATACAAATTCAGGCTTCTACAGAGAAGTGAAACATTGTGTCATATGTCTATATAACATAAAAACATACAGAATTGATCTATGCAATTTTACGGAGAAATATTTTTCGGACTTAAATTTTGTAAAAAATGTGATGATTAGCACACGAATTCGGTCTTCTACAGACCAGTGAAACATTATGCCATGTATTTATACAATATTAAAAACATACAAAATCGATATGAACAATTTTACGAAGAAATATTTTTCCCACCTAAATTTTGTTAAAAATGTGATGATTAGCACAAGAATTCGGACTTCAACAGGCAAGTGTAACATTGTGCGATGTATCTTTACATCATGAGAAACATAGTGAATCATTTTGAGCACTTTTACAGAGAATTAATTTCTTCACATAAATTTTTTAAGAATCGTAATGATTAACTCACATATTCGGCCTTCCAATGACAACTGAATCTTTGTACGATAATTTTTAAAACATGACAAACATACATAATTACTTTAAGTAATTTTACGGAGAAGTATTTTTTGGAAATTTTTTTTTTAAAATGTGATGATTTGCACATGAATTCGGGCTTCAACAGTCATGTGAAACGTTGTGCGATGTATCTTTACAACATGAAAAATTTAGTGAATCACTTTGAGCAATTTTATAGAGAATTATTTTGCGGAAATAAATTTTGTAAAAAATGTAAATACTAACTCATAGATTCGACTTTGGAAGGACAATTTAAATTTTTTACGATTATTTTTAAAGCATGAGAAACATACAGAATTATTTTGAGCAATTTTTTGGAGAACTATTTTTTGGACCGAAATTTTTAAAAAAACGTGATGATAGGCACACGAATTCGGGCTTCTACAGACAAGTGAAACATTCTGCCATGTATCAATACAACATGAAAAATATATAAAATTGATATGAGCAATTTTACAGAGAAATATTTTCCGCGCCTAAATTTTATAAAAAACTTGATGATTATCGCACGAATTCGGGCTTCAACAGGCAAGTGAACATTGTGCGATATATTTTTACGACATGAGAAACTTAGTGTATCCTTTTGAGCAAACTTATAGAGATTATTTTGTGGACATAAATTTTGTAAAAAAACGTAATGATTAACTCATAGATTCGACCTTCAAAGGACAATTGAAACCTTTTACGATTATTTTTAAAACTTGAGAAACATACAGAATTATTTTGAGTAATTTCTTAGAGAAGTATTTTTTAGACCAAAACTTTTAGAAACACGTGATGATTAGCACACGTATTTGGGCTGCAATAGACAAGTGAAATATTGTGCCATGCATCTATACAACATGAAAAATATTCAGAATTGATATGAGCAATTTTTCAGGAAATATTTTACGGACCTAACTTTTGTAAAAAGTGTGATGATTAGCACACGAATTCGGGCTTCAAAAGTCATGTGAAATGTTGTGCGATGTATCTTTATGACATGAGAGAGAGAGTAAATCATTTTGAGCAAGTTTATAGAGAATTATTTTGCGGACATAAATTTTGTAAAAAACGTAAAGACTAACTCATAGATATGACCTTCAAAGGACAATTTAACTTTTTACGATTATATTTAAAACTTGAGACACATACAGAATTGTTTTTAGCAATTTTTTGGAGAACTATTTTTTGGATAATTTTTTTTTAAAAAACGTGATGATTGGCACACGAATTCGGGCTTCTATAGACCAGTGAATCATTATGTCATGTATCTATATAAAATGAAAAACATACAAAATCGATATAAGCAATATGCAAAATTTAGGTCCGAAAAATATTTCTCTTTAAAATTGCTCACATCAATTCTGTATATTTTTCATGTTGTATAGATATATAGCACAATGCTTCACTTGTCTGTAAAACCCCGAATTCTTGTGCTAATCATCACGTTTTTTTAAAAATTTTGGTCTAAAATATAGTTCTCCAGAAAATTGCTCGAAATAACTATGTATATTTATCATATTTCAAAAATAATCGCAAAAGTTTCAGTTGTCCATTCAAGGTCGTATCTGTGAGTTAAACATTACGTTTTTTTAAAAAATTTATGTCCGCAAAATAATTCTATATAAAACTACTCAAAACGATTCACTGTGTTTCTCATGTTGTAAAGATTCAGTGCACAACGTTTCACTTGCCTGTTGAAGCCCGAATTCGTGTGCTAATCATTACGTTTTCTAAAAAATTTAGGTCCGAAAAAACTTTCTCCTTAAAATTGCTCACATCAATTCTGTATGTTTTTCATGTTGTTTAGATATATAGCACAATGCATCACTTGTCTGTAGAACCTCGAATTTGTGTGCTAATCATCACATTTTTCTAAAAATTTTGGTCTAAAATATACTTCTCCAGAAAATTACTCAAAATAATTTTGAATATTTCTCATATTTTAAAAATAATCGCACGAAGTTTCAGTTGTCCATTCAAGGTCGAACTTTTAAGTTAATCATTACGTTTTTAAAAAATTTATGTCCGCAAAAAAATTATTTATAAAATTGCTCAAAATGATTCATTGTTTTTCTCATGTTGTAAAGATTCATTGCACAACGTTTCACTTGCCTGTTGAAGTCTGAATTCGTGTGCTAATCATCACGTTTTTACAGAATTTAGGTCTAAAAAGTATTTCACTTAAAAATTGCTCACATCAATCCTGTATATTTTTCATGTTGTATAGATATAGAGCACAATGCTTCACTTGTTTGTAGAACTCTGAATTTGTGTGCTAATCATCACGTTTTTTAAAAATTTTGGTCTAAAATATACTTTTCTAGAAAATTGCTCAAAATAATTATGTATTTTTCTCATATTTTAAAAATACTCGCACAAAGTTTCAGTTGTCCATTCAAGGTCGAATCTTTGAGTTAATCATTACGTTTTTAAAAAATTTATGTCCGCAAAATAATTCTCTATAAAATTACTCAAAATGATTCACTGTGTTTCTCAAGTTGTAAAGATTCATCGCACAACGTTTCAATTGCCTGTTGAAGCCCGAATTCGTGTGCATTACATTACGTTTTTTACAAAATTTAGATCCGAAAGTTATTTCTCCTTAAAATTGCTCACATCAATTCTGTATGTTTTTCATGTTGTATAGATATATAGCACAATGCTTTACTTGTCTGTAGAACCTCGAATTTGTGTGCTGATCATCACGTTTTTCTAAAAATTTTGGTCTAAAATATACTTTTCCAGAAAATTACTCAAAATAATTATGTATGTTTCTCATATTTTAAAAATACTCGCACAAAGTTTCAGTTGTCCATTCAAGGTCGAATCTTTGAGTTAATCATTACGTTTTTAAAAAATTTATGTCCGCAAAATAATTCTCTATAAAATTGCTCAAAATGATTCACTATGTTTCTCATGTTGTAAAGATTCATCGCACAATGTTTCACTTGCCTATTGAAACCCGAATTCGTGTGCTAATCATCACGTTTTATACAAAATTTAGGTCCGAAAGTTATTTCTCCTTAAAATTGCTCACATCAATTCTGTATGTTTTTCATGTTGTATAGATATATAGCACAATGCTTCACTTGTCTGTAGAACCTCGAATTTGTGTGCTAATCATCACGTTTTTCTAAAAATTTTGGTCTAAAATATACTTTTCAAGAAAATTGGTCAAAATACTTCTGTATGTTTCTCAAATGTTAAAAATACTCGCACAAAGTTTCAGTTGTCCATGCAAGGTCGAATCTTTGAGTTATTCATTATGTTTTTAAAAAATTTATGTCCGCGAAATAATTCTCTATAAAATTGCTCAAAATGATTCGCTGTGTTTATCATGTTGTAAAGATTCATTGCACAACGTTTCACTTGCCTATTGATGCCCCAATTCGTGTGCTAATCATCACGTGTTTACAAAATTTAGGTGCAAAAAATATTTCTCTTTAAAATTGCTCACATCAATTCTGTATATTATTCATGTTGTATAGATATATAGCACAATGTTGTATAGATATATATCATGCAATGTTTCACTTGCTTGTTGAAGCTCGAATTCGTGTAGCAATCCTCACGTTTTTTACGAAATTTAGGGCCAAAAAAATTTCTCCCTAGAATTGCTCATATAAATTCTGTATGTTTTTCATGTTGAATAGATATATGGCACAATGTTTCACTTGTCTTTAAAAGCTCGACCTTGGGTATTAATCATCACGTTTTTCTAAAAACTTTTGTACAAAATATTGTTCTCCAGAAAATTGCATAAAATAATTTCGTATGTTTCTCATATTTTAAAAATAATCGCACAAAGTTTCAGTTGGCCTTTCAAGGCCAAATCTGTAGTTTAATCATTACGTTTTTTAAAAAATTTATGTCGGCAAAACAAATGTCTATATAATTGCTCAAAATGATTCATTATGTTTCTCATGTTGTAAAGATACATTGCATAACGTTTCACTTGCCTGTTGAAGCACGAATTCGTGTGCTAAGTATCACATTTTTTTAAAATTTAGGCCCGAAAAATATTTCACTTTAAGTTGCTCATATCAATATGTATGTTTTTTTATGTTATATAGATATATGCCACAATGTTTTACTTGTCTTTAGAAGCCCGAATTCATGTGCTTATTATCACGTTTTTCTAAAAATTTTGGTCCAAAATATAGTTCTCCACAAAAATGCTCAAAATAATTCTATATATTTCTAATGTTTTAAAAATAATCACACAAAGTTTCATTTGTCCTTTCAAGGCCGAATCTGTGAGTTAATCATTACGTTTTTTACAAAATTTATGTCCGCAAAACAATCTCTATAAAATTATTCAAAATGATTCAATATATTTCCCATGTCGTAAAGATACATCACATAACGTTTTACTTGTCTGTCGAAGCTCGAATTCGTGTGCTAATCATCACGTTTTTAAAAAAATTTAGGTCTGAAAAACATCTCCGTAAAATTGCTCCTATCAATTTTGTATGTTTTTCATATTGTATAAATAAATGGTACAATGTTTCACTTCTTTGCAGAAGCCCGAATTCGTGTACTAATCATCACGTTTTTCTAAAAAATTTTGTCCAAAAAATAACTATCCATAAAATTGCTCAAAATAATTCTGTATGTTTCTTATATTTTAAAAATAATTGCACAAAGTTTCAGTTGTGCATCAAAGACTGAATTTGTGAGTTAATCATTATATTTTTTTAAAAATTTATGTTCGCAAAATAATTCTCTATAAAACTGCTGGAAATGGTTCATTATGTTTCTCATATTGTAAAAATACATCACACAACGTTTCACTTGCTTATTGAAGCCCGAATTCGTGTGGCAATCTTCACGTTTTTAACAAAATTTAGAGCCGAAAAATATTTCTTCGTAAAATTAATTATATCAATTCTGTATGTTTTTCATATTGTATAGTTATATGGCACAATGTTTCACTTGTTTGTAGAAGCCTGAATTCTTGTGGTAATCATCACGTTTTTCTAAAAATTTTGCTCTAAAAAAAAGTTCTCCTTAAAATATCTCAAAATAATTCTATGTCTTTCTCATGTTTTAAAAATAATCGCACAAAGTTTCACTTGTTCTTTGAAGGGCGAATCTGGGTCTTAATCATTACATTTCTCGAAAAATTTATCCGCAAAAATATTCTCTATAAAACTGGTTAAAATGATTCATTTTGTTTCTCATGTTGTAAGAATACATCACACAACGTTTCACTTGCCTATTAAAGCGCGTATTCGTGTGGTAATTGTCACGTGTTTTACAAAATTTAGTTCCGAAAAATATTTCTCCGTAAAATTGCTCATATCAATTCAGTATGTTTTTCATGTTGTATAGATATATGGCATAATTTTTCACTTGTCTGTAGAAGCCCGAATTCGTGTGCTAATCATCACATTTTTCTAAAAATTTTGGTCCCAAAAATACTTCTCTATAAAATTGTTCAAAATGATTCTGTATGTTTCTCATGTTTTAAAGATAATTGCACAAAGTTTAAGTTGCTTTAAAGGCCGAATTTGTGAGTTAAGCATTAGATTTTTTAAAAAAATTTATGTCTGCAAAATATGTCTCTATAAAATTGTTCGAAATGATTCATTATGTTTCCATGTTTTAAAGATACATCGCACAATGTTTCACTTGCCTGTTGAAGCCAGAAATCGTGTGGCAATCCTCACATTTTTTACAAAATTTAGGATTAAAAAATATTTCTCCGTAAAATTGCTCATATCAATTCTATGTGTTTTTCATGTTGTATAGATATTTAGCACAATGTTTCACTTAGAAGCCCGAATTTGTGTGCTAATCATCACATTTTTCTAAATATATTGGTCCAAAAAATAGTTCTCCATAAAATTGTTCAAAATAATTCTATATGTTCCTCACGTTTAAAAAATAATCAAACAAAGTCTCACTTGTCCTGTGAAGGCCAAATCCGTGAGTTAATCGTTATATTTTTAAAAAAATTCATGTCCGCAAAATAATTATCTATAAAATTGCTCAAAGTGATTCACTATGTTTCTCCTGTTTTAAAGATACATCGCAAAACATTTCACTTGCCTGTTGAATTCCGAATTCGTATGCTAATCATCACATTTTTAAAAGAATTTAGGTCCAAAAAGTATTTATCCCTAAAATTGCTCATATTAGTTCTGTATGTTTTTATGTTGTGTACATATATGGAACAATGTTTCATTGGTATGTAAAAGCTCGAATTCGTGTGCTAATCATCAAGTTTTTTAAAAATTTTTGTTCAAAAATAGTTCTGCATAAAATTGCTATAAATAATTATGTATACTTTTTATATCGTATACATATATCGGCACAATTTTTCACTTGCCTGTAAAAGGCCAAATCCGTGTACAAAATTTCATGTTTATATCGATTATGTATGTTTATCATGTTGTATAGATATATGGTACAACGTTTCACTTGTCTTGAGAAGCCTAAATTCTTGTGCTACTAATTACAATTTTTTAAAAATTTTGGTCAAGAAAAGAATTCTCCATAAAATTACACAAAAAATTCTTTATGTTTCTCATGTTTTAAAAATAATCACATAAAGTTTCAGTTGTCCTTTGAAGGCTGAATCTGTGAGTTAATCATAACGTTTTTTACAAAATTTATGTCCGCAAAACAATTCTCTATAAAATTGCTCTAAATGATGCACTATTTTTCTCATATTGTAAAGATACATCGCACAACATTTCACTTGCCTTTTGAAGCACGAATTTGTTTGCTAATATCATCACGTTTTTTAAAAAATTTCAGTCCGAAAAATATTTCTCCTTTAAATTGCTCAAATAAATTATGTATGTTTTTCATGATGTACAGATATATGGCGCAATGTGTTCTTGTCTATAAAAGCTGAAATTCGTATGCTAATCATCACGTTTTTAAAATTTCTCATCACACGGCAGGTTCTGTCCATAAAATTTCTCAGTGCATGAAAGGTGTGACTCTTCAAGTAAAAAAAGAAAATGAAAAAAAAATCATTTTATAAACATATGTAACTTTTTAAGTCCAATTTTTTTTCTATCGATAGGATAGATTATAAACTAATATTTTCCCTCCCTTATTTTGATTATATAGTGATGTTATAGACATCCTAAATATAGAAAATACTTTTCACAACATTACCACAAAAAAAGTTATTTGCAAATTTTGCACTAATTTTGAGAGAGATTAAGTACTTGAAAATATTATAAATTTATCACACAAAGTGTAGAGGTGCAAATATAAAAATATCACTAATTTCTTTTTCTCTTTTTTATCTAAAAGATTTTAATGTAGGAATCTTAATAAATTTCTTTATTAGGTAATTTTCAATTTTTTATTAAATAATATTTAATAATGTAATACTTTAAATTTTTTTATATTTTTTATATGAATAAATTTGCAACACAAAATTATGTTTGAATTGTAACTTATATATATAATTTAGCCACACATTTTAGTATTACACGCATATATATTATGTATGTGTCATACATTTTGATGGTATAATTAGTGATATTGAGCCCTCTCCCTTGAATCAGACAAACAAAGAAGGAAATCCGGTTGAGTTCTTATGTAACATTTAAGTAACATTCCTTGTAATAATTTAATTTTATGTCACATTTTAGTAGTATTTTATATTTGTATCATATTTTTTTAACATTATTTTCTAATACCATAATTTTATGACACTTTTTATAACAAATTGTGAAAAATACTACAAGTATTATTATGACATACTATTAAATGTTACAAAAAATAATATTTTAATATACATATCACTATTTAATAGTGCATATATCAAATAATATAAGTGACACCAAAAGTGAAAATTGCTATAGTAACACTGACATGAGCGGCTCTTCATGCGATGAGATAAGATAAGATAAGGACCATACATTTATGCTGATATACGTGTTCTGTATGGTACCACCTTTTTTTTTTCTGGAATTCTGTTCGGTAACATCTATTATTATTATTTGTGCAAAGCGCTAAAACTTTTAACATTTTCCATAAATCATTAACTTTGATTTTTCTTCGGTTTGTGAGAGCATTCTAATTAATAATACTAATACCAATATACAAGGTGATGACTTCTTCTAGAGATCCCTCCTACATAAATTTATTTTTCTTTTATTTTTATAGGGTTCATTTGGATTAGATTTTAATTAAAAAATTGACTTTTTTTTACTGAAAATGTTTTAAAAATTAATAATTTGTGAAAGAGAATATTGTAAATTCTAAATGGAAAAATTAAAAGATTTTAAATTTTATTTTCAATTCAATGAACCCTAAATATAGATTTAATTTGAATAGGCACAATAGTTTTCCATCTCAAATTTAATTTAGGGCGCGCTCTGGAAGGAAGTGTCAAGAAAATTCGGTAATTCTCTTTCGGTTTCTGATGTTAAAATTGTTATTTCCTTGCCATATTTTTTGTAACGAAAATCTACTAATTACATCATTTTATACGTATTATTTAATACATTTTTTATAACATTTCTTGTATGGTAGATTTACTAACAAATATTGATAAAACAAAATATAAATTTTTAAAAAATTATTATTAAAAGCTGCAATAATTTTGAGTTTTTTCTTGTCGAAAACACTTTATCTATTTATTAACACTTGATGTCTTCAGCCCTTAAATCCGTTAAATATCTTTAAAATATCTTATTTTAGAGGTTATGTGCTAAAGTAATTTTATTTCTAATTTAAAGAAGTATTTTTAAATTAAAATTTTATTTTTATATTTATAAATCAGTACAAAATTAAAAATTAAATTTACAAAAATAGTAATAAATAACCCTCAAATATTTATAATATTTACAAATTTTAATATGTGATTACAATTTTTGTTTTTAATTTTTACATATCTAAATTATTTTTGTTCATCTCTTACTTATTATCAGTAGATACAGTAATTTCTAGACAACATGAGTTGTGATTCATTTTATCGTAGTCCATTTGTCCAAATACACACTCTCTACAAAATTAAATTAAAAAACAAAAACTAAAATGGTACATTGAGAAGAAAGAAAAGAAAACTACTAATTATCAGTACGTAGCAGAGAACACGTGGAGTAATTCCATACACTTAATTTGACTGGCCAGGACCTCCGCTATGAACAGGTGGTCTGATTGGGTTTTTTCGTGCAAATGGATTATTTTCTTCCTTATCCTTTTCCTGTTTTGCCGAAGCTGTTTCTTCTTTCTGCCAAAATTACAGAAACATGCATCTTATGGTTAGAGTATTGCTAGTTATGGATATTTTCTCTAGTTTTTTCCTCGATTTAATTTGTCCTCAATATTTTAAAAATTTTCTTATCTAAATCCTAGTTTCACAATTAAAGTTATAAGTCAGATGCCTTAGATGGCCGGCTCGGTGGCCTTACTTTGTTTCGAAGTACTAGATACATGTAAAATTGAAGAATTATTGAAGGGAAATTAAGAAAATAGATGGCCGTACCTTCAGCGGTATGGTATTTCGAACAATATTACAATCATCTTCCTGCTAAAATACAGAAACATCTTTAGACATGAAGAACGCAAGGACGGCACCATAGACATGATTAAGTGAAGAATTGAAGAAAAAACATGATAGCGGAAATTAAAAAAGAATAGTAAGTACCTGCAGCGGTATGGTATTTTTTACACTATTACAATCGTTGGAAGCTGCAGGCTTATTCGATTCAGAACTCGAACACGGGAGCTGAATTTTACTGTCGCCATGAGAAATGAAAATGGGAGATTTAGAGTTTGCTTCATCAGCCATATCTTCGTAGTTTGCAGCTTTCTGCTCTTCTTCTCTCCTCTGGATATTTATGAAGTCTGTTTGCTATTTATATTGGAAAATTATGTTATGCCTTACTTTTCAAATTATTTTTTCATTTACTCAAAAAAAAAAAATTATGTTCATTTCACCATGGGTTATTTTCTATTTGGCCCTCGATCTCTGATATGTTTCTTCGATTAAAGACGTCAATATATAAGTGTGTCAATTTAATCTTTAAAATCCATAAAAATATATCAATTAAGAATTTTTATCAATGTCTATTTAAGATTTAATAATAACATATAAAATTCGACCGAATCGCATTTTTTTTAAAAGTTTATATATAAGATTAATATTGTAATTTTATTTCTTCTATCACGATAAATTATACTTTTTAATGAAAATAGAATTTGTTACCGCAAGTAATAATACTACTTATGATCAAATGAAAAATGATGCAAGCTTTAAATTTCATTATAATCTTATTATTTGAAATTTTTACAAATAGATTCTATAGTTTGTGCATATTTCTCGCACACTAAATTTTTAACATTTATTGACAAAAATACATAAATAACACAGTTTCAAAATAATAGGGACAAAATTGATATACTAGCATTTGTATATCCTCAATTGATAAGTTGAAATTATTCAAAATACTTGCCCATCAGGTGGCCCAATATTTTATTCATTATATTTATTCCAAGGCCACCATTTTTTGTGCAGAATTGCATCACAAATTATATTTGTTATAAATCCAATATGTATGATGTGGATGTTCTATACTTAGGCATGGTCAATGAGTTGGTTTAGCAAATCTGGGGCGAGTTGGATCAATTTATTGAATCCAACACAAGTTATCGGGTCAGTCCATGTGAATCAGTGGGTCGGAAAATATTGGTGGGACACGGGCTACTTCTTTGAAACAAACCAAATTAGTTGGGTTGAGTTAGGTCAAACGAGCTGAATTTTTTAAAATTTTGTTATTGAACATTAAAAAAATATGAGTTCAATTAAATAATAACATACAAATAAGACCTAAATTACATAAAAACAAACATAAAGTGTTGTATGGATCTGAAGATTCGAATGCCTATTTACTATTACAATTTCCCTATTTACTATTACAGATTCTGAAGAAGAAATAACAGAAGAATAAACTAGTCTATTACAAAACAAGTTCTTTCTTTTTCTTTTTGGGATCTTCTTCCTCTTCTGTGACTGGAATGTGCCGAGACTTCACAAGAAACCTGCAACAGAAATGTTAGGAGAAACGGAAAGGAAGCAAAGCTCAGAGAGCTTACTTGAAGCTGCGGAGAAGACGATCCAGCAGCGAACAGCAACCAAGCAGCAGGGATGGCGACGACAACCTCCTTCTGACGGGAATGGATGAAGCTGCAACCAGCATCAGCGAGACGGCGGTAAAGGGCTGATCTAGCAATCCTTCAGCTCGGACAGCCTCACAAGCAAGAAGAACTCTCTCTCTCTCTCTCTCCTCAACAGAAACCGTGCCAGATGTGCATTCAAAGGGGTTAGACTCACGGCGCCGGCGAGACCGCTGCAATGGCAGCTAGAGAGATCCTTGAGAGTAGCGGTGGCCGAGGTTCGCCAGTTAAGAAGAAGGAAGAAAGCAAGATGGAGAGGAATTTGAAAGTGGAAGCTGTCCTAAAAATTAAGGCAGCCCAAAGAGGGAAGATAGATTATATAAACCAGTCACCTTGGGGGGTCGGTTAGTCCAGCCCAGCCCGACATCTTTGCCCAGGAAATTTAAATCCAGTCTTCTTTTAGTGACGCCCAGTCCATAATACATCATAGGAAACAATTGGGCTAGGAGAATAAAAATGAAAAAGTGTGAAAAATAACCAAAAAATGACCTACATAAAGTACGTGAAAGTGAAATTTCATAAAAGTTAAAATTTAAAATTGCATAATAAAATATCATAAGTTCATAACAGAAATAAAAACTTAATTAATTACTAAATCTATTTAGTTTGATTTTATTAAGTTTAAAAACTTAAAGTTTTTTTATTAAGTATTTACGTGTAAAAACTTAAAAGCTTTTTTATTAAGTTTATAAACTTAAAATTTCTTATATTAAATTTAAAATCCTTAAGTTTCGTTTATTGTAATCTTAATCTCACAATATAATCACTTAACGACAACTATTAAAAAATATGGCCAAATACGACCACCTTTTAGAAAATGGTGGCCAGTCTTAGAATCACCCCTAAATATGTTCATCTACTATTAGTACCACAATTATATTCCACGAAAGTCCTAATATATATGACGTTGATCAGACAATTTGCAACATTTTCCATACTGTCTTCTGCAAATATTTTTTTTCCTTTGCTCACCGCTATATATGGAAGTACAAGGCCTAAACAAGATAGTGCAGAGGAAATGAAACTTAAATATTATTTAAATGATAATTACAAACCTAGTGATATATGGAAGTACAAGGCCTAAACAAGATAGTTTCATAATAGGACACAAAGCTGGCCAGTAGTTCCTTTCCAACAATGCTAGTGACTCTGTCCAGGTCCTTTGGGTTTCACTGGTGGTCTCGAGGGATTAGCCGTAAGTATAGGGGCAGCATGGGAAATTTGGTCTTCTTCACTTGCTTCTTCCTGCGTATAAATTTGTGACCAGCTTTAATATCATATATCTGCTAAAGAAATTAAGGGAATGAACTTTTCTTTGATAAAGGTAAAATAGAAATGATCATTTTGGTCCCAAAATTAGACTGATTTCATTACTTGATCATACAACTTTTTTAACCTTTATAGCTATCAAAGAATATATATATATATATATATTCTTTAAGAATTATAAAGGTTGTAAAAAATAATTTTAACATCAAAATGGCCATTTTTATTTTACCTTTTATCAAAGAGCTCTTAAAAAAAAATATATACATATATATATTGTTTAAGAACTATAAAAGTTAAAAAAAGTAATTTTGACATTAAAATGGTCATTTTTATTTTATCTTCTATCAAAAAGTTCTTAAAAGAATATGTATACATATATTCCTTAAAAGCTATAAAGGTTAAAAAAAGTAATTTTAACACTAAAATGCCATTTTTATTTTACTTTTTATCAAAGAGCTCTTAAAGAATATATATATATATATATATATGCATGCAACTAAGTGGCCCATTTGGTAATACTAAGTGGCCCATTTGGTAATACTTAGTGACCCCTTTAGAATTCATTCCCTTGATATTACATTATCAAGTCAAGCTTCTCAGGCACCATGAAACCCATATATCATGATCTGGAAATTACTACGGTTTTTTTTTCCTTTTGTTATCTGTGAGGGACGCTTGTTGCTGGCTAATCTAGCCTCAACTTATGGAGTGCCCAAAGATCTAAATACAACTTTGATTAGTTAAAATTGTAGAGAACAAAATGAAAAAACACAAGAAAATTTTAGGCATAAAAAAATGCTCACATGAGAATGAGACGGAGACTTATTTGCTTCGAAACCAAAGCAGCGAAGCAGATTTCTAATGCCTAAGGGAAGGCAAGAGCAAGAATTGAAGTGGGGAGCATCAGCCATATTGTGAAAAACCTTTCCTGCGCTGCCCTTCTTTTTTCCCAACTCAAAATGCTATAATATGTAAATTAATGCCATTTATATATAGTGCTAGAGAAACATGCTTTCGTGACTGAATATATGCTATATTAATTATTGTAAGTTATAGTATATGTTTAGCTTTTTTTTCTTCTTTTTTGTTTGTTTTGAAGGGATATATGTTTGGCTTTTCACGTTGAAAATTATAATGTGTTTCTTATAACCAAGAACAGCAAATGTGGAAATGAAGATTTGCTCATGTCATGTATGAAATCTTGAACAAGATTTAATTTCTTCTGAATTTTACATATGATTAGTGTCTGAGTCTGATAATAGCTTTAGAAATTGGGTTTTCTATGTTTCCTCGCATTCCTAGTATATATGCCTTGTACCATCAAATGAAATAGAAAATATTATCATGCAAAATCTCTTTTCACCCTTAAAAGATTTAAAATCCGTATGTATTCCATTATCTATAAGACATGTAAAAATGTAATAATTATCCGAAGACCCCTTTTAAATTAAAAAAAAATGTAATAACTATTCATTTTTTTATTTAAAAAAATTGTTATTTAATGACAGTATTGAATAAAATTTTACATCGTAAATGAATATGATAATAATAAGTTCAATTAAATGTTCATCTACAAACTCTCACTGGGAAAAAAATCACAAGAATAAAAAAATGGAATGTTAGATGACCACTAAAGCCATGAACATATTGCAATAATATAAAGAAAGAGAAATAAAAAAAGAAAAAAAAAATTGTATATTGACCATAGTTAATTTTTTATGAATCTGTACAAGTATTCTGTGATTTCGTCTACCCATGATAAAGTTAAGGGAAAATTATGTTACGAAGACAGCTAGATTATAATTATTTCTTCAATGTATTGTTAGTTGATAAAAGTATTTTTATTTTAAGTTTTTCTAATTCGCTAGGAAAAGCTTTTATTGTGGTGAGTTTGAATTGAATTTGAATTAGAATGAAATGAACTATTTTTATTTTAATTATATATAAAAAATAATTTGTTTATAAAAAAGAATGTAGTGTAAAAATGTAAAAAGATTTTCTCAATTTCAGTTTATAAAAATGAAATGTCATCCATTCCTACATACAAAATGTAGTGTAAGAATCAATACATACAAGCCAAAGAAATATATATATATATATAATTGCATTAATTTGTAAATTAAGTTTCTTTATTAAAAAATTATTTGGTGGCACCGACGCTTTCAAGAAAATGCAAACGAGGCACGAAATGAATAAGAAGACAATATTGATTGGGAATTATCAGCATTAGTTCATTTAGTTTCTTGTCATTAATATCATTCGACAAAGGCTACAATAACTTTAATAAATGTGGTTAGGAAAAATGTTCTTGTCATTGAGAGAGACGATGAACCATAATCTGGTTTTCTACTTCTTTTTCCTTAAATTTGTTCTCTTTTGCTATCCCACTAGGAATGTCACAAAAATTTCAATGTCTCAAATTCATACTCATTCAACTTTATGACTGCTCCATTAGTGGTGTCCCAATTAATTAAGATTGAACACTCTAAATGTTGGATGCCTCCTAGAAGTAACAAAAAGAATTGTACTTATTCCACCAATGACTGTTCAATTCAAAGTGAAAAACCTTAGAGGGGTGAATAAGGTTTTTGGCTAATTTAAAAAAATCTTTTGTGTGATTAGAAAGATAAACTTCCAATTTGTTTGTGAAAGAATTCTAAAACTCTTTTTGATGAGATTCCACACCAAACAAAATCTTTTAGTTTTGGCAATTAAGAAATGAGCATAGAAACAAGCTTTAAAGAATATGCACAACAATTTATAGTGGTTCACTCTCTCAAAGAGCTACATCCACTACCTTGAGACTCAACCCAAGGATTTCACAAATCCACTAACTTCAAAGTTGGTTACACAACAACACAATGAGGTTCACCCTTCAAGGGTTTTACACTAAAACATCAAACACAATAATACAACAAGTTTATCAAAGGATCACCCAAAGGGTTTTCCACAAACCTTTGATCACAATAAAAAATAGGAAGAGTAAGGAACCATGTTACCAAATGAGCTTGAGAAGAGGAAGATACAACTCAATGGAATACTTCTACAAGCACCTCTTTTCTCTTCTTTGATAGATGATCAACAATGAAGCTCAAGAAGATTTTTGTTTGGGATTGAAAATGATTTGTAATAAATGTACTTTTGAAGCTCTTTAAAAGTCTTAAGTGTTCTCAATTAATATTTCACCAAACTTGTTTCATTTATGGCTGATCATTAAGTCTTTATATAGAGTCTTGAAGCACAAGACCGTTGCTTTTAGAAAATAACCGTTGCTTTTAGAAAATAACCGTTGCTTTAAAAAAAGACCGTTGCATTCTGTGCAACGGTAATATTTTTTAAAGTAACAGCAAAAACCGGACGACCGGTTCCTGAAAACGGACTGCCGGTTCTTTAAAACAGAAAGATTCGGACTTGTTCAAGCTAGAAAACGGACTGCCGAATTTTGATTTAGAGGAAAATCGGACGGCCGGTTTTAAAACCGGATGACCGAATTTTTGGACAGAAAGATTCGGACTTGATTTTCTGAAAAACGGACTGCCGAATTTTTACTTTGGAAAAACCGGACGACCGGTTATAAAATCGGAGGACCGGATTTTTGTTTCCTCAGCCATGTTTCTTTTTAAGACAAAAACTTTCTTCCTTGTTTCAAAAGTATGTATTCTTGACAATCATTTTAAAGAGAAGAAAAACTTTCCAAAAACATCACAACTTCAGTCAAGAATACTTTGATTTTTAACAAAAGTTTATATCTGAGAAAATAATAGGAAGAGATTCATATACGATCAATAATCAAAGAGTAAGACTAGGGAGTTTACAAGATTGTACCTAATTCACTCTAACATAGACAATGCCTTCAATGTCTTCAATGATTTGATCTTGGCATGGCTTGATCTCTTCTTCTCTATTTTGCCCTCATCAACAAGATCTTTTGCTTGTAGACTTTGAGACTTCACAGGTACTTCTTTTATTCTATGAAGGGTTAGCTAAAATACTCACACAAGCATATGTTAATCATAATCAAAACATAAGTATTAATGCCCTTAGGGCTAACACAAAGTATTTTGGGACATATATATGTTTCCCTCATTTTGTTATGGTTTTTATGTAGAACAAAATTTCCTAAGTGGTAAGATTTGGGATCGGATCCTTTGGAAGAGTAACCTGCAAAATAAGAAATAGGTAAAGAGGTGGGTATGACCTCCATTTCACCTTCGATACTTAAGTCAATAATAAATTTAACAGAATAGCGATATAGGTAAATATAGCACATCCTCAAAAGTTGGAACAACACCTCTCCTTATATTGTGTATTTCCTTGGAGGTTTTGGTAGTTATCCGATGTGGGATAAATATAAATTGAACATATTAAACATCCCTTTGGACTTTTTTGAAGCTCTAAAAGCCACATTTGATGAATGGACCATATTATTTTGAACAGTTAACTTCTGTCTTTGAAGCCCGTTGGTCCAAATGAATCGAGTTCAAAATAAAGACTGATGGGTTATTCCCATCATAAGCCCTTAAAAAACAATAACAAATAGCTTATAATTTTTTATCTTTAGGTAGTTGAACATTTTGGGCGAAACTGCAAATTTGTGCATATGAAAAAACCCTAAATTTGCAATTTAGGTCCACCTGCTTTCTTTGAAGAAATTCTCACAACCTCTATGTGCTTATTGATAATTTCTTTTTGCAAATATCTAAGTATCCTTCAAAATGTTAACATCTAAGAAACCGGCTTCAAAATCCTCAAAAAATGAGCTCAAAGAATTGACAAATCTTGGAAATGAAAGTATTATGTACAGTTAGTTCCTCAGAATTGACTGTTAAAGTTGTTCCTTCTGATTCTAATACCATTCTCGATGGCATGAGATATTCAATTGGTAATTGTAGTATTTTGTTTCCATCAACTGACCATGAATAAGCTATTTGCGTTATAAAGAAACACACTCGTGTCGTAGAACCTCCGATAGTATATAACCATGATGATGACGTTGAATTGTGTGAACCCATAGCTGTAATGTATTCATCCATATACGATTATCCAGTCTTGATATTTATTTAAGAAACTTTCGAGTTCAATCTTGTTTTATATTGGTATTTGCTATAGCGGAGAATAGGCTCCATCTGTCCCTGGAGGTGTGCATCACAATCTATCGGGAGTAGATGAAGGCAGGATTGAGATTCTCGTTACACTACCTCTTTGTGGATATAATGGATTATTGGGGGATGAATTCAACAAAGGTCAATTGCCCATGGTCAATTCTCGTCTGTAAACCGCAAACTTTTTGTAATGTATTTATTGTTTCTCATAGAGACTGATGTTTGGCTCTTTTTGAAACTCATATTTGTTTTTTTAGGAAGCTGGAACACGATATGAAAATCAAGATTTATTCTAATTTTTTTATACACGATTAGAATGTGTAATGAATTTTTTTCCATAAATTATTTTATCGCGATATGGACCAAATTACACGTAAGAAAATTTAAGCACCAATGACATTATGTATATGATGGATGATTATGTAAAACATGAAATGAAAGCTAAGAAGGTAAAACACAATTATTGGATATCTTGGTTGAGTAAAGCATTGAGAAATGTGGTTAGGAAAAATGTTGTTGTCAATGACCTAGCCGGTAAACCCTAATTCTTGATGTTACCATTGTTTGCTTTATATATTCAGAAATTTTTACGAACTTTTTTGATGTCCAAAAGTACTATACATTTATGTTATATAGTGAGATAGAATCGGGACTTGAATGTTGGGGGCAAAAATTATACTAAAACTTTTTATAGAGTTTAATTAATGTAATGGGAACTTTTTCAAGCACAAAGAAACCTCAAAAATTTTAAATTTAATAAAAAACATTACACATCAATTTTTTATTTAACATTCTCTAACGATAGTAAAAACATAGTTAACCACATTACCAATAAGGAGTAATCACTTATCATGAACGAAATAAGTACTTGTATACGACTTTTGTAGAGACTAGCAAATTGAGCACGAACAAAAAGGGTGACCTTCAATACATTAATACAAAAATAAATACCACTCGAATAAATAAAATTATTAGATTTCTTTTACTTTAATAGAATTATTTTTGTCTACTAATACTAGTACTGTTAAACATAAAAATATTATATTAAAATTAAAAAAAATAAATAACACTTTCTTTTAGCAAATAAAATTAGATATGCTTTTTAAAACTGCTTTTGTTTATTGATATTGTTAAAAATAAAATTTTTAATTGAATTTATTTAAAACAATTATTTTTAATTATTTTAAAAAAGTATAAGAAATAGAGATCAGGCTATCGCTCTTCTGCAAGAGTACTCATCTATTATTTATTGATGCTCTCTAATAGTAATTGATACTAGCTAATTATGAACCAACAATTTCTTTTCTAGTTTTATTTGCTTCCATAGATCTATCCTTAGGAGTAGAGAATACAAGTCTAAGACAATAGCAACAAAGCCGTTGCCAAAACACTAAAAGTAGAACTTACATATTTGTAATTTTCTAAGAGATTTTATATCAAGGAAATCAAAATTCTCTACCTTTGTTAAAATTTCTCTTTTATTTTTTCTGTAAATCTTCTTTTAAATGTAATTCACAGCAAATGCCTGAAATAGAGATTAGAAGAGGAAAATCCTACCTTTTGATCGGGCCGAGCAGTCGCAAACAGAAGTGAGCGGGGACAGTGACAGCAACAAAGAGATTTTAGACCATTTTTAAGATAATTGATTCGTTCAAAATTTTGTACATATTTGTTTATGAATTTAGATAGCACTGAACTTGTCTTGCCGATAAAGTTCAAGAAGAATTGCAATTGACGAAAGTAGAAGAGTTACTATTAGTTTGTTTTATTTCTTGTGTTGTATATTAGACCCACTTAACCTGTTTAAATTTAGTTTATTTTCTCTTACTATAGATAATGTGCTCTTGTATTATTATTATTTTTTTTATTTATAAATTTTTCTTACTTTTAATGAACTACTTTTTATTTTTCTTTTCCTGAATAGTTTTTAATGAAATTCTACTTGGGAAAGAAAAAGATAATCTACAATTGTTTAATTAAACTTTGGTGCTACACGTGGGGTGGGGATAAGATCAAACATATCTTTAAAAAAAATGCTAGAAATGCGATTCTATGATAAATTAGAAAAAAAAAAAAGCTTGAAAAGCATAGGAAACTTAAAACATAAATTTTTCTTCTGAGGGTATCAAACATAAAAATTTAAATCCCGTAAAAAAATAATATTTAATTTAAACTAGATGAACATACTTAGTTTAATTAGTCATCATTACCGTGGGACTGCGATTGTATTGAAAAATTAGGCCTGCTTAATTTGGACAAGGTTCTTCTATGTCTCCCATGATCCGATCGATTCTAATAACATTAGTAAATCTAAACAGTTTGAAAAAAATAAGAAATCGAGAATCACTAAAAAATAACATATAAGTTAACATCAAGAAAAGAGCTTATATATAAAAGATCTTCAACGGTACATAACCAGAGGAGTGAAGCCAACAAAATTAACTACTAATTGATTTTTCACAAGTATATAATACAATGACCAAGTTCAGGGATTCATTAAGGGGGGAAAAAAAAAGTTCAGTTAGTTCTTCCTGATCTCCCTCGGCGGACAGGCTTTATTATTGGTTCCTTTACAGGAATTCTTGCCGGACCACCATCAGGGCTGACTGGAGGCGGTTCATCGCCGCCATCATTAGCCGTGCACTCCTCGTAGCCAGGATTATTTATTTCATTCTCTGGAGGAACATCAAGGTATACCACCCGTATTATGTCCCCGGTCGGAGGTCCCTTAGAACTGGCGTTGTTTCCATCATTCTCTCCCGGAATATTGAGATCCAGAACCCGCCGGGTATCACTACCTGGTGGAGGGTTTTCTGGAATAGAGGTTTCTGATTGGAACCCTAAGCAACGGAGCAGAGTGTTGATACCATTGGGAAGGCAGAAGTAAGGACTGGAGTAATTTGCACTTTTGGCCATTGTCCATTAATTAGATCTGAAGATTTTCAGTTTTAATAGAATGTGATTTCTTTCAAGAAATTATATTTTAAAAGCCATGTGATGTTTTATTATTATTCAACACGGAAGAAATAGTGGAGAAGAAAATATATTTTTTTATGGGAAATCATGAAGAAGAAACTATAGTTTAATAGATTTGTTCAGATTCCTTGTCATATAATGTCACGGGGCAGTTGGAACAGAAATATGATTCTGATTTGATAACTGTGGACAAATCTTAATACTAAAACTTCTTTTTTTTCCTTTCATCTCCAAAGTCCAAACCAATTATAATATCACTTGATGGAGAACAAGTCCTTAGAACTGTTAATGGAATCAAACTTACAAAATATAGAGAAATATAGCACACAAATTTAATATCACTAGATTTCTCGACACTCACATTTTATACGATCCCAAAAGGGTAAATTTATTTTGTAATTTTTTAAGTAACACTAGAATTGTTAGTGTTTTTCTTTTCCACTCATTAAATGAGGGAGGCTCATATTAGTTGAAATTCAAGATTTCAACAACAATGAAATCTAAATTTTACTATTGGAGATTTTGAAATTTTCTCTCAGCATGTTCACTTTTGAAAATTTTCTATTGGAGATTTGCCCGACGAATTTTGCTATTGGATTTCAACCTATCAAGTTTTGAGAAATACATCTCCCAATTTACACTATAAGAGAAAGGACTTTTACTGATCAACAATTCGGCCGATAATCAGACACTAATGTTAAGCTCGGTCGGGTATTTGTTGGTCGGGAAGGAAGTTTGATCGAAATTTTGTCGGTCAGAAAAAGTTATCGATCGAATTTTTAGATTTATCGACTGATATTGTCGGTCATTAGCTTATTTTCGATTTAAATAAATTTAAATTTTGAAGACATTATCGACCAATGTTTCATATTTACCGATTGGTAGTCGGTCTATAATTTTTTAAAGTACTGACTGAATTCCAACGGGTTTTTGTTTGGTAATTTTTTAATAAAATAGTAAAAACAAATTTTTTACCAATCGATTTCTCTAGTTAGTAATCGGTTGGTGAATATTTTGAGCTTAATTTAAAAATAGTAAAAAAGGAATTGTACCAACCGAATCTAGTCGGAATTTGGTCAGTAAAGTTATTTTTTAAAAAATATTTCTTTTAAATTTCTAATAATCCCCCTACAATTTACAAAAATTCCAAACCAATATCATTCAAACCAAAATCATACTAAAACATTAATAATTTACAAAAGCCCCAAAGTCATCATCAATTCTAACATACTAAAACAACATAATTCAACATCTAAAGTACGAAAAACAAACAAAGTATGAAATGTATAAAGTACAAAACCTCTACAACTGCAATGGTGGAGTGCCAGATAAGGGGGATCGCTCGATGGAGGATTACGAAGTGCAACATCAGATAGGGCAGGCTCTATCAAGGGAAATGGAAAGAGTCTTGGAATCGGATTGAGCTGCACACCAACCTTCCTAGTTAAATTCTCCATGTAACTCGAGAATTGGTCCTGAGCGTGCTGCATATTGTCCATCAATGTCTTTGTGGTCTGAACACAACAGTTGGGGACATATGCAGAAGAAATTGAAGGTGTCGATGACGAGCTACTGCCAGCGTGGCTCCCCGCTGCAATGGTTGCAGACTATGACCCCAAATTAAATTATTTTTACTGTGAGACTCTTCTAAATGGTTCTTCTCCATCTGATATGCCTGCTTCCTCATTCGCCTCAGGAATGTGTACTTATCCTCTTTCCAATTATATCTCCAGTCATCAGTTTTCTCACACTTACACCACTTTCTTAACTGCAATAAATGATCACACGAAACCTTCTTGGCTTTCTGAGGCCTTTACTCATCCTCACTGGAGGGTCGCAATGAGATGTAAAATTGACACTCTTGAACGTAATCACACCTAGGCAATCACTTCTCTTCCTGCGAGTAAGAAAGCCTTTAGTGCAAATGGGTCTTTAAGATCAAGCAAAAATCTGATAGAAGCATCGAACGATTCAAAACTCGCCTGGTAATCTTGGGTAATACACAAGTAGAGGGCCTTCATTATCATGAATCCTTTGCTCAGTTGCAAAAATGATCACCGTATGTACCCTCTTAATTGTTGCCACTGCCAGAAATTGCGAGATCCATCAAATGGATGTTTATAACATCTTTTTCTTGGTGACCTTTCCGAGGAAGTTTAAACTTCCTCCAGGTTTTTCTCGGGGCCCTAACACACAAGTCTGCAAACTTCGAAAGTTCCTTTATGGTCCAAAACAAGCTACTAACTGCTTATTTGTTAAATTAACTTTTGCTCTCAAAGCAAGTGGTTTCTGTCAGTCCTATTTTGCTTATTCTCTATTTTCCTATTATGTATCAGATATTTTTTTGTGTGTCTTGGTATATGTAGATGACCTGATCATGACTGAAAATAACTCTGCTGCCTTGTAACAATTCAAGGTTCATCTCAACATTTGCTTTCACATGAAAGATCTCGGTCCTTTAAAGTACTTTCTGAGTATTGAAGTGGCTCGCAATTCTATCGGAATGTACTTGTGTCAGCAGAAATATACGCTTGATATTTTATCAGATGCTGGCTTACTAGGTACTAAGCCTCTTAGCTTTCCCATGGAGCAAAATCATAAATTGAGAAAAGCCACTGGCTCGATCCTGTCCTCTCCTGACACTTACTATTGCCTAGTAGGTCGCCTTATTATTATTTTTTTATTATTATCATTCGTCCTGAGTTAGCATATCCCGTTCACATCCTTTCCCAATTTATGCATCAACCCCACCAAAAATATTTGGATGCCGCTATTCGCGTTCTTCGATATTTAAAAGGGGCCCCCGTACAGGGCATCTTTCTCCGCTCTAATACTGATCTCCAGCTTAGTGCATACTATGACTCTAACTGGGCTAACTGCCCTATTACTCGTCGATCTCTCACAAGATATGTCATCTCCCTTAGCCATTCCTTTATCTCCTGGAAATCTAAGAAACAATATTCCATTTCTCGGTCTTCTACCGAAGCTGAATACCGATCTATGGCTATCACTTGCCATAAATTGAAATGGCTTCGATATTTACTGTGCGATCTCTATACACCTATCACTCGTCTATTCCTTTGTTTTGTAACAATCAGACTGCCTTGTACATCGCCTCCAATCCTGTTTATCACAACTCACCAAACAAATTGAAATTGACTGTCATTTTGGCTGTGATGAGCTCCAAGCCAACCACATTATTCTCACATATGTTCCGACCACTGAGCAACTTGCAGATATCTTCACCAAAGCCCTTGACGCTTCTCAATACCATCATTTGTTGGACATTCGAAATCTCCATACTCCAATTTCGGGAGCGAGGGGGAGGGGGGGAGAAGGGGTGTTGAAGATATTGAAAATATTTTGCAAATATTCTAAGATGCTCCTATGATCATACAATTCCAATGATTGCTATAATCATTGGGATTTCTTTCCTAAAACAATATTTCCATATGTTTTCTTGTAATATTTCCATAACAATATTAGACAATTACTATAGTTTGACGTTTTGTAACATAGTTAAGAAATTATATATATTATGGGACAAAGGAAATACAAAGACAAGCATTTTAGCTTCTACAATACCATTCTATCGTTCTTTTCTACATAACCTCCTAAACTCTAAAAAATAAACTTTAAAAGAAATTTAATATTAAAGAAAATGTATTAGAAGTTTTATTACACGATGTAGAATGTTTTTCTTCTGTCTTCTTTGTACTTGGATGCATGTCACTGTTTTTTCTTGGATGAATTGGATGCATGTCACACTTCATGATAAGAAAAACGGTTCGGACAACAATTTATGGTATATTTTTAGATTGGTCTCATCATTGACTTTTTCATAGGTCCAAGTTAATCTAGTAATATTCAGCAAAATAAATAAAATTAAATTAATCTAGTAATTTCAAACTTGTACAAGATATAAATTTTTATATAAAAGATTACAAGTAGTATGAAACTATGAATAACAGTAATTTCCTCTAACTGATAATGGATCATCGGGACAGAAGCTGAAAGTCTGAAACGTTGAGGACCAAAGGTCAAAACGTAAAAATACTGATAACACCATTACAAGAAAAATCATGGAAACAGATTCCAGCAAAAGAGGAAAAATCCCCTCAAAAAGGAAAATTCTACTGTGTTTTTCTGCTGATTCGCTAAATACAACCAACGGATAAAACAACAAGATCAGCATAACGACGTCGTTTATTAGTTACCGGCTACTCCCGTGGAAGCAAACATTTCACGGCGTTTAGTACAGTTATTTCTGCCTGGTCTACCGGTATTGGTTCCACCCCTTTTAGGAACCGCTCTCTGAAGGCGATCCATCATTGATGTACCAAACGACGACGTCAAGGAAAGTCGTGCCTTTGGACAAATATGCATTAATGAATCTATTCTCTGCTTCTCAACGCTCTGAATCGTGCTTTCAAAACCAAACGGAAGCATGTCGCTAGCCATTAATACCAGGCGTTTTCTAGAGAGAGAGAGAGAGAGGGTTAGTTTGGGAATATTGTATATATAGTGTTTAGTTCGAGTGGTGATGATTATGAAGAAGGCAAGTAAAGTGTTTGGTTTTTATAGTGCAACAAAGAGAGTATATGAACGCGTTGAGAAAAGAGGAAGACCATGGAACTGTTGATTTTCGACTTTGATTTCCCAACTTTGACCTCAACAGCTTCCTAGTTTTTTAAAATAAAACCATGTGGTACCGTCCACAACTTTTGTAGACAAGGAGATCAAAAGTCTGTGATCAACGTTTTTTGTTTTTTATTTTCACGGTCAAAATATATGGAATTATGAGCACCACGACATTCATTATTTATGAAAGTTTTCTTACCAAATCACCTTCATCACCATAATTTATGAATTTTTTAACATGTATGAAATTATATTTTATTACTTCAAATTTTGTCTTCATAACCATTATGATTGGAAACATGATGCACAAAAGAAATGATATCATTTAATAATGCAACATTTATAGTGTAATGAAATTATGGTACTATAAAATAATGTCACATATAGTACCACTAAAATATGATAAAAATATAAAATGACACAAAATTACGACAATAGAATAGGAAAAGACTTTTACATTCCTGAAAAGTAAAGAATCGAATTTAATATTTGGCTTGAAGACACTTTACCTCATTTGATTATTTTCAAAACCCCCTTCTAAAATCTTTCTTTTTAATTCAGTTTATTTCAAAGAGTTAAGCTTCCTTCGGGTTTGATCGGGTGTTCACCATTGATATGCAAAATTTTTCTCATTATCACTCTCTTTCTCTCTTTCACCGTCATCTCGGCTTCTCTCAAATAAAACCCTTGGTTTTATTTTACAAACGCTAACATCTTTTAATCTTCAGCAATGGAGGAACCCTCAAAAAGTTTGTCACATAGATCAATGTAGACAACCACTGTTGATTCCACTCCAACAAAAGTTCAGCCTCCTTCATTCTTCCGTGATCTGATAGCTTCGATTGCTGCTCTAATTGAATCTGGGTTGAAGAACGAGACCCCTGCACGCTCTGAACAAGGCAAAGAATATCTGACTCTTGAAATGGTAATTGGGACTTCAGTTGAAAGTACACCTTCTGGTAACTTTCCTATTCATATTCCTATGACTGGTGTTGAATCAAGTAGTGTTATGTTTGCTAGTTCAATACCTTTGAATGTTGATCCTATTTCTATTAGTTTGCCTACTGATTTATCTATGATTGGAAATAACCGTGTCGTGTTGGCTTAAGTTATAGAATTGTTGAATTCTCATAGGAATGTGTTACATAGTTTAAGTGTTGTTGGGTCGTCTAGTCAATAACAGGCTTTATTTCATGCAAGACCTGTTGTTAGCAAATGTAGAGCATTCTGGTTTGTTGATAGTGAAGATCATTCTCATAGTAGTGATGAAGATGATTTAATTGTGGTAACACTTATGAAAGGGAAATGAATGGAAAGAGTTAGAGAGTCAGCTAGGATCAAGGAGTTATCTTAAAGTGGCAAGAAGTTTAAAATGTCTAAAACAGAGATTGGCCTTATTGCTGTTGAAAGAGCTTTTAATGATATCTTCTATGATAATTTTCATGCTAAGAGGCATGTTGTTGTCAAGTCTAGGGGCATAATTACTGAGAACTGTTTTTTTGAAGAAAGTTTAACATAAATTGGCTTGGTTAATTTACTTGTGTCTACAAGATTGCTTAATTCTACCCGTTTTGTTAAACAATACAATGGGACTCTTGTCCATGAATTTTATGATAATTTGGATCAAGTTTTCATGATGTGATTTATGTAAAGAAAGAAATTGTGGTTTTTAATGTTGAAAAATTATCTGTTGTTTTAGGTATTCTTGTTCATCATAATATTGGAAGGTCTAGGTTGAAAGAAGAAATTGACATGGACATAGTGACAAAGGAACTCAGAGAAGGATTTAAGGTTGTGTGGACAGGAGAAGGAAAGTTGACATCCTTAGCTTTGACATTGAAATATTTTTTACTATACAAAATTTCATGCACAAATTAGATCCCAACAACAAATATGTTAATGTAATCCAGAGATAGAGTAGTGATGTGTTTTTTACATAGGTGTCGAAAACCTTTCAACACGGGGCAGATTATATATGATCATATCACATAGCTTAACGTTGTTAAGGAAGAGCCCACCAAGAAACTTCTCTTTCCTTGTTTAATCTATGAGTATCATTCTAGCTGTCTGATTGCACAATATTCTTCTGAGTTATACAAACCTTTGCCTTATATTTCTCTTGTGATAGTGAATTGAGTCAATGATCATGGCTCCATAGATATAGGCTTTTAAAGCTGAAATTGTTATCATTCTCCTTGTCTCTATTGTTTAAATTTTCTGTTGCGTTAATTATGTTGACAACACGTTTTATTTCTCGTAACATAACACAGACAAAATTTTTCAAAAGTTGGTCTAAGAGTTTAAGACTGCTTAAAGTGTGTTAAGCTTGCTTTCAACCTCTTAGTTTTTAAATTTAAAAGTATTTTATTGGCTTTTGTAAAAATTGCAATTATGTTCTAAAGGTTGGAGTTTTCAATATTTGTGAAATGCTCACAAATGATAATCTTTTCAAAATTACGATTTTGCCCTAGATATTGAACTTTTAATTAACCTTTATTGTTATATATTTTTAGGTAGTATATTTTTTTAAATGCTTGTCCATTCCCAAAAATTAGTGCCTGTCCTTCTCTTATTGAGTAGTCGTATTCATTTCCAATATATTCTTTTCTTTCAGTTCAGGTTAAGAATGAGCGCGAGAAAGAGCCTGGAGAGGTGATCTAGTTTTGGGATGGGGAAAGCTTGGTTTTAGTATAACTTTTAATGAAAAATTGTTACTATTTCTATTTGTTTCAACAAAGTTGTATCTATTGTTTCATTTCAACAAAGTTTTACCTAAACCAAATTTTTTATTAAGTATTTGCTACCTTTAGGTTTTTATGTCTAATGAATGACATTTCCTTTCAAATATTTAATTTGGAATTCCTTTGAAATAGTTTTAATGCAAAATGACTATTTTACAATTATTTTCAGTTTTAAGTTTTGTGTCTTTTAGGGCATGATGTGCCTGACTTGGATTCTTTACAAGCACAGATCTGGGACATACAACTCTACTACACTTTGGAGAGACCTAGAATAACAATTTCATAATAATGTGATGTTGTATTGTGCGCAATGGTGTTGTTGGCGATAGTAGCTGCTTGAGTGGGGTACAAGATCCCACTGAAGTGGGAAAAATTCTGTATGTAGTATATTAAATAATATGTGCAGCGACTTCTATTTTAATTGTAACCCTACTGCTTAGTGAACTGCACATCTGCACAAATGTATGCTTAATGTTTACTTTGTAGTTTTACTTTATCCTTAGTTTTACCAATAGCCTTCATATTTCCTTTCGCTCTTCCTTATTCTTTATGTTTGACTTGTCTAATTATTCTGTACTCCAGTATCCACTAACTAACTTCCCAAAATTAGGGCTTGTTTCTTCAGTTTATATTCTAATTCTCCTCTACCAAAGTATCCACAAACCCAACTCCCCACTCCTCAAGATTAATGTTTTTTTGTTAGTTTATATTCTTGAGACCCAGTTGTCCAAGTATTTATGACCAAAGAGAAAGGAGGAGTGTCAAACAGAGAATTGTGAAAGTTCACCCGCTAACCTTAGGGTACTCTTTACTCAGTCACCGGTCATATTGTTTAGCAGTATGGCCAGCCATCAGAGCTGCTGCTTTGTCACCCATCCTGTCATATTATTGTCATTGCGACTTGAAGAAAATTAACTACGACCTTAACCGAGTTGGTTGTCCATCACGACTGCATCCTCTGTCAGTAGAGGCTGTGCCACTGTTCTCGTCACTCTCTCTTGCCCTGTCCCGCCACCATTTCAAGTAACCAACAAGTTGGAAGCACGACTTAGCTTAATGGACGAGCTTCAAAGATGTAAGTACAAGTGCTTTTTTAGTTCAGCTCTGACTTCACTGCCGTAGAAGCCACTCCTTCAATGCATTCATTAGCGACTTTAACAAGGTGACGATACTTCTTTTTCCTTAGTTATCATTGCATAGACTTGCTTGATATTGGGAAAAGTTTCCATTTGACCTTACTCTGGCAAAAATAGAATCATTCAAACCTGTAAACACTTGATCGATGCTTCTTCTTCAAATCTCTTTGTGAGTTCAGAGTTTAATCCGCAAGTACACTAGTGAATTGTTCGTAATTTGCGAATTCGTCCCAAAATTTTTTTAATTGTGCATATATCATAGTACTCTCGTTTCCTTTCTTATTTTTTTGCAATTCACCAAAGTAGCTTTAATCTCATATTTTCGTGGTCTATTACTGACCAGAAAATGCTCTTTCAAGTTTTCATAGAGTTCATCGACTCTTTTATAGTAAAGCATAGTAGTCCTTAAACTTGGTTCAAGAGTATTTAGGATATAAGCCAATGATAGTATTAATAGTTTATCATTCTTCCTCTTGATATGTCCTTACTTTCGGTTTTGGAATGAGTTCGTCAATGAATACTAATTTTTCCTTCGCATGCAATGCTATATACATTGCTTTTGCCAACTCATTCTAATTTTCATCCTTGAATTTGACTTGAGAAATGATTAGTCCAAGATTTTTTGAACATTCTAAATAATAAGCATCTTTCTTTGTTACACAACCAGTGATATAGTTGTCGTCCTTCATGTCAACTGTTGCACTTGTTTTTATTTTGTCTATACTGCTCATCTTGATGGCTACTCTGATACCATAAAAAGTTTTCAGCGAAAAAACTTCGTTCAATGTTGTATTTCTTTGTGCCATAAATTGGCTAATATATAAAAACCCTAATAGATAGAAGTAAGAAAATTACGTACAAATGGTAACTACAATATTTAGGAGATAATTATGACAACTATGGAAGGAAACATACTAAATAGTTTTGAAGATTATTAGGCCAGAATCACAACTATTGACATATGTCCTCATTATACATGTTAGAAAAACCTTTGATAAAATAAAGTATTACGAAAATGTAACTCCTTGCTTTGATTATTTCTTTAACGATTAGTTTTTCCAAATTGAATGGAGTTAAGTCATATAATGTTGAGTAAAACATAGCAAATTGGAGAACTGCATAGCCAACATTTTATTCAACTAAAAAGGATCAAATTTCCATACACTAATTTTGAATAAGGCTCTCTTTCTCTTTTTTTGGCTATTACGTCACACAAGAGACTACAGACATAAATTAGTTTAACACGCAAGAATAAATCTCTATAAGTTTTTTTCCCAAACTTTCTCTAGCTCTCAAGCTTCTTGTAGATGACATGAGAACCAAACTGGGGTTGAACTGTGAGAATGGTAAAAGGAGCATGAACATAGGATGGGGCAACATCAAACTTGAAGCGTTGTAAAATCATTGCCAATCCTAATTTTGCCTGTAGAAGTGCAAAGTTTTGGCCAAGACAAACCCTAGGTCCCCAACTAAATGGCAAATACGTGACATTGTTCTTGGTTGCATTGGCAACTCCATCAGCAAATCTCATTGGGTTGAATTCCATTGCATCTTCTCCCCAAATGTTCTTGTCTCTGTGAAGCATTACTGTCGGCAACATCACTTGTGTTCCTGCAGGGATTGTGTACGGCCCTAACTTTGTGTCCTCGTGAACAATCTTGGTTAGATCAATTACTGGTGGGTACAATCTTAGAACCTCGTACAAGATCATAGACACCTTGACAAATAAACATCAACATTGTATGAGTACTCAATGATGTAGTTTGAAAAAAGTGAGTAATTTTCTTAAAAACTTTAATTTTACTTCAGATAGTGTGGTGAGTTATTTCATGAAACCTTACATATTTGAGGTGATTTAAGCATTCCAATTCAGGTTTATTCTTGCCAAAGGCTTCGAGAACTTCTTCTCTGGCTCGTTCTTGCCACTCAGGGTGCTTGCTCAATAAGATGGTGGTCCATGTGAGCAAAACTCCAGTGGTTTCTTGACCAGCAAAGTAGAACAATTTGCACTCCTCAATTACATCATTGATTGACATTCCACCATCCTTCTTGTTTCCTTGTTTTTGAATTTCTTTTATGTTTGATTCCAGCAATACTCCTAGCAAGTCATCCTCACCTGGCTCTCCAGCCTTCAAAGCCTTCATTCTCTTGTTGATGATGAACCTTAGCATATCTGTGATCTCTTTGTTAATTTTTTTCATCCTCTTGTTCCTCTCGGTTGGCAAGTAGCTGCAATATGACAACAATATATCAACAATTTCTATAATGTTTTACCCTATATCAAAGTCTCAAAATCTGAAATAGTATTATTAAACCTCCATCCTGGAATGTAGACATCTCTCATGCAGTCAATTGTGAGATCCATGAGTTCTTTCAACAGTGTGAAGATTTTGCCTCCTTCTTCATATGTGCTACCAAATGCAACCTTTGAAATCACATCACTTGTTAAAACATCAAACGTGGGGAAGATATCAACTTCATGGGATCCTTGTTTTTCAGCTATTTTCTCCCATTTGGTCAACATGTCATGGTAGCATATGGAAAAAGCCGGCAGCATTGACTGTAATAACAATCAAACAACAAAGAAAAACTCCAAAATCAATACACATCTCTTTTTTCCACTAATTTCTAGTCTTAATCATATTATTTGTTGCATTTGCGTATATACAGTTTTTCACTTGTCATAATATAAAATCAAAATATTATTTAATAATATTTTTTCAATAATTATACCCTTAACTCAAAATACAAAAATGTACGACATAAAGAGCATTTTAGTCCATGTAACAAACAAAAAAAGATATGAATTTCTGTGTTTTCTTAAACATTTTCCAAGGGAAGAACTGGAAATCAATACCTTTAGTTTCTCAATAGTGAAGGCAGGGGAAATAATTCTTCTGTGTTTTGACCATTTTGCACCCTCAAAGCTTCCAACTCCAGTGAGAAGGAACTTAACAAGGGGATTGTGAACATCAAAGTTCTTCTGGTATTTGCTTGAGTGGGTCAATACTTCCTTAATAAGTTCAGGTTCCATAACATGAATTCTTGGAATCCTTCCCATCCATGTAAAGGAATTCCTACCTGGGACAGGAAAGCCGCCATGTTGTGAAAACTCTACCTCTCAATAATTATTTTTTCGTTTTTCTTCAGAAAAACTTTATGACAAATTTCAATACTTAAACATTTTCATAAAAAAAAATAAAAAAAATGAATAGAAACGTCAAGAACCGTGGTCCAACTTAGTCTTTGGCCTTTGTCTAATCACTTCAAAATAATAATAAAGAAACTGAAAGAGCAACTCTCTGGAATATCTCATAATGAAGAAGATTTAGTATAAGGATTCATGGATTTTCATGAAGGTAATAAGAAAACAAACATACCGTAAGTATTGATGGTGTGGTTAATATGTGGCATGAGGCGAGGAACAATATCATTGTTGAACTCCATGGGTTTAGACAAGGCTTCTTGATGCATTTTTCCACTCTCCTTAACATCTCCAACCAAGAATCTATAAGGATTTCCTCTAAAACCTTGCTGCCTTAGACGTTTCTCGATCCTCTTAGGAGTAAACCATGCCCAATCCAACACTCTCCATGCCCAAGCCATTACCAATGCCAAAATAGTGGCAGCAATTGCCTTTCTAATGGTATCCATATCCTTCTCCATTTCTTAAAATGAAAGAGCAAAGCTTTACAAGCTCACTCTTCTGGTGAGAAGGAAAATGGAGAGAAAGAAGTAGTGTTTGTTTTATTGAGGCGTGAAGAAGCCTAGAAGACGTACATTATTTATAGTACGTTTCCAATGTAACCCGTCTCACCTACTCACCTTGAAAAATATTTATGAAACAAATTACCGGAGATGTGAACTGGCTATATCATGAAATACGTGCTATGACAAGTGAAATTGTGGATTGATCCGCAATATTAGGATGTCTCTGACATTTAGTAAGGCAAAGTTATTTTCACTAGTACTTATGAGTGTGCGTGGCTACAACTCTACCAAGCAAATGCACATACCTCAAGCACGTTTTTTATTTTAGAAGGGTAAAATAGGTAGTTTGTATTATTTTTTCTCCAAATACTACTCTCTTATGTGTCTCATAGGTTCTAAAATTCAGTTGAGGAAATGGCATACAAGGTTAGGAAGAATTTAAGGATTAAAAATTTAGTTGAATTCTTGAATAATTAGATATTTATTTTTCTTTTGTCTATATATTGAAGGGGTCGATATATGTAACTCGAAAATCTATAAGGATAATTTTAAAATAATTCATTTTAAACATAAACTTTTCTCTCTCTACAAATTTTCTCTCTAAAAAAACACAAACTTTGAACATTAAAACTAAATTAGAAGAATATATTGATTCCTTTGAAGAATTTTTGCAAGAAAATGTTGGTTTTGTGCTAAGAAAATGGATTGAATCCGGAATTTTTTTTTTAAAATTATTTTTTGGTTTATGAATTTCTTTATTTTTTTTTGTATTGCTAATATTTTTATTTCACATTAACAGGGTGATGAAGATCCAAATACATTTGAATAATTTTTAGAACCGGAAGAATATATTGATTTTGGACATTTATTTACAACAAACCGAATTTTTACTTCGAAAAATGAGTTGGTTGACTGAGCAAAATATACTGCGATAAAAACAAGACATATTTAATCATCAATCGGTATCAAAAATCAATAACAGCTGACCCATGTCACCTTGGCTTGCGAGCGCGGAAGTGTAGTTAAAAAAAATACAAAACCAATAGTTGATGAAGAGGAAGAAGAAGTTCCAACAAAAAGGCGGGGACCTTATGGGACAAAAAAATGTGGGTGCCCATTTAAACTAAAGGGAGGGCAAATGGCAACAAACGGAAATTGGCAATTGTTCGTACACAATGGGAGGCACAACCATAAAATAGCTATTTATAATCACGATCATGTTCAGGCTACAAGACTTACGCAAGAGTAGTTGCAACAGACTGAGCAGTTCAGAAAGAGTCATGTGCTGCCTTGTAATATCCTATGATTTTTCCGAGAACAAGACGTTGATTGTGCAGTTAAGTATGGTAGAAGGGAATTATTTTTAATACTTTAGTAAAATATTTTAGGTTTCTTTTTCTTCCGTTAATAAAAAGAATTTTATGATATATGTAGTGCATACAATGTTGTTGCGAATATTGAGAAGAACAGGATGCTGGGAAGAAACACGGTAGAGGAAGTTCTCTGCTTAAGTACACAACGGGGTTACACAGTCTTCTATAGAAACCGTGAGGAGAGCAACGTACTTAGTGATATTGTTGTTGCATACCCAACATCAATTGCAATGATAAACGTGGCTATATGTACTACTAATGGATACCACGTATAAAACGAACAAGTAAGTACTTTAGTAAATCATGAATTGTTAAATCTCTTTATTAATTTAAATGCACATTGCTTTTTAATATTTTTTTAATGAATAGTTAAACATATGTTGTTGTCAATGAACTAGCTGGTAAGCCCTAATTCTTGAAGTTCTCATTGTTGGCTTTATATATTAAGAATTTTTACGATCTTTTTTGATGTCCAGAAGTACTAAACATTTATGTTATATACAAGGATAGAATTAGCACTTGAAGGTTAGGGGTAAAAATTATACTAAAACTTTTTAGGTTTTTATTAATGTAATGTGAACTTTTTCAAGCACAAAGAAACCTCAAAAATTTTGAATTTAACAAAAAAATTACACATTAATTATTTCTTAACATTCTCTAACTAAACATACATATTTGAAAACAAATAGTAAAAACATAGGTAATCACATTAACGATAAGGAGTAATCATTTATCACTCATGAAATAAATACTTCTATACGAGTTTTATAGTTTTATAGAGACTAACAAATTGAGCACGAACAAAAAAAGGTGATCTTTAATATATTAATACAAAAATAAATAACACTAGAATAAATAAAATTATTAGATTTTCTTTTACTTTAATAGAATTATTTTTGCCTACTAATACTAATACTGTTAAACATAAAAACATTATATTAAAATTAAAAAACATAAATAACACTTTTTTTTAAATCAGCTACAAAACAATTAAGTTTAAGAGAGATTTACAAACGCCTTTATTCTCTATCAGTTGCTTTTAGCTTATTTTAAGTTAGAAGTTGTTTTGAAAGTGCTCTCGACAACTTATTATACCTGTTATTAGCTTAACTACATCTGAAAACAAATTTATTTTTTAAAAGATACTGTGAATATACTTTTTAAAACTGCTTATGTTCATGGTATTGTTAAAATTAAAATTTTATATTAATTAATTTAAAGAAACTTTTTTGTAAACAATTATTTTAAAAAAGTATAAGCTATAGAGATCAGGGTATACCTCTTCTGTAAGAGTACTCATCTGTTGTTTGTTGATGCTCTCAAATAGTAACTGATACTAGCTAATTATGAACCAACAATTTCTTATCTAGTTTTATTTACTTTCATAGATCGATGCTTAGGAGTAGAGAATACAGGAAATGAAAACTTTCAACCTTTGTCAAAATTTCTCTTCTTTTATTTTTACTGTAAACCTTCTTTTAAATGTAATTTACAGCAAACGTCTGAAATAGAGATTAGAAGAGGAAAATCTTGCCTTTTGATTGGGGCGAGCAGTCACAAACAAAAGTGAGTAGGCCACCATAGCAACAGCGAATTTTTAGATTATTTTTAAGATAATTGATTCTTTCAAAATTTTATGGATTTAAATGATACTGAACTTATCTTGCCGATAAAGTTGAAGAAGAGTTACAATTAATTTATTTTATTGCTTGTTTTTTATATTAGACAACTTAACTTGTTTAAACTTAACTTATTTAAATGTAGTTTATTTTCTCTTTCCATACCTAAGAGGATTAAACTATTGATTTTCAGGATTCGACTTTGATTTCCCAACTTGGACCACAGCAACTTCCTAGTTTTAAAATAAAACCACACGCTGAGACTCCTCTTTATACACTGCTACCGTGATCAACGTTTTTTGTTTTTTATTTTCACGGTCAAAATATATTGAATTATAAGCACCAAGACATTCATTATTTATTCGTCTCCATAACTTATGAATTTTTTAATATGTATTAAATTATATTATATTACTTAAAATTTTGTCTTCATAATCATCGTGATTGGAAACATGATAGCACCTAACTCTCGTCTATGATAAAATATTTTCATCATTTATTGTTTCATCTGCTGCTTCAAGAAACGACTTGAATTTGGCAGGTTGTTTATGAAAAAAAGAAACTGTATAAAGAATGGACAAATCAGTTGCGAATGGAAACGAGAGATATGGGTCAAATGGCTCCAACTTAAAATAATTTTAAAAAAAAAAACCTTCAAATTAATTTTTACGATGAAATTTTTTTTTAGTTTTAAGATTCATATGTATTCTCACAAATAATTTATTAATTACGAACTTTAAAAAATTACATACCTTTTTTTATTTTTAAAAATTTTATAGACCTTTTATCTTATATTAAAAAAAACATATACATTTATCAGTAAAACTCCAAATATTTTTTGAATGGTTTTATTCTTGAATGTTGGTTCTTGTTTTAGAGATAAAAAATGCAGATTCTATTACGCCAATTTTAATTTTTGGTGATATTTAAATTGTGGCATTTAATAAATGTTTAATTAAATAGTAGCATTTATGTTACAAATGTAATTTTTTTTGGCATTAAAGAATATATATGTCATAATACTTGTGTTATTTTTTACAATTATCGCATAAAGTGTAATAAAATTATGGTGCTATGAAATAATGCCACATATAGTGCCATAAAAATATGATCGAAATATAAAATGACACAAAATTACGACAATATATAAAATTGCCATAAAATATTTATGTGCATAATAGTACAAGACGTCAATATAGTATTTATGCGCATAGGATGAATATAATAAGGTCTACTTAAATAAAAATGTGAGAGAGGACCTAATTAGCATACTATTTTAGTTAATTTTTCACTTGTTTATTTGATTTAATTGTTTAAATTAGTTCGTTTTTTTTTCTTGTTTGGATTTTGTGCAGAAAAAGTCAATATTGGAGAAAATGGAGGAAAGTTGTTAACAAATTGTTGGAATTTGAAAAAAAAACTTAAAGAGATATATAAGGTGTTGGCACGTGTTATCAGGAATTCGAAGTTAGACATATTTTCTTAGTTGACTTAGTTATTATAGGGTCTTATCTTTTGTTAAATTTGTCCAGATTTGATATCGAGTTCAACTGATTATGATCTTGTCCTACCTTTTTCATTTTCTATAAATAGAGGATGCTAGGCCTCATTGAATGTGTGGAATATTTAATGAACAAAATACAATTATTAGATTCTTGATATTTGAAGATTTGTAAAAGTTATTTCCTTTCAATAAAATACTTACTTCTTTCTTGTTTTCATCTATGCTCTTCTATTTTTATTCTTGCTTGTTTAATTAAGAATATATGTACATTTTCTTTCAAGCTCATTTTCACACATTTGATTGTGAAAAGGGGTTGGTATAGAAGCAAAGTGAACTGCCTAAATAATCTTATGCTGCGAGGTTAGTTTGCTAGTAAATTATCTAAACAATCTTCTGCTGCAAGTTTAATTTGCTAGGAGGAAGTAGGACGAAGTCAACTGTTACAGATTATGAGCAATTGTTTAATTACAAGTTTTACACTCATATTGAGACAATATAAAGTAAATGGTAATTGCTTCTCAATCGAGTTTGCTTGATATCTCGAATTATTTGGCTTCTCCAATATTCGTGTCTTTGAGTATTTGATTCCGTCAGCTTTGAAGGTAGTCGAATCTCTTTATTTGTCTTAGAATAGGAAAAGACTTTTACAATCCTAAAAGGTAAAGAATCGAATATAATATTTGGCTTGAAGACACTTTGCACCATTTGATTATCTCCAAAACGCCCCATCTAAAATCTTTCTTTTTAATTCACTTCATTTTGAAGGAGTTAAGCTTCCTTTGGATTCGATTGGGTGTTCACTATATGCAAAATTTGGAATTGATATCTAATTTTTTGTAATTTCAACACTCGTTAGTGTGCAGACTAAAAATTTGATATTTGAGATTCAAGATTTTACTTTCTAGATAATAATAATATATTTTTCATAGGAGAAATGTGAAATGTCCAGCTAGACAACTAAATTAATACACCTAAAATGTATAAATATTCCTAGCAGGAGTGATACACTAGATGTGTAATCTTAGAAGAATGAAAAAATATCTTTATGAATATAGAATGTGAACCATAAAATATACACATTAAAAATTGTAGAATGGAATTATTTGTAAAGTCTAGCATTAAGTACGAAGAATAAAATCTTCTAGTGGTAGATACAAATTTATTTGTTACTATCATGTAAAATACTTAATATCTCTATTAAGTTCTCGAAGGACTCCAGATGCCTAAGATATATATTAATAATCATTCATAAGCATATGACATCATTGTGTTAGTTATAATTTTGAAAGATAATATTTAAAAATCGAAATGCACACGTATATGTAAATCTATATAAGACTTTCTTATGTATGTTATGCATATAATTCTCATTCTATTAATAAAAAATGTCCTTATTGCATGATTTATTACTAATTATCATTTTGATAAATTAGTGTTTCTTATATGAGGTGGAGACGCTTAATGATGGAAGAAAATGACATTACATTAGAGAGAAAGATGATTACTATATCATTTTTACCTATGCACATACAATATATAAGTGAACCAAAACTTCACAAATGCATCCATTTGTTGCAAATTGCAAATTAGTTGTTTAATGTCTTATATGGTGGTATGACTCGGAATGCACAAAAAACCGTAGGGTAATGCAAGGGCCGATTGGAGGATCAAAAAGGATTTAAAAAAAAACCTTTCTATTTCCAAGGGTACAAATGGAAGAAACCAAAGGAGCAAGCTTGGAAGAGTTGGAAGTTTCAAAAACCAAAGGGGAAGCATTTCTGCACCCTGCTGCCGACAGTAAGTTCCACCCTACCGTCGCTGATAGGGTTTTGGTTGCAAAGGAGCTAAAGAAAAACCACCTACCACGGACGGTAGATCGGGACCTACCGTTGTCGGTAGGCCTCGACTGGAGGAGGAGTTCGGAAGTTTATAACTTCTTTAACTCTTCATTTTTTTTTTGTAAACTTGTTTTGACTTGTATTTAAGTGGTCCAAGTATCCTCTAAACTCTCTTAAGCTAGTCTAATATCTAGTGTTGGAAACAATTGTGAGACACACTATACATACTCTCTTTGGGCAGTCATTTTGGGTAAGCTTAATAGAATGAAAATTTTCTAAGAGAGAAAACTAGGATTCTTAGATTTCTTCTTCTTCCTTGTACAACTAAGGTTTTTCCTTTGTAAATTAAAGGCACGAAATTTCTTGAATAAAACATTCAAGAGTTCTAGTATAATTTCCAATTCCTAATATCTCCTTGATTTGCCAACTCCATAGTTGGTGTTGCTTGGGACTTAGGTTCTTCTTTGGAGTTGGAGGATAGGTGAGACTTTCTATAGTCTTGTTGATTCTCCCTAAAATATATGGAGATTAATTGTTTCTTCGTTAGTTGTTTTCTTGTGAGATTCTTTGTTCTTCAAATTTCTCCGAAAACAACATGAAAAGGGAACTCTAGAAGGGAGTTCATCTTGGGATTAAATGATCTTCAAGGAAGCTTGGAAGTATCATACCATGTGATAGCTGAGCAAAGCTTTCTTTGAGGTAATTTTTTTTTTTTTATTTTGTATTTAAGAAAAAGCCATTGAAAGTATTGAGAAAAGTTATGCAATTTGGAAAATTTTGGGACAGAAAATTGCTGTGCAAAGAATGTGATAGAAAGCATAATAAATTAGTTAGAATTGCGTGAAACTATCCAGTATGAATCCTTGTTGAGTTGTGGTTCTTTATAAATAAATGTGACCTGATTTTGATTTGATTTCGTTGATCAATTGAATGTAAACTTACAAACTTTTCAAAAATTGCGACGTTGAGAATATGTAGATTAAACTGTCTATGTTGTATTATACTCCATCAAATTGAACGAAATTTGTGCCTAAATTCATCCTCTTTGAGCTGTAAATTTTTCTATGTATATTTTTTACTTGATTTGGAATTGCCATAACTGAGATATTGTGGTTTTTGTGATGAAATATCTTGATGCTCTGTTTTCTAGAAAATTTTCATAGCACTCATGAAATCTTTGAATTAAGCATTCAATTGTCTTTGTTTGAATTTTGCAACTTCTTTGGATATATGTCTAATTGATTTGCTGATCTCTTTGTGGAAATTAGACTCATTCCTTGAGTCATTCTCTTGAATTTTTCTTTGACAATCTATTCCTTCCACATAATAAACAAAATTTCTCTTTGAATTCTTTGTTCTTATCTATCAAGAGTTACTTGCATGATCTTTGCTTTGGGAATGTCTTATAACTTGGAAGCTTTAGAAATCACTAGATAACTCTAGTGGTGAGGAAAAAGAAAAAGGTAAGAGGATAAGCAATTGATATAAAAGCCATAGGAGTGAGCTCAAACACGAGGGTTGAGAGCCTTTACCATCGAGCAATACACTTAGGGAGTGGCGAGGTCCTTCCTCCTTACTTTCTAATATTTTATGCAAGTTTAACAAGCCATTAAATAGGGTATACTTAGACTACTTTTTCATGGCAAAGGATGGAAGCAACCAGAAGACAAGAGATAGCTTATTCCAAGCTTGCAAGGGTAAGGTTAAAGCGTTACAAGGATGAAGGTTGTGATGAAAATGACTATGTGAGTGGGTGCCAAAAGGGCAACTACTCTATACCAAGTGAAGATGCTAGAAAAGATTGTAATTCTTTCTATAGACAGTAGTAGTCAAGTTAATGTGGCTAGTACTTATCCAGTAGAGAAGCTAAGTTTGCCCGTTCCTGATCATCCTAGACCTTATGCATGTCAATGGTTAGATTGTGGTATTGAAGTTAAAGTTAACAAGCATGTATGGGTGCCTATCTCTTTGGAGTTGCTTAAAAATGAAGTTTTATGTGATGTACCACCCCTCAAGCGAGCCACTTATTATTGGGACAACCTCAGATGTATGATAGAAGAGCTAAACATGATGAAGGCAAGAATCATATCAACATCACTAGGAATGGCAAGAGAATCACCCTTAAGTCTTTGGCACCTTGCTAAGTATATGAAGAGCAAAAGAAGTTGTAGGAGAGGTTAAAGATATTTGAGAATGAGAAGAACATTGAACAAGATGAGAGCATGGAAATTAAAGCAAAAGAAAGAGTGGAAGAAAAAGAGAGAATAGTTGAGAGATTATGCATTCTTGATTTTTAATTATAGTCTTCCAAGAGAAAGTGAGAGATGAGCGCTCAAAAGAAAAACATAGCAAAGGATACTTCTAAGGCTGTAGAATGAATTAGAAAGAATATCTCTATTGGGATTGGTATAAAACAAATTGATATAATTAAAAAAAATATATATTAAATCTGAAGAAACCTGTAATTGCACATCCTTTGTGGACAAATTCTACTAGTATAAAATTAGAAACCCCATAAATGTACCCAAAAGCCCAGAATTTACTTTTCTCAATTCCTACTACATTTTGAAGGTCAATATAGGCTGTATAGACAAAACCTTTAAATTAGAAGCCGAATATATACTCAGATACATATATATTGAAAATTTTTAAAATGTTAGAAATTTTCTTTTATAAAAATGTTGTGGGGCGACCATGTCCTCCTGCCTCCATTGGTTCTGTCCTTAGCCCTAGTATTCTTCCGTTGGTAACCTCCGCAACCTTAAGTATTTTTGCCAGGCCTTCCTTTGTTAGTAGGGGGTTTTTTCGGAGGTGCTCTAGGTAAGAAAGAAATCAACCCAGTTGAAGAATCCTTTCTGAGTTGTGAACCTATTATTAGTTTTTCAAATGAGTGAAACACAACTCTCATGGCAAATGAAATCCATGCAGAAGAAGAAGAAGACAAGTATGGGACCATTGCCATTAAATTATCTTATCTGCAAAATGTATTGAGTGGTTTTGCGAGAGAGAGAGTGAGAGAGAGAGAGAGAGTGAAATGTACTTGGTTCTCAGTTGTTATATTTTTCTTTGAGTGGTGATTTTTCAATCTGTGAAATTGGCTACATATATATAGGCAATTGTTTGTAATAGTGACATGAGAAAGGTTAGAACGCGTAGAGAAAAAAAAGGACCACTTTCGAGTTGGGACTTTGAATTATTCATTGATTTTGAATTCCGATTAAACTGTTGGCCATTTTGATGACCAATAATCAGAATAAGTCACCATGAAAATTTGAGATTTCATGTACATAATTACGACACCAATCTACTTAGTCTATTACCCAAAAAAAGAAGTAAGATTTAAATAATTATAAATTATTCTAACTTTTTATTTCTAATTATTAATTTTTATTTTATCTTTTGATAAACATGAACTACTTTTGTTCTTCTATAACTTTTCTTTTATCATTTATAAATTATGAACTATTTCTGACATAAAAAATGTAGCCATGAATTTATGACTGTATTTGAGAGGTAAAAAATAATTTACGGTTATTTTTAAAAGAACAAAAGTAGTTTATGATTAGAAAAAGATAAATAAAAATTTGTGGCTATAAACATAAGATATAAATAGTTAATGGTTAGAAAAAGATAAAATAAAAGTTCATGGTTACAAATAAAAAAGTTAAAAATAGTTCATAGTTATTTATAGTTAATTTCTATAAAAAAAAAAAAAAACTAACTTAGTCCCTAAAGTTTAGACCTTCACATGATATAACCTTAAGAGTTTATTTTCTTCTATTATGGTTCGTAAAGAATTTATAAAAATCCAATAAAATACTTTTAACATCAAACACTAACTTCCATAAAAGAAACCACATCAGTTGCAGTAATATAGTAGAGGGTATTTTCGTGAGTTTATATAGTATGTTCTTTGTTGATTAAGGAAGAGATCGAATTGGATTCTTGGTAAGAACTCAACTGAAATAAATATATGTATATATATGGTGTTATAGAAATTAAAGAAAAGGAAAAAAAAAAAAAAAAGACTTATTTTCTGCTATGCATCTTTGGCACCCGAGGCATTGATTTTTCACCCTAATAGATGACTCCATGAATCCATCATGTTGTAATAAGGACAATCTCTCTTATGTTGTCCTTTGCATCAGAATTGGTTTCCTATAAATTATTTGTAGAATTAAAGTTAATTCTGATTTACCATGCAAATGCACTTCTGCTTTTAATTTGCATTAATAGATTAACTAAAATTTTTTGATAAACACTTGTTCAGTTTCAGAAGTTAACGTTTATTCTTTACTTATTGAGTAGTTATACTTATCCCTTTTCGTTTTTCAATTCAGATTCATTCCAATTGCGAAACGAGTCTGAAGAAAATTAAGATTGAACTTGGGAGAAGTTTGGATTTAGTAAAAATATTTGAATAAATTTATTTTATTTTATTAAATATTTGTTTAGATGAAATTTTGTTTAATGTTTGGGGCCTTTGAGTTTTATAATTTATGATAAATATTTAAAATCTTCACGAAATTGTTTTATGAGAAATAAATTCTGTATTTTATGATTTTGAGCATTGTGTCCTTGTGGGTACAGCGTGTCAGTCTCTAGTTTGGACAAACACAAATTTAAAACGTAACAGTACTTGCTGATTAGTTGACATTCATTTCAAGAGTATCGACTGATTGGACCATTCTCCTTCATAAGTACTACCCGGACGATCAATTCTATTTTGTGAGTATTGATAATTTACCCCATACTATATAATTTCGTAACAATATATATTTTAAAAAGATTTCTTATCATTAAATCACTGTTCTCGTCCATATTAATCATGGTTTTTTGCTTCTTACTGTTTTGAAGTTCAAAGTGAGTTTTTCATAAAGAGTTTTGGTATAAATGATTGGTTCTCTAGTCGATAACTCTTTTCACAATTCTAGTCGATAACTCTGACTATAGAAAATAAAACAAAGAAAGAAGAGATAGGCAGGGGCATTGACTTGGAAAATGTAAAAAAAAAAGGAAAAAAGTTAAGGGAGGTTGACTGAATTGTTTGAACCTGGACCAGGCTTTGACAGGAATAGTTGTTTGAATAATGACTATGATTTGGGGAAAGTGTCAACCTTATTGATAAATTCACATAAGTTTAAGTTCTATTAATTAATGTTTCATTAGAGTTGAGAACGAGAGATAGTATGATAATAAAATATAAATTTTTTAAAATATATGTGGTATTTTTAATCTTGTATTACAGTTAATTTATTACGTAAATTTTGTTTTTAATTAGTTGAAAAATATCAGATATCAAATAAAAAAAAAGAAGTCATTAGAGTTGGGTCTTCTCTACCTTTACGTATATTATACATCTCTTTTCCTCCTATTTCGCTTTCCTTTTCTTCATCTACGACTTAATTAAACACTAAAGTTTAATCAATCCTTCGACTAAATCAACCCAAAAGCACTGAAATGAAAGGGAAAAAAAAAAGAAAGAAAAAAAGCGAATTTCGATATTCTTATATACTAGCAATACATTTGGTATACGAAAACTAGCATGAGTATTACCGGATTCTTTTATTATAGATAAAATTAATTCGTTAAGATTTTTCTGCTAATATTACTAAAAGAATTATCGAAAGAACAACAATAAGATTCCGTCGGTGATTTGTCGTTATTGATTGGTTACCGACGAAAAATTGACGGTAAATAGTCTATCGATTAACTTTCATTGGTTCGAAAAACAAGCCATCAGTAAATAGACTTTCCGATGACTCACCGACGGAAGTTGTCATGGGACGTTGGTGGAAATGGTAAAAATTATTTCCGTCAATAAAATATATCAATGCACTTTTTTTCTTACGAAAGCAATAACCGTTGGTAAGCGTTAGTGACAGCACTAACGACGGATTTCAAGAAATTAATAAAAAGATAAAGAAATGGTTACCTATGGACATACCGTCGGTGAGAAAAATATGTTTTATATATAATTTTTAAAACGGATAAAAACTCTCTAAAATAACAAAATTTCCAACAAAAACAATAATATTAAACGTTCAATGTAATTAACAACGTTCATATAAAACACTAAACGTTCAATCTAAAAAATATTAAACATAGCACATATATATACATATACATATATATATATATACATAAACATATATATACACACATACTTATATATATGCATATACATATATACACATATATAAAATATCCTAATAAACAATATAAGTAAAAATAAATCAAAAGTCCAAGAATCACTGAAGGATGGGAGGCATCATTAGTGCCGGGGTCATGAATAGAGGGAGAGGGAGTAGAGGAAGATCTAACTGGTACATAAGGGAAAGGGACCATTGAGTCTGCAGTAGATGCAAGTAGTGAAGATGTCGAGGCACTAGTACGAATAGCTGCTCGGACGAGGTCCATCATCGGCGAAGGAGGAATATATACTAAATTATTCTGCTCTGCAAACCACCTCATGTATTAGTCGAAAGCATCAAAGACGCTCGAAACTGCAGCGTTTATCCTCACAACATATCCATACAGAATGGTTTGATTGGAGCTAATCCTCTACAAAATAAGGCGCGACTGCTCTCATCTCTCAGATGAACTACCTCAAATCCAACTCCTTATACACATCCGCAGCTCATGCCTCTTGCTGTTGTGGCCGTCAGACGTAGATTATCGGAAAGTACTGCCGGTAAAAGAACTTTTTTGTAGTGTATTGAGAGTAATGATAACATTTTTAGTCTTTGTACATCTCTTGAAAAGGCTTTTCCGTATCTTTTGGCATGGAAAGGTCTTTCTCATTACCAAAAAAAGACAAAATCTCTCACCTCAATGCCTTCATTAGGCTGCCCGACCTAACAGAGGTCTCACTTCTTCATGGGATGGGGTTTCTTGTAGAACAACATTCCCAAGTTCAAATTTGTATGTCAAATTTCTACCCAAAAAAAAAACTTGTATGTCAAATTTTAGAATGGACAAGAGATGTGAGATAGTCATTCTATTCCATCGTACCAAACGTATCATAAATATCATTAGCTTCAAGAAAATTATATATATATAAATTGCTTAGTAGTATAAAACAATCAGAACTAAAGTTTTAGTAAGTAAAAGAAATATAAAATTTATTCTATGATATTTCAAACAAATTACTCAATTCAATAAAATATTAAAGAGTACTCTCTGAAATAGAGAGACACATATATATATGCTCCTACTCAAAATTCAAAAACCAGAAACAGAGAATAGGGCTTCTTTTAAGTATTTTGTCTTGGCGGCCCTTCATTAATGGGAGGTCTTATGGGCCGCACCCTTTCCTCCGGACCATTGACTTCAACTTCATCTTCATCACCAGCAGAACGTTCTTCATTAACAGGATAAGAATGTTGTTGATCTTGATCATCTTGGATTGGAGGAGTAGTTGTGATGATCCGTTTCCAAATGTAGTGAATCACAACCACCACGGCCAATGGAACCCATAATCGGGAAGTGGAATTCCCCGCACCAAGAATCGCCATATTTAGTAATCCCTTGTTATGCCTCACTTGTCTGTTTGTTTGTGTTCTTGTGTTTTCTTCCCCTCTATATATCGAAGAGGATTTTACATATATAAAGCACCTCCAGTGTGAAACGGAGAAGGAAATCAATTGACGAGAATCAGCACAACACAACTTGGTCTTTCTCGTTTTCTTTTCCCCCTAAAAGAACAAGTAAAAGGAATGGACTTGTGAAGCGACAGATACAGCTTCCTCTCGCGACTACATGATTGTTAGTCACTTTTGTTGAACTTTTCTCGGCGATCCGTCATTGTTGATTGGTTGCTGATGCATAATCGGCGGCAAATGGTCTATCGGCTAATTTTGTTAGTCACCAGACTTTTCAAAGAACTCAGCATTAGTAAATGGACTTTCTTACGACTTACCGATAAAAGTTTTTATTGGACGTCCGCTGAAATGGAAAAAACTATTTTTGTCGGTAAAAGAAATATATCAACGCACTTTCCGACGAAATCAATATCCGGCGGTAAGCGTAACGACGGCACTAACGACGGATTTGATGAAATTAATAAAAAGATCTAGAAATGGTTACCTACGAATATATCGTCGGAAGTAAAACATTTTTTTATATATAATTTTTAAAACGGATAAAAGCACCTTGAAACAAAAAAAAACAAAATTCCCAACAAAAACTATAATATTAAATGTTTAATATAATTAATAACGTTCAATATAAAACACTAAACATTCAATTTAAAAAGTATTAAACATAGCATATATACATATACATATACATATACATATACATATACATATATATACATACACATGTGCATATACATATATATACACATATAAATATATACATATATATATATAAAATATCCTAATAAACAATATAAGTAAACATAAATCAACACATCCGGATAAGTTCTTGGATCACTGGAAGACGAGGGACATCATCAATGCCAGGGACACGAATAGAGGGAGACAGAGTAGAGAAAGATCTAATCGGCTCATCAGGGAAAGAGACCATTGAGTTTGCAACAGATGCAGGCAGTGAAGATATCGAAGCACTGGTATACATAGATGCTCTGACGAGGTCTATCATCGGTGGAGGAGGAATGTATACTAAATGATTCTGCTCTACAAACCGCCTCATGTAATACTCGAAAGCATCGGAGATGCTCGAAACTGCAGCCTTTATCTTGTGTAGCATATCCGCACAGAATGGCTTGATCAAACCTAATTCTCTAAAAGATGGAGCGTGACTGCTCTCATCTCTCAGATGAACTGCCTCCGATCTAGCTCCGTATACACATCCGCAGCTTATGCCTCCCGCTGTTATGGCTAGCAAGTGAAGATTATCGAGCACAATTGCACCCATGGTCGCAGCTTCCTCCTCAACCTTCCTTTTCATCTCGTGAAATCTCTCCTATAATATAAAATATTAGGGAGATAACTTATACAATATTAATTAGATACACTTTAAAACATTATGTAAATTTAATTTTTTTCACTAAACATACCTAGAACTGCTTTTAAGTAAAATTCACGTACTCCCCCTGCTTCTCCTCCGAGCGATGCTTGTGCAGCTCCTCCAACTCCTTGCTCTTAGAGAATATCTTAGCTAATATCGCTTGCTGCAAAACAACAATATGTACTAAATAAAATTTACAAATAACTAGCCGAAAGAGGTAATACTAATGAAATTTAATACTTTTTTGCAAGAGACTTGGTGAAGGAAATGGACCCAACAGTGTACTTCCTGGGTCCCCGTCTCCAATCACTCATTCCTATCCTTCTTATCCTGCTGGTATAGGCTTGAACCTCGGGTTATTCTAATAATCTAACATCTTCTCCCAAGGTCTCTCCTCAATCTACAGGGGCTGCTTACCATCTTTCAAAATGTTGCCCATCATATCCCTTATCTGAATGCTTGCCTTGTCCTCCTAAGAATCCTGGACCTTTGACAAAGGTAAGGCCTAGTCCTATACATATTTTTCTGTATTAAATAAAAATTCATAAGTAAATTTATTATTAGAAAAAACAAAACCCATAAAAGACCTTTGAAATTTGATTCATTTACCTGAAACGTTCCTCACCACAAATTTTGTTCAATAGGCTGGAATATTTTGTCTTTGAAAAATATGTCCAAATAAGGTTCATTTCACTTATTTCATGGTTCATATTTTGCAGTTTTTTAAGATGTAGCAGAATGAATGGACAAGCACGTGGAATTTAACAGTTATTGGTGCTATTTTGATTTTAGGTAGTAAAAATTTTGGCCCTCCAAGTGAATTTGCTATAGAAAGGATTATTGAGACTTTTGTTGGACTTTCTTGTTCAATTATGGTTGAAATTCTTCTTCAACCAACAAGAGCTTCTTCTTTATCTAGAAGTCATCTTTCTAAGTGTCTTGAAGGGCTTCATACTTGTATAAATTCAATTAGTCTCTGTTCTTCTTCTAATTTCTAATTTATTCACAAACTCTTTCGAAACATAGCTGTTTTTTTTTTTTTTATCATTTCTTGATGATCCTTGTTCAAAAAATTCAATTGAATGTGTTATAAAAACCAAAGAATCAACCATCTTTAACAAAGACCCCAAGAACCCCATGAACTTACCTACTCTCTTTCTTTGAGCAGTAAGATGGCCAGAGTCTGTTGTTCCGGTGAGTTTGTGGTGGCGAACAGAGACGGCAATCCGCTGAGAGAGAAGAAGAAGAGAAAAGACAGAGGGAGTGCACACAGAGAGAGAGAGAGAGAGAGAGAGAGAGAGAGAGAGAGAGATTGTACCTGAATGAGCTCCTATAGACAACAGCTCGTAGTTAGTTGGGGGTGGCACCGGAGAGGGTTGCCCGTCGGCTCTTTGCGGGAGAGGGAGATGGGTGGAGGGAAATCTGAAGAGGGTTAAAGATTATGATCTGAAATGGGGAAGGAGGTGGATAGTCCACGTTTTGTAATCTCTATTCCTCATTTACCAACAAAATACCTACCAAAGCGACGTCGGTAATTTTAATTGATAAAGTAACAATGGCACATCTGTCACAAATATAATCGGTAACATGAATGTCTTACCGACGGAAACAATTTCGTGTCTAGGCTCGTTGTTAACTTTTTGTTACCGACAAACGTTATTGTTGGTAGGTTCTGTCATTTTATTACACCCTTTTCCTTCCAATTTTTCGGCAAAATTTGTATAAAAACCAAAGAATAGTTCTTCGCCATGGAAAATTCATCGTGATTTACCGGCGGACGAGGTTTCTATTTCGATAAGTATTGTCGGTAAAATGACATTTCCTTATAGTGTATTGATAGTCATGATAATATTTTTAGTATTTGTAGATATCTTGAAAAGGCTTTTCTTTATCTTTTGGCATGGAAAGGTCTTTCTCGTTATCAAAACAAGACGAAATTCCTCGCTCTTAGGACCCTACTAGAGTGCTTGACTTAAAAAATGTCTCACTTCTTCATGGGATGAGTTTTCTTGTAGAACAACATTTCCCAAGTTCAAATTTGTATGTCAAATTTCTACCCCAAAAAAAAATTATATGTCAAATTCTAGAATGGACAAGAGATATGAGATAGTCATTCTATTCCATCGTACGAAAATGTCATTAGCTTCAAGAAATATATATATACTGCTTAGTAGTATAAGAAAGAAAAGTTAAAAATAAAGTTTTAATAAATAAAAGAAATATAACATTTCCACCAATTACTCAATTCAATAAAATACTAAAGAGTGCTCTTGAAACAGAGACATACATGTGCTCCTACTCAAAATTCAAAAACCAGAAACAGATATAGCGCTTCTTTTAAGTATTTTGTCTTGGCGGCCCTTCATGACCGGGAGGTATTATGGGCGGCGCCGGTCTTATGGGGGGCGCCGGTCCTTTGGGCCGCGCCGTTTCTTTCGAACCATTGACTTCATCTTCATCTTCATCACCGGCAGAACGTTCTTTCTCAACAGGATAAGAATGTCGTTGATCTTGATCATCTTGGATTGGAGGAGTGGTTGTGTTTATCAGTTTCCGAATGTAGTGAATCCCAATCACCACCGCAAATGGAACCCATAATCGGGAAGCGGAATTCCCCGCACCAAGAATCGCCATATATAGTAATCCCTTGTTATGCCTCACTTGTCTGTCTGTTTGTGTTCTTGTGTTCTTTTTCGCTATATATATCGAAGATGTCCAGTGTGAAACGGAGAAGGAAATCAATTGACTTGTGAAGGTTACTTCATATTTTATCTGTTATTCATCAGTCAATATATCACTGATGATCTGTGTTGAATGATACCAGCAAATGATAAATATAATTTAGAAAACAGATAATATTAATAAAGATTGTTATTTTCTTAATCTTTACTTTACCTAATCATTTGAGACTAAGTTTATAAATCATTTGATCATTACCTTGATGGTCAACATGTAACGTGGTCTTGGCAGTTTAGCAGTAAGATTTATTTTATTTTTCATCTATTTTAATTACAAATGAAATATCAAACTAATGCAGCCAGTCCTCTACCGTGCTAGCCATATGCATGTATGCATGCAGCCAGCCCTCTATCATGCTAACCAACTATGCATGCATGGTCATATGGTGCGTTTCCCCCGCCCTCACTCTTAGGAAGGTTTTCTCGCACATATATAGAGGGGTTTTTTTCGGCCACTTGGTGCAATGACTTTGATGAATTTTTCATCCATGTATATTTGGGCTGACTCAGCCCGTCATAGTCTAGCCTAAAATGAATACGATACAAGGTCAAAAATCTTTAGCACAACATCCATACTTATGCCTCGTTTCATAAAAGTTAAATGAAATGTGAAGTTTGAATTGTTTAAGTATTCTATTTTAAATCTTAAGTTTGAATATTGAATTTAAAAATTAAAATATGATATGAATGTTTAATTAATTAATAAGTATAATTATATATTAAAGAAGTGTAATAATTTGACAAGCGATATATTTAGATTTCAGAGTTTAAAGTTAAAAAAAGAAATTTCCTTAAAACTTATAACTAAAATTAGACAATGTTAAACAATTAAGTAATTTGTAAATATTGTTATTAAATGTATTTAAAATATTTAATACTTAATACTTAACATATTATGTTACCAAACATACTTAATTCAATAAACTCTCAACTAATTTATTTTTAAAAAGTGGCTAATTTATGAAAAGAGCCGGCAAAGGGAGTATCCATTAATAAGCAGATAGTGACCGGCTAACCAAGCTTTTTTTTTTTTTTTTTTCCCTTTTAATACAATAGGGAGAAGGATTAATATATTAGGGAGAGGAGGTATGATTTAAGACATAACCTTTGTCTAATAAAGAAGAGCGCTTAAAATTGCTAAGCTAACTACTTTACTACATAGGCTAACAAAACTCCAACTTGTATGGTTTGAATTTATTCATTAGTGTGTTTATGATTTTGTAGGTCACCCAAAAAAAGCCCTTTTTACAGATAGATTGAAATTTTTACTAGTTTTAGACTTAATTTGATATTTATTTTAATTAAATTCTAGTGTAAATTGAGTTTAATTAGAACAAATATCCTCTTTTATATTTTAATTAAATTGTAAGGACTTAATTGAAGAGAAGGAGAAGTTAGAGGACTAAAATATAAAAAGAAAAACTTTAACTAAAGCAAACCGGTGCCGGAATCTTTCCTCTCCGGCCGGAGAGGTGTTTGGTCAGAAACCAGGCCTGGATTTTTCCATTCTAAATTGAATCGGCACCGAATTCTTATTTCCAGCATCGTAATCGTCGCAACAGCAGCTCCCATATATATATATATATGTATTTATCTTTTTAGAAACTTTTGTTTTAGTAATTTTAGAGTTTTAGTAATTTTTTTTCTTCCGGTTTTAGAACTTTCTTTTTAAGTTTGTAACCTCTATTTGAATATAAGAGTTTAGAATATAATATTCTACGTAATATTTTGCACATCTTCTTACCGAAGACTTGAAAGACGGATTCGGGGGCGGCTCTCGAGACTTCTTTTAAACCTTCTTTTTATTTATTTATCTGGTATGAGTTTTGGTAGCTAAGTTTTTTATGACTAAGACCTTCTTTAAAGGTCGTAACTTTCATGCGGTGGTTATTTTTTTTAATTAAAGATTTTATCTTTTATCTTGTTCTTCGTTAATTATTATTATTTGTTCTTAATGCCTGTAATTTTATGAATAATTATTGCATGTTCATAGATTGTATCCAGTGATCGAGAGTAATGTCTTAAATGGGGTATAACTAAAATTGTGTAATAGGCAAGTGTACCTATCACCGTAGTAACAGAGATACATCCAAGTTGTCAAACTTAGGGAACAGATAAGCTCAATTACCAACCGTTTTATCTAATGTCTAGTATAACAAAATTGATCTTTGATAAAAAATACTTCAAGTACTAGTAAGAAAACAATTAAATGAAAGCAATAGTTTAAAAATGTATAGATTTGAGAAAAAAATATTTAAATGATAGAATTCCCATAACTTTTGTCAATTATTTAAATTGGAAAAATTATAAAACGATATTGAAAAATCAAGGTTGGATTATCACATAAAAATCAGGCAATCCCTATCCCTTAATAACCTAAAAGTGCAACAAATATCTCTTTTCAATTGTCAACTCTTATTTTCCAATTAGATGCACTAAATTGATTTTCCTCTTTCAATCCCCACCAATCCTGCGAAATAATCTATTCTGCGCAAATAAATTATCATTAAACATAATTGAAGAACAACCCAAAGTAAAACAAGCATCGATTGTATAACATTCAATGAAAAATAACATCGTTCAAAAGTTAGTGTTCAACCCTCATTCAAACAATAAAAATATAGCCACTAAACATCCTAACAAGAAGCGAAATAATAATAGTGTTCATAAGTAATAAGAGAAATAAAGGTTTAGGATGAAGAATATTCAAATGTAGGGATCTGAAAGCTACCCGAGTATGTCTCTCGAATTGCTTGATAAAATCAGAAATGGATCCATAAAACCTCTTCAACTTTTTCCCAGAAGCTTCATTTTAATGTTAATTGATGAAAAAATATCGAATTAAAGAAGCATTGGAAGGGGTTTTATTGCCAAGTTTCGGCCCTAATACTTCCTCCCTAAACCTATACTTAATAATGTCTCAAAAGAGGGAAAAATTTTCATAAAAGTAGTAGAAAACGCATTATCTACGCTGTAGTCGGGACCCATGCGATAGGTCGAGCCATACCGTTCGCAGTAGTGTTATGTCCAGAATCCTCTTAAAAGCTCGAGATATACCGCGTGCGGTAGGTCTAACCTATCATCTGTGGTAAGCTTCTGTTTGAGATTCCTTTTTACTTCCATGCCCACAACATGCGGTAGGTTGGCCTACCGTCAGTGGTAGGCTGCTGGTTTCGATGCCGACATCTTCCGTCCTCTCCGTTTTCGCTCTGTTTCTGCCCGTTTTCACTTTTATTCTTCGTGTTCTTTCTCGGGAAGCGCCTAAGATAAGAATAAAGGTCAATTGTATAAATTATACATCTTATATATTAAAAACATCATAAAAACGCCGAAAATAATACACACAGAAGTAATACTATATGGCACATATCAAAGAGGTACAATTTGATAAGGTAATAACAGTACATCATAAAATTTACTAGAGATAGATTGTGGTGTCTTTCTATTGTTTCTAATAAGCAGGAAACTAAAGTTAAGGAAGGTCCATAGAGGTATATGCAGCCTTGTTTCTTAAAATTACGTGGAGATACGATTGGTTTATTAGCGAGGCTAGGAGCTTCATTGAAGAGATTGAATATAGCTTATTTTTGGGAATTCCACTACTAATCAAATCAAGAGTAATTTTAAGAATAAATCAACAATAGGCACAAATCATAAGTCATTTTATGTGTGTGTGTGTCTATATGTGTGTGTGCGGAGGGGAAGGGGGAGGGGGGTGGATGTGTGTAAAATTAGAATAGTCCTAATTTAAACAAAAGTGACTTTGATGATTTGTAGTCTGATATGTTGGATGGAACATAAGATAAGCTAGTTTAGAGATTTGGACCTCGTGGTAAATGTTTGCTCCAAATTAGGAGTTCAAATTACCATAGATCTACACATGCTCCTAGAACTGTAAACTCTTGGCCACCTTCCAGTGTGAGTCTTTCCAAAATGCATTTGATTTGCTAATGCAAAAAATTCAGGAAGAGCATGCACAACAACTTAGGCAGCTGCAAAAGCAGCATTAAAAGACCTTGGAAGATAATAAACGACTTCAAACTAAAATGGAAGAGTTAAAGTGCCAGCAACAATCTTGCATACATGAGATGCAAACGATTCAACGAGCACAATATCATGAGTTGTGCACTCGATTAAGAGTGATTGCTAGAGATACTCATGAGAAAGAAAGTAGCGATGACATTGGATATTCTAAGGACGATGAAACTGGGACCAATGAGGACTATGATAATGAAACTTCTTATGCCGATGATGAGTAGGAGATAGCATTTTCTCATTTTTTTTTTCATCTTTTGAGTATACTCACATGCAAAACATTTAAGACATCATGGGTAGTCTTTGTTATTAGATATATTTTAGCATTAATTTCCACTACAAAAAAAAAAACTAAATTTATAAATGAGGAAAGACATATATAGTGATAGGAAAATAAATAAATAAAAATATATGTAAATATGAAAAAGGTACAATAAATGCTTATTGAAAGTTGTAAACTCCTTATATTTTTTATCATCGTCAATAAATTTAATACACCTTATATTTCCGACCGAAAATAGTACTAAAGAAGAGTTTTGTTTAATTTCTCTTTTTGCTACTAAATTTTATTTTTCACCCTTTGTACCATTTGACAATTTTTGTATGCTTATCTTCAAGCCACTTGATCATTACTAATGTTGTAACTTTATTTCGTTTAGCACATCTAATTCACGTGGAGGGAATTTATAGAAACTACTTTACGATGAAAAGTGTCTTACATGTTCAATTCTCACATATTCTACTGTATAGAGTGATAGAATGATAGAATGAATGAATAAAAGTTTATATCTAGAAAGATTTTAGCATTTCTTTCTTGCATATGAAGTTATAGAATAATATAAATGAATATATAAAAATTATTTTGTGGCATCAAAAGTAAAAATAAAAGTTATGAGTGGTAGTAAAAGAAATATGTTTCTCGATCGATTCCATCATATTAAGTGATGCACAAGTATTAATAAAGGTGTTAAAATTATTTAGAAACACATAAAGGTGAAAAATAAAGGAAGTGAAATACTACTATTACTGAATAAATTATTAAAGACTACTCTCTAAAACCAAGCAGTACATAAATACTCTATACTCAAAAAGAAGAAAGATCGAGGTAGCAACATGTAATCGAAGCAAGCTTCTTTATGTATCATCATTAAACGGGAGGATTGCCGGGCTTCTCGGTACTTGATCTTGGCGGCCCTCGATTAATGGGACCTATGCTGGGCGCCGCGGTAACATGTATGCCAGGCGACCTCGGCGCCTCTTCGCTCGAATCATATACTTCATCTTTGTCAGCAACCGGACGTTCTTGAGCAACTGCAGGATCAGAGCACAGTTGATCCTCTTGGATTGGAGGAGGGGTGGTGGTGATCAGTTTCCGGACGTAGCGAATCACAGGCACAACGGCAACAGCTGAAACCATTAAACGAGAAGAGGAAACCCCAACACCAACAATAGCCATATTAATTCGGATTCCTCTTACTTTTTGTTTGTGTATAAAGATTAGGTATATATATAAAAACAATCCAGTGTGAAATGGGGAGTGGGGATCAAGTTGACTTGACTTTGATTAAGTAAATGTTGATAATTTACTATTCCACAACTTGGTTTGGTGGGCTTTGGTAATTGAAAATGGTAATTGAAAATGTTGAAAAACTTACTCAGAATTTTTTTACTATTTTATGTATAATTGTACTAATTTTTTTATAATATATATTTTTTAAAGTTCATCTTTTTCATTTAAGGTTGTCGTTTCTAATAAATTTTATTAATAAAATATATTAAATTTGAGAGTGGTACATAAAATGGTACAAACGATTCGAGACATAAAAAAATTAGACGCGAATCAGATGACATTATAAATATATATTAATAATTTATCAACATACATATTATACATCAATTTCGTATTGAATTTATTTTAAAAATATCATTAAAGAACAGTATAAACTTTAACTCTATAAAATATATACAAGAATATAAGTTTAATTGAGAAAATTTTAAAAATTATTAAAAAACTAAAAAAGAAGTATGACTGATTCAAATAACTAGTTGGGCTGGTAACTAACTGGTTCAATCAATTTTAACCAAATTTGACCCATTTAATTTTTTACGAATCTTTTTAATAAAACAGACTCGTCTATGGCAAAATATGGAAAATGAAGGGAAGAAGGACTACTACTCCTAAAATATAATAAACTTTCCTCCTCCACCTTCATACTCATGTTTTAGTCATTTTTGTAAATAGACTAAATCTTGCTCTTTTTTACTTGATCTCGATAGGAATTCTCTCCAACGTACTTGCACCCTAACATTAATGAGAGGAAGGAAACATACTTGGAGTTCGAGGGCCAAGGTGAAAGCATTGGAGGAAAACAACTCTTATGCTATGGAGATTCGTCGATGAGTTATTCTTCAAACATATTCCTCTTTTACCTTGCCTTTTCCTTTAAAAAAAAAAAAAAGAAAACATGCCATAAAAAATGTGAGGGAACAGAGCACATGTAAAGAAAACATGAACAAAAGTTCTATAGTATCATCTTCTACTATGAAAGCTATTATAAATTCTTTTGTGTTTATCATCTTATAAACTTCCCTTGCCCCTATAAACATGAACATGAATTGGCTACTTTTCATGATGTCATTTATTATTTTTGTAAAACCTATGAATTCTCTATCAAGTTTTCAAGTATTGGGTTTAGCTCTTTAATGGTTATTGTGATAAGTTTTGGTACTCAATCGCCAAGGACTATAAACCAAAGTTTAGAGTACTAATATAGACTTAACATGTTATTAATTATTTATACATTATGAAAAAATTGAACTCTGTTGTCATGTAATAATTGCCACCAAAAGTCACTTAAATGCCACGAAAATTCTTTTGTAGCACTTCATGAAAATACTACCGAAAGTATTTGTCGTTCTTTTTGTGGCACTTCATAAGTGCCACAAATATAATGTCGACACTTCTTGTAACACTTATTTAATACCGAAAATATACTGAAACATATGAAATTTTTGTGGTCTTTTTTTATAAATACTGTAAAAATATTTTAATTGTATCAAGTAAAATAAAATTAAATTAAATTAATAAAAAAATAGAATCATAACCAAATATCATGCCCCAGCCCAAACTCACTTATTAACTACAGTTTGTTAATTGCATTAAAGTAAGATTTGAACAGGTGAATTCCAATATTAGCAACATGTGCTTCAACCAATGGATTACATACACTTTCTTGATCATTTAATAACAAATTTTGTTTATATTACATATTATTAGGCTAAAATTCATCTAGTTTGATTATTAACGTAAATATGTGAAATAAGTTGCCTTTACTAAATAATAAAAAATAATTTTGTTAAATAAATACTAATTTTCTTATGTTATAGAGATTTAATATAAGCATATTCAACTTTTAAATACATATTTTCTTATCTTTATTAAAACTTATAAATTAATATTAATAAATTTTGAGAGAGATCAAGAATTGAAAATATTATAATACCATGATGGAAGAAATTAAAATCCAATAATTTATAAAAAATGTATCCAAAGAACTCTTAGGTCCATAAATCACCTAATCTTAAGGCATTCATAATCGGTTAGAGACACAAGAAATTCTTTTCTAAGGGTTTGTGAATTAGAACAGTTTTCGTCTATAAATAGGGATTACCCAAGTCAAGTGTGATGATTCGATCAATACCTTTCAAACATCGTTTTACTCTTTTCCCAGTTGAAATAGTTGACAAAGTTTCGAAGAATTCTACCATTCAAACTTTTTCCCAATAATTCATCTCTTAAATAACATTTCTAAAAACATATAATATAAAAATATAAAGCATTATTGAATTTTCTAAAGTAAAATATAAAAATACCAAGTCTAGTTAAAGGTTCCAAGTTGGGAATATTAGACGAGAGTTGACTATGGTCAAGTTGCATGGGAACATATTCATTGCAATATTTTTGTTTTTTTTAAGGGAATTTTTTGGTTGTAAAATTAGAAAATAGATTTCCACAACAAAACTCATTTTGGAACGTTACACACCGAAATTGAAGGAAAGACATATGGAAGAGAACGTATAAATATCTTATAATATACTAGTTAAAAATTTTAGGTAATGTACCTGGAAATAATGTGCTTGAGTAAAAAAATTATGAAGATAATAAGAATCATCCCGAGGCACAAGCACAAGCCGTTAATAACTATTGATTAATTAGGGATAGGACTAAAAGGGTGTTTAAAGAACTTGTTAGGTATGAATATTCATACATTGTGTTATGCATTTGTCGATGTATCTTTCGTAGAAGAAAAGGAACCTATGCATTTTTCTAATGTTGTCAAGAGTCCAAATTAGTCTTTGTGTATGCATGCTATGAAAGAAGATATGTCTTCTTTCATCGGGCAGTCTGGTAAGGATCCTGTGGGCGATGAATTTCGGATTTTTTGGTACCAAAAGATGTCTTCCTTGCATAAGAATAAAATTTGGACGCTCGTCCTTAAACCCCCTAAACAAAATTTAATTAACTGTAAATGAATTTTCAAAATTAAAGAACTTGAATCTGATAATGAACTTCCACGGTTTAAGGCTAGATTAGTTGCAAAAAGGTTTTTTTTCAAGTTGAAGGTATTGACTTTAATGAAATATTTTCTCCTGTCATTAAGTACAAAACGATTAGGATTATGCTAACTATTGTTGTTTTCTTTAACCTTGAGCTTGAACAATTTGATATAAAAACTATTTCTTTACATGGTGAACTGGATAAAACCAGTTACATGCGTCAACCTCCCGGTTTGGAGGTAAAAGGAAAAGAGAATATGGCGTGTCTTTTGAAAAAGTCCTTATATGGGTTTAAGCAATCACCTAGACAGTGGTATAAGAGCTTTGATTCCTTTATGTTTAAATCTGGTTTTGTTAAGAGCAATTTGATAGTTGCCTTTATTTCTGTGATGATAATGTTGACAATGTCATTTATTTGTTGCTATATGTTGATGACATGTTGATTGCTTGCAAACATAAAGAAAATATTGTAAAACTGAAATCTTTGCTGAAATAAGAATTTGAAATGAAGGATTTATGATATACCTCTAAAATTCTCGGCATGAACATTGATAGGGATAGAGGTGACCACTCTTTGTTTATATCCCAGAAATCCTTTTTGAAGAAATTTGTTTCAAAATTTTCTACGCACTTGTGTTAACCTGTTTGCACCTCTCTTGCCAGACATTTTCAACTTTCTTCCAAAACTTGTCCCAAAATAGAAAATGAAAAGAAAGATATGGCCAACATCCCTTATTGAATGGCTATAAGATCCGTTACGTACTCCATTTTCCACACGTCCCGATATAGCCTATTCCATTAGTCTTTTCAGCCGATTCATGTCTAACCCCGGTAGGGATCACTGGCCGCTCTTAAATGGTTGTTGAGGTATGTTAATGGGACAATTAATAGAGGCTTACACTATCATAATTGGATTAAAAATTTGATTTAGTTGGTAATGTTGATTCTAATTTTGCTGGTGATAAAGATTTTAGAAAGTCTACTACGTCTTATTTCTTTACTCTTGCTGATAATTGCATTTCTTGGAAATCATAGCTTCGGCCTGTAGTTGCCCTTTCGACTACGAAGGATGAGTATATTGCTGCCACTGAGACAATTAAGGAAGCTATTTGATTTCAAGGTTTTTTATCTGAATTGCATCTCTTGCATTCCAAAGCAATCATCTTTACTGATAGTGAAAGTTGTCTGCATTTGTGTAAAAATCCTGTGTATGATGAAAGAACTAAACACATAGATGTTAAGTATAATTTCATTAGAGAAAATGTAACAAACGGTTTGGTTAATGTCATTAAAATTAGTACTCAAAATAATCCTGCTGATTTTAGTATCAATGTTGTGACAAATGATAAGTTTGATTTGTACATGAATCTTCTTCATAATGATGAAGGTTGACTCATCTCGAGTCTGTCTTGAATGGGAAATTTACTGAAAATGTTTTCAAGGTGGAGTTTGTAGGCCAATTTTGACCCTAATTGCCCATATTTTTATTTTTTTCCAGTCCATCTTTTACACTCCTATGATGATAATGGACTGGGCCTCACTTGTAATTGGGCTTGATTGGCACTTCAAATGCCCGGCGGGTCGGTAGGCGATTGATAAGACTATAAAGTCTCGCTTCTTCTATGCCCTAATGAAAGTGAACATTTCTAACTCCTCTCGGTCGTCTCCTCTCTTGAGTTGCAACCCTTTTTCTTCTTATGTTCTCTGGGACCTCCTCACCTCCTTGTACTGCCCGTCGGGCTTCTTCCAGTACCTCGTCGGCCCCGTGCCTGGTCGGTCTGTGAGGTGAATAAGAGGTAGAGAATCGTGAGTTAGATATTGTAACAGTGAGGTTTCACTCCAAGTCTTAGGGTGCTTTTACTTCTGCTCGTCTTTCGGTTTCTTCTCTGGGGGTTCTGACGGTGACTACACATGACACCGACCGATTGTTCCTGCTCCTTTATAATAGACTAGAATAATTTCTTTTTTGTTGTTCTATTCATGTACTGTAATAATAAATAGAGGTGTTTAGATTATCGGATCCGTATAACAGGTACCAAAAGTAAAAATAAAAGTTATGAGCAGTAGTAAAAGAAATATGTTTCTCGATCTATTCTATCCTATTAAGCGATACACAAGCATTAATAAAGGTATAAAAATTATTTAGAAACACACGAGGTGAAAAATAAAGAAAATGAAATAATACTACAATCTTTTTTCATTGACAATTTGACTGAATTACTCAATAAATTATTAAAGACTAGTTTCTAAAACAAAGCAATGCATAAATACTCTGTACTCAAAAAGAAGAAAGATCGAGATAGCAACATGTAATCGAAGCAAGCTTCTTTATGTATCATCATTAAACGGGAGGGTCGTTGGGAATCACAGTACTTGGTCTTGGCGGCCCTTTATTAACGGGACCTATGCCGGGCGCCTGTTTGCTAGGCCCAGCGGGAACATGTATGTTAGGCGACCGTGGCGCCTTTTTTCTCGTATCATATACTTCATCTTCGTCACCAACCGGACGTTCTTGAGCAACTGCAGGATCAGAGTGCAGTTGATCCTCTTGGATTGGAGGTGGAGGAGTGGTGGTGGTGATCAGTTTCCGGATGTAGCGAATCCCAGGCACAACGGCAACACCTGAAACCATTAAACGAGAAGAGGAAACCCCAACACCAAGAATCGCCATATTAATTCGGATTCCTTTTACTTTTTGTTTGTGTATTTCTGAGATGTGTAGTTCTGGTACAAAGATCACGTATATATATGAAAACAATCCAGTGTGAAATGGGGAGTGGGGATTAAGTTGACTTGACATGGATTGGGTAGAAGTTGACAATTTACTATTACAAAACTTGGTTTGGTGGGCCACTGGTAATTAAAAATGTTAGAGAAAATGACAGAGAATTGTTTGCACAATTGTTTTTTATTTTTTATTTAAAATTTTTCTTTTTTAATAAATTTTATTAATAAAATATATTAAATTAAAAAATTCCGTTAAAAAATTGGAGCAAAAAATAAACCGCAAATCAAATACAGCATAAATATATATATTAATAATTTATCAACATACACATTACATATCAATTTCGTACTAAATATATTTAAAAAATATCATTGAAGAGTATTATAAACTTTAACTTTATAAAATATATATAAAAGTATAAGTTCTAATGAGAAAATTTTAAAAATTTTAAAAAAAGGTATGATTGGTTCAAATGATCGATCGGGTCAATATAACCAACTGGTTCAACTAATTTTAACTAAATTTGATCAATTTGATTTTTTACCAAATATTTTGAATAAAATAGACTCTTTTGTGATCCAGTTTTGAGTTCAACTCCTTAAATCAACCAATTTAATTTAATTTTCTCTGTACTGATAATTAAATAATTAAACTACAAATTCAGATACTTATATAGTATAATTGAAATATATATTACGAGCAACTATGAACATGTATAGATATTTTCAAAATTACAAAACTCAAAACACTATTACAACGTTTTGAAACAAGTCTAGTAAAAGCATTCCAAGTTGGGAATATTAGACGAGAGTTGACTATGCTCTAGTTGCATAGGAACATATAATTCATTGCAATACTTTTTGTTTTCTTTTTATAAGGGAATTTTGAACATATAATTTTTTAGGAAGAGAACATATACTTTAGCTGTAAATTCTACTTATATGCTTATATATATTGTATGTTCTTGTAAATTATTAACAAAATTAATATGGAGAAGTTAAATATAGAATTTAGTTATATATGTTATAGCAAATTATTAACAAAATTACCACAAAGAAGTATATATAAAATTTTAAACGCAAAAGGTTAAATGTTAAATTTCAAAAATTATTTTAATAATTTTCACAAAAGTTTTTTTTCCTGATTATCTTTTATAAAAGTTATTCTATTATAAATATAAATTATGATATTAATTATACATAGTCAAGTTTCTAGCACATTATTTTATAAATTATCAATTACTAAATTTATATTTATATATATAAATCTAAAATTTAAATAAAACCTATGTCCGGTCCGATCCCATTTACCATCCTAATTACATAAAAGTATTCCCATGATTATTAGCCTATAAATAAATAATAAAAAAAGAAAAGTATTTCAATGATTTGAACGGCTCCCAAGTCCCAAGCACCTTCTGCTTGGTTTCCAAACTCCATTTAGACATTGCTCGGTTTCTTTTTTATTTGAGTTAATGATTATTCCCTCCTCCAAAAGAAAACTAAAACAAAATCCGACATATGTATTTCCCAACAAGATTAAAGCTAGCAAATAAACTAAAACAATTAACGAAATATACAGTCTTAAGAAAAAATGTGGGACGATAATAACTTCATGAAGCCTCGTCCAGCTCTTAAGTACTGGTTTCTTGAACAGAAAGAAAAAGAGAAGAAAAAAAAAAAAATTTCTGACTATCGAATTTGAAGAGGTAGCCGTCACTGGTTTTGGAGAAACGGTTCTTTTAAGTATTTTTTCCTGGCCTCCCTTTATTGGCCGGAGGTTTTGAGGGTGCCTTCTCGTGCGAATCATCAACTTCCTCTTCTTCTTCTTCTTCTTCATCACCTGCCGCAGGATCAGAAGGTTTTTTATCATCAACAGGATCAGACGGTTGTTGATCTTTGATTGGAGGAGTCGTAGTGGTGATCACTTTCCGGATATAGTGAATCACAACCACAACGGCAACAGCTGGAACCCATAAACGAGATGAGGAATCCCCAACACCAAGAATCGCCATATATTAATTACTTTCCTTTCTTTTTTCTTTTTTTCTGTGTATTTCTGTGATGTGTAGTTCTATTTCAGGGATGTAGCTATTCTTGTTTAAAGATTATATATATATATATATATATAAAGAAGATCCAGTATGAAATGGGGAGTGGGTTAGTTGACTTGAAATGGATTAGGTAGGTATTGAGAATTTACTTGGACGAAAGAGACGAATTCCTATCATGGTGATTCAGTGGTCCTGCAAACTGGAGGTCAGGATTTGGTGCGCACAAGGAACCACCTCCCACATTGGAAAGATTGAAATTCTCACACTGCCGCTGCCAGGATTCGAACCTTGGCTCTTAGATCAACTCTGCAGCCCCAGAACCAACTGAGCTACACCCATGCGGGCGGTGTTTTGAATTTACTATTCCACAAGTTTCTTGGTAGGCAAGGCTACTATAAGTAATCAAACCATAAATCCAAACACTATCTATAATTGAAGTAATCCAAATCCTCCGTTTTGAATTGGTTGCCACAAAAAATTAAAGAAAGGATTGAGTGGTTCATATGTAAAAGAAATACACTAAATTATCATTTAAATGTTCTTAATAGTTTTATATAATTATTTAATTCTAATAAGATGGAGTATGTATAAAAAAGTATTATTTAATAAACTCTTAATTTACTAAAATAATAGATATTTTGAAATAAGAAATATATATTCAAATAATAGATAATATATATTAAGAGAAATTAGTCAAAAATGTTCATGACAAATTCATGTTTATTAAATTGAGGACATTATTTGTTTCATTAGCCGTTTTTATTCAAAATCTCTTTTTGGAGGGCCAAAAATATCCCTACATGGTGGTGATAGATAATTTCCGACCACTTTTAGTCATATGACATCACATGAACATTTTAATAAGGACATAACTAAGAATTAAAAAGGAAAAAGGGCTTAATTAAACTAGTGATAGACTAATATGTAAGTATTATGATCAATAAGTGATAGAAAATTTTTATTATAAATGAGACCTGTGGCTTTTCATCCATGAAACTTCTTTCTTGTATTAAAATCACTTTTCCTTAGAACTCTAGTACCCTTAATTGAAACATAATCAATAAAAGAGTGATATTATTTAATACAAGCTAAATGGTGCATGATGGAAATTATAAACCGGCCTATAATAAAAAGTTTTGAGACTAATTGACAAATAATGTTTGACATACTCTTTTTATAACGATTTTTGAAATTATACATAAGGAAAAATATATGTTTAAAATTTTCAACAAATCGAAACTTATTCCTTGACTAGCTAAGGTTTGAAACAGCTAAGAAGCAAGATAAGTAAATTTTATGTACTCTATTTTATATATTTGTGTCAAATTTTCTCATCGTTAGATATTTTTATCATTCCTTTTTTTTTTTAAATGAGTAAATATTGTAAACTCTAGCTAAGATTCGTCAAAGCATGCCAAGTTGGAAATATTAGACGCCGGTTGAATATCCTATTTTGAACCAGTCTTGGATTATTGCTTCTTCTTTCAAAGAAACAATGTGAACCAGTCTTTAATGCTTCTACTTTCTACTATTTCCTCTATTTCTACTTTCTTCTTTGGTCTTCTTGTTTTGTTGGTTGATCAATATTCTTATCATGAACTAGCAATGAGCTCTGCAAATCATCAAATGAAAGTATGTTAAAATCTTTAGACACTTCTATTGAACACACAACAAAGTTAAATTATGTAGGAGTCATGGACGAAGAATCTTCTCCATAATATGGGTGACACCCTAGATCTTTTTCTATTGATTCTCATCTAGTTGGCAATGGATATTATTCTCCAAAATGATTCACTATATTTCGCATGTTGTAAAGATACATCACACAATGTTTTATTTTTCTGTTGAAGTCCAAATTCATATGCTAATCATCACAGTTTTACAAAATTTAGGTCCGAAATATATTTCTCCATAAAATTGCTAAGAATAATTTTGTATGTTTTTCATATTGTATAGATATATGACAAAATGTTTCACTTGTCTGTAGAAGACCGATTCCGTGTGAAGGCCGATTCCGTGTGCTAATTATCACTTTTTTTTCAAAATTTACGTTCGAAAAAAAGTTTTTCATAAAATGTCTCAAAATGATTCAATATATTTCTCATTACATAAAGATACATTGGACAAGGTTTGACTTGCCCATTGAAGCCGAATTCGTGTACTAAGTGTAATGTTTCAAAAAATTATGGTTCGAAAATAGTTATTGTTAAAATTTCTAAAAGCGATTCTATATGTTTTTCATATTGTATAGATATATCGGACAAGGTTTCACTTTCCTATTAAACCCCAAATTTATGTGCTAATCACCACATTTTTTTAAAAAATTTCGTCAAAAATAGTTATCCATAAAATTTCTTAAAAAAATTCTATATGTTTCTCATGTTTTAAAAATAATCGAACAAAGTTTCACTTGTCCTTTGAAGGCCGAATCTGTGAGTTAATCATTACGCATTTTAAAAAATTTATGTCTGCAAAATAATTCTCTATCATCACATTAAATGCTAAATTAGTGTGCTAATCATCACTCTTTTAAAGATACATTGCATAAAGTTTCACTTTTTCATTAATGCCCAAATTTATGTGCTAATCATCACGTTTTTTATAAAATTTAGGTCCAAAAAAAGTTCTCCACAAAATTTTTTAAAAACCATTCTGAATGTTTCTCATATTATAAAAATACACCAGACAAAGTTTCACATTCCTATTAAAGTCCAAATTTGTGTTGATCATCACATTTCGTAACAAAATTTTGGTCCGAAAAATAGTTCTCACGTAAAATTGCTAAAAATGACTCGGTATGTTTCTCATGTTTTAAGATACATTGCACAAAATTTCACTTGTCCATTGAAGGCGGAATCTGTGACTTAACTATTACGTTCTTTTAAAAGTTTATATCCAGAAAATAGTTCTCGATAAAATTGTTCAAAATTATTCACTATATTTCTAATATTGTAAAGATGCATCGCACAACGTTTCACTAGCCTATTGAAGCACGAATTCGTGTGCTAATCATCACATTTTTTTAAAAATTTAGGTCCGAAAAATATTTCTCCGTAAAATTGCTCAAATTAATTCTGTATGTTTTTCCTGTTGTATGAATATATGCCACAATATTTCACTTGTCTGTTGAAGCCGAATCCGTGTGCTAATTATTACTTTTTTAAAAAATTTAGGTTCAAAAAAAAGTTTTTCATAAAATTGTTCAAAATGATTCATTATGTTTCTCAATACGTAAAAATACATTGCGCAAAGTTTGTCCTGCCCGTTAAAGTCTGAATTCATATGCCAATTATATGTTTTTACAAAATTATGGTCTAAAAATAGTTATCTTTAAAATTGCTAAAAACGATTATGTATGTTTTTCATGTTATACTGTTACACTGAACAAAGTTTCACTTTCCCGTTAAAACCCAAACTCGTGTGCTAATCATCACGTATTTTTCATAATTTAGGTCCAAAAAATGGTTCTCGATAAAATTGCTCAAATAACTCGGTATGTTTCTCATGTTTTATAGACATGTCGCACAGAGTCTTGCTTCTCATTTGAAGGCGGAATCCGTGAGTAATTCATTACGTTTCTTACAAAATTTATGTCCAAAAAATAGTTCTTTATAAAATTGCTCATAATGATTCACTATGTTTCTCATGTTGTAAAGATACATCGCACAACGTCTCACTTGTTTGTTGAAACCCGAATTCGTGTGGCTAATCATGTTTTTTACAAATTTAGGTCCGAAAAATATTTCTCCAGTTACTACCCCCTTTGCGAGCCATTTTAAACTCTTAGAAAAATCCTGTCCCAAAATTGAGAGTGAGAAGAGAGACATGGCAAACATACCCTATAGGATGGTCATAGGTTCAGTCATGTACTCCATGATATCCACTTGATCTGACATTGCTTTTTCTATAAGCCTTCTTAGCCGATTCATGTCTAACCCGGGTAGGAATCATTGGGTAGCTCTCAAGTGGTTTCTACGTTACCTTAATGGGACATTAGATAAGGGCCTGCATTATCACAACTCGTCTGATGTGTTCAAACTAGTTGATTATGTTGATTCTGACATTGTAGGTGACAAAGATGGTAGAAAATCTACCTCATCTTATTTCTTTATATTTGCGGGTAATTGCGTCTCATGGAAGTCCCAGCTGCAACCTATAGTCGCATTGTCGACTACGGAGATTGAATACATCGCGGCCACGGAGGCAATCAAGGAAGCCATTTGGCTTCAAGGGCTTTTAAATGAATTGCATGTTTTACATTCAAAAGCTGTTATTTATACTGACAGTCATAGTTGCTTACATTTATGCAAAAATCCTGTTCACAACGAGAGGACCAAGTATAAAGATGTCAAATATCACTTCATTAGGAAAAAAGTCTCTAGTAGTTTAGTTGATATAGAAAAGATTAGTACTAATGATAATCCTGCTGATTTTGGTACTAAAATTATGATCTCTGAAAAGTTTGTTTTATGCAAGGAACTCCTTCACTTAGACGCAAGATGGCTCTTTTTCGAGTCATTAGTGGCAGGGAAGTAAATGAAAAATGTGTTCAAGGTGGAGTTTGTTAGCCCTTTGGGCTTATAAATTATTTTCACACTTTTTAATTTTCAGCCCACATATTTTTCCCTATGATATTTTAAACTGGTGGACCTCACAAAGAAAACTGGCTTTTATTGGGTTGTTAGACTTGGTCAACTAATGCAGGGCCGGGCCGAGCTTATCCGGCCCGTCCATGGTGACTTGGGACCACTATATAATCTCTTTTTCTCAGCCTTTTGACTGACCTACTATAGCGGCACCGCCTCCTTTCTTCTTCTTATCTCTCTACCTTCTCTGCCGTGCCTGTTGTGCGTCTGTTGGTCTTCCTCCTCCTTTCTTCTTTCTGTCTTCTTGGCTCACTAGCCCCACCGTGCGCGACCGGTTGCCATAGTTGAGTGAGAGTGAAAGAGTCGAAAGGGGAGAGAGAAAGAGGAGGTCTTCTTTTGTTCTGTGAGGCTCCCAACACTGAGGGACCCGAACCGTCACTCCCTTGCCGCTTCTATTCACGGCCACCGGTGCCTCGACGTGACCGCTGTCACTCGCCACTGCTGGTTTCTTCTCCACTGCATCCGCCGCTGGATCGGACTCTACGGCGGCAGGTAAGCCTCTCGGCTTTGGTGTTTTTCCGTTACTGTTTTATTACTAACAGTTTTTCTTGCAGTTTTTGGGTGTTTCTCTGCCACTGATCGGAGAAGTTTTAGTCGGAAGAGAAGGAGACTTTATATTTTTGGTAATAGATTAGAAATTTTTATTCCTTTTGATTTCCGCTGTGATTTGTAATAGTAATTTTAAAAAGTTTTAATAGTAATTAAATCCAACAATATAAATATTTCTTTAAAATTATAAAGTAAAAAAGAAAAAAGTGGAACCTTTTGAATTCGATATTCAAGTAATACAAACATTCAAATATTACCAAAAGACACTTCAAACATGAAAAACATACACAATACTTCACATTTACATTGAAGATTAATAAAATAACCATCCATTTTTTCTTTTAAACACATCCTAATTTGGATGATTTATTTTCTCAACAATGAACATAATCGATATTGCATCATTTTAGCTAACCATTTGGTCGGGGTCTCCCGTGGTTGATAGGCATGATAAATGGTTTCACTTTGCCCTGCGGCGTGATTGGGGTTTTCTGTCAACACAAAGAATATCATGTAATTAAGAAATTCTAGCTTTTTTTTTTTCTTCCAATAAATCCATGACTAGAAAACATTAGATGATATATAGGAACTTAAGTTGTCGATTTCGAAAGAAAAAAAAAAAGAAAAAATGGAGAAGGCCCTTAATTAATAAGAGTTGAGTTTGAAATTTGACTTTTATTTTTTTTTAATAAATAAAAATGTAAGTGCTAATGATCATGCTAATCAATACGCTCCTACAATTATTCCATGTTCATATTCTTATTTTTATCGGTAAATATATGAGACCAATTGAACAATCAATATTAACATTAATATCATTAGAATAGCATCACTTATAAGTAAATAAAATTCAAAAATATGTTAGCACTGTTCAAGCTTCGAATTCATAATAATGTGATTATATTGTTGAGCTCAAATAGAGACCAAGCTAAGAGCAATGATCACCCATTTTCTTCCTTTCAATTGCATCAAAATTTGATTCTTTATTTGTTCACTACAAAATAATTAGATTTTGCACACTTATTTTCCCTTAAAATTTATGCAATTATTTACTTCATATCACATCAAGCAATTAGCTTTTATAAAAATAAATAATAATAATCAAACTTTATTTAATAATAGACTACAATCCAAAGATGACATGAGGACTAATTAGTTGGTCGACATGTCCCTTCGATTAGGCTATCAACAGACACACAATCGATCATATAATTAAGTTAAAAGTAGAGGTATTTCATGAATTTAGTGAGATTACACACTATTTCAAATATAAAATTTTAATTTACAATTATATATTTTTTCACAAATATTTTTTCTTTTTTCTCGGGAAGCTTCATGTGAACTATGGATAGATGCATAGGATCAGAAACTATACATTGGTGAATGTGTAGCCAAGATCTGTCCACTGATATTGAAATTGAAGTACAGGACAAGCGTCCAAATTAAATAATAGAGCAACTTTCTATTTAGTAATGAAAACTTGTCGGGTGATTTGAGTTGGAAGTTTATCGTCTAGCAGAATTAAAAAAAAAAAAAAAGAAATTCTTATCGTTTTATTTATATTACTTAAATATCTTTCACATGACTAATAGTTGTATAATTTTTTCATAAAAAATTCATTGGATATAAAGTTGGATTCGATTTTTCGGGTGATGGAAGAATATAATTAAAAAATAACTCAGTGAGGACCAACTTGATTTCACACTGTAAGGAATAGAAAAAAAAAAAATGCATATATGCAATTTGAAAACCGAATCTCTTTTCTAAGAACCTAATTCCATCAATTAATGTTGATATGCACTGCCCCGTTTCATATTATTTTTTAGTTTTAAGACATGGTACAAGAAAATGAATGAATTTCTAAATAAATGAAAATTTATTTATTTGTATATTTAAATCATACAATATTTTTTATTTCTATATAATTATTTTATTTTTTACTTTTTATATATTTAAATTATTTTCGTACATTTAAAATTATCCGATGCCATATTTTGCTGGCATCTTAAGGTAGAATTCGGCCAAAACTACATTTGTCACATAGAGTTACATAATGATTTTGGCCGGATTTTATCGCAAAATGTAGTGTCGGAGTAATTTTAGATGTACGAAAATAGTTTGGGTCTATAAACAGTAAAAAATAAAAAAAATATATAGAATTCAAAAATATTGTATAATTTAGGTATATAAATAGACAATTTTTCTAAAACAAAAATTGACTAAATTATCTTTTTAAGAAAAAAGTTTCTAGTAAGTTATTTAATTTTAATTATATATATATATGAAAAAGTATCATTTAATTCTCTTTTAATTTATTAAAATAGATATTTTAAATTAAATATATGTGGATAGATTGTATAATATGAAAGAGAGGGATTATGATTAATATTATCGTTTCTTTAGTAGATCATGTCCTACTCATAAACACCAACAGTGTCATAACAGAATTTTATATGCAATTATGATATACAATTAAAAAACGAATTAAAAACTTACATGGATTTCGGGAGGAGGATCGCCGGAGCCACCAGTTACAGGCAGCTTTCCGCCACTACTCAGACCTTCAGTAGAATCATCTCCTTCTCCATTTCTAGCAGAAGAAGCAGATTCCTTATCACTAGTCTGAGGAGATCCGGCTGAGATTATGATTGACTCATCCTTCTTTGATGACTCCTTTGATTCAATAGTACCCATGCATGCGCCTATAAAGCTGATTTCTAATGCTTATTGGAAGACAAGAACAAGAACTTTAATGTGAAACTCCTTATCCCTACAGGTCCCCTCGCATAATAGAGCAAGTGGATGGAGTAGTTAAACTTCAAAAAGAAAAAAAATCAAAAAATAAAAGAGGGGGATACATTGATATATTAATTGCATAAAATAGAATGAAGCAGCTGTCCCCTTTCGGCAAATATTAATATCATGTCATGAGTTCGATTTCTTTACCTAATGTTATATTAAAAATTTTTTAATCAAATTCTAATATTCAATAAAAATAAAATTCTGCAAGCACTTTTTTTGTCAAGTTAAATTAATTATTGTAGTGCACTCCAAAATATTGGGTACTAACTACGTAACTAAAAAATTTGATAAAATAGGAGATATAATTGTCAAGAGAAATATATTTTTATCTTATTCGATCCAATTAATTAGACTAATATTCATCTAATAACATTACTTGTCGTAGAAGAAAAGGAAGTAGAGGGCGATACGCTCAAAATCTTTTTGATTGTTGCTACTTATAGGACGGATAATTGATAATTGATTTTATCATGCGAATTGGTACAGAGAATATGCTTAGAAAATGAAGCAAGGAGATCATTTGCGAGTTTATTTTGTGTTTTTGTACCCATTCAATTTTTATAAAGTATTTTCTTATTTAGCGTAAAAGAATAAAAAAGGAGAGAGGGAGAGTAAAGGATGTTTGTGTTTGATTAGTTAGTCAGAAATATAAAGATAAGCTTTTCTTTACTTCGTTTTAACTTTTTTAGAAGGACCTCAAGATAGATATTTTAAGAGCTGACTATACTGTTTCGCAACATTGCGCATTTGTATATATCACCACACGTTTGACAAGGTTTAATAAGGTTATATAACAAATATCATTGTTAATTAAATTTAAATGCTTTCAAAGAGATTAACTTACTTCAACTCTAAATCACTCTGAGAATTCTTGGCTTATTTACTCTTGAATTACATCATCGGATATATTCGAATTGAAATGTCTCAATTCTAATTCATATTTCCTGAATAAGTAAATTTTAAGCTTACAAGATATGTATATATGTAGACGAAACGTATGAGAAGTGAAGAATATCGATTAACTTACTGAAGATAAAGTTTCACTTCCTCGCAATTAAGGTGAATATAGTTCCTTCTTGCTTTCGATTCTTGATCACCTCATACTCTTTTTTTCATTTCACCAAATTTTCTTCCTTGTTGATTGCATATTGACAGAACCTCCTTTTGTGGAGTGTAGGTATGATCTCTTCAAAGTAGTAGTTGATAAATATCACGGCCTCCTGAATTAAGTAAGCATTGCAAATTGACCCCTCGACTCTTACCTTATTTTTATCATCTTCTTTATATGGTGTAAGTACCTAATATATTGTAAGTATATTAGAATGAGCTATATAATTTAATTAAAATGACGTTTAAGAAATAATTAAGTGAAGTTGTGTAGGTGACCTCTCGAAGGGTATATCCACCTATATTGGACGAGACCTCATACCCTCGTCTTATACGGCAAATGAATCATCAAATGTTCTATAACATTCAAAATACTTGGAGGGACCTGCACACGCGAATGCTGGACCGAAAATTGGGGTCTAGTCAAACCCTCGTTTTGCTAATTTTTATTTTTCCAATTTTGAATTTAGACTGACCTTTCAATTCCTTAACCACTGTTTCAATGTGTTGATATTGTAACAGTCCGGGATTCATTAATTAATTTAGATTCTAAAAACCAGTGACCTTTATAATGAAATTTAAAGGCTTTATAACAACCCTTTAATTTCGTTTAATGCTGGGATTTCAGTTTTATTTTGAACACAAGGTGCTTTTGGCAACCTATAAATACCAACTATTCCAGCAACCTTAACACACTAATAATTCCTTCTCTCTCGAAATTCTTCTATTGCATTTCTCCCTTCTAGTATAGTTTTCAATAGTATTCATTTGGTTTCTCTTATACAAGTTCGCTAGTGAAATTGTTTCGGTGCAAAGCAAACTTCACTTCCCATTTTATCCTAGAAGCCAGACGTTCAACAAAATCTCTAACACTGTACCGTGAGAGGACTAATATGTTTTTAAAAAAAATTGAAGTATCAAGACTCGGATTCAACTTCTATTCCGTTTCCTTTTATTTATATTATTGTTGCAATCGTGTATCATGTATACTATTTTGATACTGTTCTAACATTATTATGTTACAATTCTTTGAATCCGGATACATAAATGTTCTATCAGTGTTGTGTTACAATTCTTCAAATTTGAATACACACCTGCTCTAACAGAGTTGTGTAGCAATATTTTTTAAATAGATTTTTTGCTAACAAGAATTTTACATTAGCTCATTAATGAATAAATAAAATCCTTATAAGTTTAAGCAATCTTCTTCCCTTGAGCTACTTTTGGAGGATGAGTTAGATCTATCCCAATATTTTAACATATTATTTGAGTCATAAAATTAACCTATTTGTAAATGTCTACTCCTACATAACGTTGAGTCAGTTGCATGTCTATTCAAACATAACTCTACTAATAAATAAACTCCTTATAAACTTAAGTCATTCTCCTCATCTTGAAGTATTTTTTTAGATGAGTTAAGAACAAAACCTATTATTTTAAGTGATTTTGAGATATTAACTTAAAAAATAAAAAAAACCATCTAACTTTCCAAATGCTATTTTTTCATATCTGTTGCATGCACTTTGGGGAATTAAAATCAAATGAAAATGTGCTTTAAGAAACCACTGCAAAAGTGTTCTTCAGTACTTGATCAGTAGCTTTATTTGAACACTCTACCAAAAACAAGTCCTTCATTACTATAAGCAAAAGAAAAGATCAATGGAAGATTAATTTGATTTCAGAGTGTTCCCTATATCAATCACGAAACGATATCTCACATCAGAGTTATCAAGGCGCTCCATTGCAGTGTTCACATAGTCAATAGAGATAACCTCCACATCTGCTACTATGTTGTGTTCTGCTGCAAATTCAATCATCTCTTGTATTTCCTTCATACTCCCAGCAGTACTGGCAGCCATTACTTTTCCACCTGTGATTCAAATTTGGATGTTGGCATTAGCTTTTATTCCATATTAAACAACCATAACAATTTTCGATAATTTTATTACACGTGTACATTCTCTACATAAAAAATATATATACCTTTTCATTGAATTCCCGTCTATACTACTTTCCTCTATCATTCTTTGTACTATTTTCTTTTCCTTTTAACCTTTTTCTTTTATTTGGTACATTTTATTAATAATACAAATTAAGAATAACACGGAGGATGGTATAGTAAAGTGATAAAGATGATCCGAGTCGCGTTTATAGTGGTGATATAATAGATTCAAAAAATAAAAATAAAAATGAATTATGGGTTTAAAAGATGAAAATAAAATTTATGAGCATTTTACGAAATAAAAAAAATAGTGGAATGTAATTACACCTATGTCCTCTTAAACAAAGAAAGCACGGAAATTAATTTTATAGGTTTCGGGCTTACCCATAAGCAGGGAAGGAGCGGGAACCTCAAAGGGCATTTCTGGTGCACCTAAAATGATAAGCTTCCCAAGAGGCTTCAATAAAGCAAGGAGTGGCTCAAGAGAGTGATTCCCTGGTATAGTGTCTATGATCCCATCCAATGTTCCTGCTGCACCCTTTTTATGTATAGTTCATGACATACAGCATTATACTCATCAGCTAAAGAATAACATAATTTTCTTTTACAGTCTAAACTTGAAACGAAAACGAAAAGGATATTTGGGTAGAGTTTGTTTATGAGAATCTTTAGTTGAGTTTCGTAAAAACTATAATTGTTTATAAAACAATGTGTAGATTCTAAAACTGAAAATTTTCATTGGGTTCGGAAACAAAATCCAATCAAAACAAAAAGAAAAAGATAAATGAATACACTAATTTTTTAGATGTGATAACTTTATTTTAATGAACAAATAACTTGAGCATAATTATTTAGTCCGATTTTGCCATGTAACACAATTTTTTAGAGTCAGTGACTAGAAAAATTATTCTTTTCGTATAAAAGAAAGAAATAAATGTTTATTGGTAATTTTGTGAATGGAAAATTTATCGTGATTTGCTCCAAAGTTAATAGATTTAAGATCAAATTTTTTAGCTTTTCTCCGAAAGAAAAAAATAGAAAACACTGTCTTCACCTGCATTTCTTCTGGATTACTGCTGACCAAGAAAGAATCTGCTCCGAATTTCTCAAAGGCTTCACGTTTTTTCTTAAGTGAAGAACTAATCACTGTCACCTTAGCCCCAAAAGCTTTGGCAAATCTAAGAGCTACATGTCCAAGTCCTCCTAGACCGGCTATGCCGATACGTTTTCCAGGTTTATCAAGTCCATAACGTTTCATGGGACTATAAGCCGTGATTCCTGCACATAGAAGAGGAACACCAGAATCCAAAGGAAGATTTTCAGGCCAACGGATGACAAAATTCTCGTTTATCACTGCTATATTTGAACATGCCCCGTAATTGCTGTCTATTGATCCTGCTTCTGGACAGTAATTTTCAACTTCATTTGTACACATTTCACATTTGCCACAAGTTTCAATTATGCTTGCTACGCCCACTTTGTCCCCGACTTTGAATTTCTGCACCTTGCTGCCAACTTCAGTTACCTCACCCACAATTTCATGCCTGTATCAAATTTTCAACTCAATTATTTCACCAAAATTTCAACAAATTGTTACCAAAAGGCATAAAATGCTCTCTAACTATTTATGATTCGCGGATTTATCTGGCTATTTTTTTATTTTTTTATTTTTGTGTCCAAAACAATCCAAAGTAGGGTGAAATATTTAGTGGTGAATAAAGAAGTTGGATTATGAGTGATTAGTGAGTGGCTGGATTTTTTTTAATTAGTCAAATATGATTTTTATTTTTATTTTTTTCATCTATCCAAAAGTATCCAAATATGAGGAGTGACCATGGTTCCTTTTTCCTCTTTAATTTTACCATTTTTTGTGTGTAATACAATATAAGTAGTTTTAAAAGGTTCATAGGTATCAAAATATAAGTTTTTTTTATATTTTTTAATAAGTATTTGTTACATTTTTTATTTTTACGTATCAATTTATTATTTATTTCACTATTACTCTCTATCATTCTCTTATATATTAAGGTTATAAGTGATATTTTAGTTCAAAAGTTCTCGGATTTTCAACTCTTTAATTTTTGTGTATAAATTTAAGTAATAGTAATACTTTATATCCAAGTAAAGAAAACTCAAAAATTTTAAAAACTAAAAAAATCATGTAGTTTCAATTTTTTTTACTATAATATCCTTCAAAATGTTAATGCTTGTATAATTTCTTATGAAAAAACAATTAAATCGTGGTTGAATTCTATTTTTTATGAATGAATATACTATCTCATTTTCATATTATAAAGAATATTGTCACATCTCTCAATACCTATAATTTTCATCTATCACCTTATTTAAAATGACTTCTAGTCAACTTTTTAAACATTTTGTATTATTTCTAATATTCTATTATTAGCCACTTTTTTCGATAAACTTTTTCTTCCCAATTGAATTTTTTACTTTTCAAGATAAGGACATTAGAGATATTTTATTTAAAAAAATATATTAATTTTAAAATTTTCTAATAAGTAAAATGACAAAATTCTTTTTAATATGAAATGGGATAGTAATTAGAAAATGTTGAGATACGTTAGGAATATTTGAATACTCTTTGATTTTCTCTAATTTGTTATTTGTACAATTAGAATTTTACTCTCTTTACTTGTATAATGGCTTAGTTGATATATCTTTTCTAACGGATTAACTAGCATTTTATGGTATATTTACCGTATATATTAGTGTAAATTTTCCTACCGAAAGCTTGTAGAAAAAGATTAGTATATCACATTGATTTTGTATTTTGATAAAGAAAATATTCGAATATGCTTAAACCACACAACTAAAAAATGTAAGAGAGTATAAATAATTATAGATATTATAAGTATTTCCATTAAAAACAAGTAATTGAAAAATGGTTAAGATGCAAATGAAGATTAATGTAAAAATCATACCCTAAAACATAAGGATAGCTTGTAAATCCAAATTTGTTTTTGCTCATTTCCCTGTCATATTGGCAAGTCCCACAGTATAATACTTTGAGCTGCACATCGTGTTCCCCTGTGGCCCTGCAACATTAAAAAGATAAATCAATAGGTAAAAGGTGCAGTTTGATCAGCACCCAAAAAAAAAAAGTGTGGTTCTAATTCCAATTCTAATTCATTTCTAACATTTTTCTTTTTTTTTTTTTCTAAATAAAGAAATTAAAATTAAGAATACATTCCACACAAATTATATAGTTTAACCAAAATAAAATTAAAATTTTTAGAATTCTTAAAATTCGTTCTATTTCTAGGATCAAACACAATTAAAGAAAATATTAAAAAGAATATCTACAAACCACAAAAATAAATACTTGAAGCCAAACGTCCTCAAGTAGAAACAAAGAAAAACCATTAACATCTTGAGAAGAATCAAGGGTCTGCGGGAGAAGTTGAATGGGGCATACCTTCTTGAGAAGTTGAATGGAGAGAAAAGCCCAGAAGAATCCTTAGCAGCCAAACCAAATGCCTTCACTGGATATACTTCTTCAGAAGGTGACTTTGAAGCCATTGCCATTAGAGAAGTTGTGAAGCTTAGTGGAAAGGAAAAGAAGACTAGTTTCTTAAGGTTTGGGGACTTCTGTATTATATTGAAAAAACTGCTCAACCTCACACATGGGTGTACTGGTTGTTGAGATTTTTTTATTTTTTATTTTTTTTTAAGTTACTATAGAAAATAAAGAAGCAAATAAACAATCACCTTCTTGTACTATAAAAGATGTATTTGAAATTTTGATTGATGGGAAAAAAGTTAGTAGCATTTGGATTAGATTTAAATAAAAAATTCAATTATTATTTTATATATTTTTATTTTGAACTTCATTTCTTCTCTTACAAATAATTTATATTTTACTTATTTAGAATTCATTTTTATTTCTAATCTAAATGACTCTTAATTTTCTTTTCTGGAAATTCATAAATTTTAAATTTGTTGCAGAGGAAATAAGGTCTAAACAGTAAGTTAAATTTGTGTTGTTTCATTATTTCTTTTATAATAATTTGTGGTAAATTAATATTTTAGTGGTACAAAGTCCAAGTGACTTTATTAAGAGAAAAAAAAAAAAACAAAGTGACAAGTGACATGCAAGAGATCAAAGAAGATAATAAAGATAATTTGAAAATTTAAAAGAATACAGCAAAAAAAATTCATTCTTTTCTTTCAAGTTTCTCTCTAATTTCAAACTAAAATCTTTTATATTTAACACAAATTGAAGATAAATATGGATGATTTTGAAGTTTTTTGCAAGAAAATATTGATTTTGAGGTAAGAAAAAAACCAAAAATTGAAATTTTTTCAAACTGACCCGAGTTTCTCCCAAATTATCAAAATTGTCAAGGGACACAACCTGGCGAAATGCATTGAGCAATTTCACCTAGTTTTGCGAAATTTCTTAGAGAATTTCGCCCACCTAGAAGAAATTCAGGTCAATGTGTTTTCTTTAATTGTTATTTTTATACTTTTTATAATTTTTTAATTATATAAGATGAATTATTAATTTGTTTGATATTATATTTTAATGTAACCGACTGACATAGATCCGAACACATTTGAAGAATTTTTAGAACCAAAGGAATACGTGGACCATGGTCATTTATTCGCAACTGATCGAATATTTAATTCGAAAATAAAATTGGTGAATTGGGCAAAAGAAACGGCGATGAAGGTGAATACATATTTGATTGTCACACGATATTTAAGATCAAGAACTTCCGATCGTCGATCGTATATTACATTAGCTTGTGAGCATAGAAGTGCAAAGAAAGCAAAAACTAAGCTAGGAGTTGATAATGAAAAAGAAGTTCTTCCCATAAAATAGTGAGATCCTTAAGGAACGAAGAAGTGTGGTTGTCCCTTTAAATCAAAAAGCGATCAAATGGCCATGAGTGAAAGCTAGATATTATTCGTACTAATAATGGATACGACGTATAAAACAAATAAGTAAGTTGTTCGTATATATTCTGTTAAGTGTAGATGTGAATATTAAATATATATTAATTGTTTAAGTTATAATATGAATAAGATTATCTTTAAAAAATCGTATAATTTAATTAATATTTATAATAAACATTTAGGTTGAATTAGTTAATTTTTTTATTAATTTATATTGAGGTAATTTTAATGTCTTTAATTTATGTGTAGTTTAGTTTTTTTAGGGTTCATGGTTTTTTCCGAGGGTTTAACTATTTTGAAAATTGTTATAAGAAAGTAAATAATACTTCAAGCAATAATCAACACCAAGCCAACTCCTTCACATCCACACGCGAGGCCTGACCTAGATTCTGGCACAAGAGCGCAAGGATTGCGGCATCCTATGCCAACCTCCCACTTCTTCGAACATTCTTCACAAGCGGTCAAAACTTAGCGTGGACAATCTTCACACTCTTATTGGTGAAGAGAGAACTCCCAAGTATATATACAATGTAATATGCAGCTCTCAACTTCGGGAAAAGTCCACTATTGGGATCCTCTATAACGTAAACAAACTCCTGAGCATTTATACCACCTCGCGAGTAGGTGAAACCCAAATCATTCTGAACAATCCTTACCAACTGCTCTCGAGAATACTGAACATTTACAACACCACTATAAGCAGGTATGCCAGTATCAACTCTACATCATGTAAAGTAATTGTCATCTCTCCCTAGGGCATGTGGAAGGTGTTGGTGTCTGACTGTCACCTCTCAACAAAAGCAGATAATAGCACTGAATGGGAGTGCTGGAACATGCAAGACCTCAAATAGACGAGTCCTGTCCCCTCTGCCAATTCCATCACATCTCGTAAACTAGGGGTCCAGCCTATTAATGAAACAAAGCACGACCGCCACTTCAATATACCTCACTCCTGCAGATTAAAAAAATAATGGAATATAAATATTAAATAATAATATAAAAAATAAAGGCAAAATTGAGCAATAATTAATTAATTTATCTGTCCACGTCATATAGAACCGGCAACATGCCCACTGTATGAAGGAATAAGCTCTGGAATCTCTAGACCTCCCTCAAATGGTCTTGTCTGCCCTATCCTGCATGCTTCGCCTTTTTCTTCTATGAAGGCATCATAGAGTAATGGACTTCTCGGGTCTTTTTGTGAAGATCAAGTGAACTTACTCATCATAGATCTAAAACTGCCGGTCAACCTTTTTTACCTTTTTCCGATCCTGGCTTGACATAGAATGACGACGCAGGGGCCACAGATACAGGCTCGTCCTCTAGACCATCACTATTGCCTCAGTGTTGTCAACATCATCATCCTTTTCCCCAACCTCAAAATCCCCCCTGCCGATATGGAGGGATCCAGCCTCGTCATACTCCTCAAATCGGCCCCGGTCTCCCTCTAACCCTATATCAATAGTATCCCTCCCTAAACAAGGTAAGTATTATGGAATATTGTAATCAGTGGCTATATAATCAGCCATGCTATAAGATGAGTCGGCCGGAACTCCTGAAACAATCTGCTCGAAAAAAAAGAAGCACCCAACTGCGCTCCTGGACCCGTAACCTCATTTAATGGTGCCTGAAAATTAGTTCTCAATAGTATAGGATCCCGCTCGGACATATGGGGAGATACAGAAGAACCAGGTGCATACGGGTCATATAATGTAAGTGGTAGCTGAGATGGTGGTTGAGAAGATCTATATAACTCATACGATATCGGAGTTTATGGACTATGTGATGGGAGAGGAGGACGAGCGTTAGTCGGTATCTCAAGTCCAAGTGGGACAGGAGTACTAAGGATGTTAGAGGTATTATGACAATCCCTCACACCACAGAATGAAGCAGTAACTGTACGCCCCTCAACTCGACCAGTCCTATCTGCCACAGGACCTAGATCATCATCTCCTCTACGTGCTCTAGACCGAGCCATCTAAACACATTTCCAAACATAATCATAAATAATTAACATATATTTGCCTAATTCATGTTTTATATTATTTAAATCTTTTTACATGATACATGTAACAATTTGTCTAAATTGTATTATTTAATTAATTCTTTATAATTTTCTATTATTTAAATTATATTTCTTAATTATGTAATTTATATTATTTTACTATTTATTTTTAAAATATGTATTATTTCATTTATATTATTTTATTATTTCTTAATTAATAATAATAGTTATTATGTTTTAGTGTAATTATTTATTATTTAAATTATTATTTAAAAAAGGATAAACCTTATTCTTTAAATATACTTCAAATTATTATTATTATTCTTCATGTACTATTAATTATTATTAAATTTAAAACAATATTTGCTTCTCTAATTTATATTATTTTATTACTTATTTTTTAAATAAGTTTATTATTTCATTTAAATTATTTTGTTACTTTTTATTATTAATGGAAATAATAGTTATTTTGTCAATAGTATAATTATTTATTATTAAAATTACTATTTAGAAAGGGTTGGATCATATTCTTTAAATTATTATCATTATTCTTTATGTATTATTAATTATTATTAATTCAAATCACTATTAATTATTATTCATAATATTATTTAAATATCAGTATTTAAATTATTATTAGGTTTAAATTATACATTATTCTTTTAAAATTAATTACTTCATACTTTTGTATTAAATAATGTCAATTATTATATCAATTTATTACTTACTATACAATGCACTTAATTAACCGAAACACTAATATACCATCACCATTTCTTTTCTAAAGCATGAACTTAATAAATAAACATAATCAACTTAAACATATAAATTGATTCAAAATATAACATGAATATGCTAACAAAATTATTGATGCTCAATTAAACTCAAATTATTCACGTAAACATAATTCATAATTATATTAAATAAATAATTATAAAAAACTATTTAAACAATTCATTACATGTATTCTAAATAAAAAAAATTAAATAACAGGCCAAATAAACTTGAAATTAAACATTTGTAAACACTAAATTAAATAACTTACATAAATTAACAAAATGTTAAACATTTATAAGCACGAAAATAAATAATATAAACAAATATACAAAAATTAATAAAAATAAAAAATAACAAAATTGCCTAGGCTGGCAGAAGTCGGAGCTGGATTACGCTCAGCCTGACGAAGTTGACCAAGAAGTTACCGCTTGATCGGGCGAACTTCTCTGGAAAATTTTGCCAATTTAGGCTAAATTCGGTCCAAAGCCACTTTTTTGTTCTAGTGCATATTTTTAATTTTAAATTGATAACATTATAAATAAATAAGTATAAATCGATGTATTAATTTTTTTTTTTTTTTTTTAACGATCGAATCTTACTAGATTTGAGATTGAATCCTTAGCCTTTAGAGAGAAGGTAGAGAGTTTCCTTCTAGAGAGAGAAAGTTGTTAGTGAGAAATGAAACTTTTTGAATTTTTTTGCACTATCTTTTTAGATTTCCGAGTTATCTTTATTATCCCCGTTTCAAATCACATTGGCTACCAATTTCGCCAAGTTGGGTAAAATTCAGTCCAGTTTCGGCCAGTGTTTTTCGATTTGCTGCATTTTTTTGAATTTTAAACCGATAACATTGTAAATAAATGAACATAAATCGATGTACTGACCTTTTCTGTTAACAGTCTTATCTTCCTAGATTTGAGATTGAATCATCGGGCTTTAGAGAAAAAATTTGTAGAGAGAAAACTTTTGGTGAGCAATGAAACTTTTTTAATATTTTCGCGTTGTCTTTTTAAATTTTGGAGTTAGTTTTATTCTCTTATTAATTAATACATAATTTTCACAGTTAATTTAATAGAATTTTTGTTATATTTGAATTTAAAAAATAATACAAGTCTTTTTTATTACAAATTCAAATTAAAATTACAAGCACAAGTGAGGCAAATTCAAATTAAAATTAGGAAAAGAAAATTATTCACCCACTTAATGATACAAATATATCCCATCTAAATTAAGCTAAACGATATTTTAATTCTAATCAAATTAATTAATTGGCTAAATATCGAAACTATTGCATTACTCTTATTATAATTGGTTTAACACAACTTGTGTTACATATATTAAGGAAAATGAATTTTTCTGTCAAATGTTGAAGAACAGTCAAATAAAGCATGCTACTCGATTCAATTAAAATAAAATAAAATGCTACTCGATTCTATGCGTGCTTGCCCAGTTTTAAACATTATCCTTCATGACATAAGGTCGTGCTTAGTGTATTTTATTTTATTTCTCGTTAACTGAAAAGTATGGTCAATTAATTTGTCTGTGTCCGAATTACTATTTATCACTCTCGGAAAATAATTCTTGTATTTTTTTATTTATTACATATTGGAGATAATATAATGTTCTTTATTTGTATATTTAATAATAAACAGTTCCAAGTGCAAGAATGACATTGTAGTCCTTCCCATACTTGTTAAACTTAATCTTTACCCAGAAGACCATGTCTTTTATGACATCCTTTGGATGATTCTTATATTTTATCAATATGGTTTCGATTTTTCAAACTTGCTCAAAATACAAGTTAGAAGTTGGATAAGAAGAACCAGAGATCAACTTAGTCATTTCATAAAAAGAACGGAGACTTGTAATTCCTATCACTTAAAGCAAGACTAGAGAATGCAAGTCGATATTCAAAGCACCTTCACGCATTAAATAAGTAGAATTCCATCGAGTAGATACATTCAATATCAAATGAACTCTCATTTCTAGTCCCACTTGCTTATACATTCTTCAAAATCTTTCATTCTCCCCTCTGAGCCCTTAACATACTTGATACTTTCTCTAATCTTAAGCAAAGCATCATTAGCTACTTTTAGACCTTCTTGCACAATCAAATTCAAGATGTGTACTGAGCAACGAATATGGAAAAATTTACCATTGCACAACAAACTATTTTGCAGACAATGTTGTTCACGCAAAATATCTTGCATATTATCATTGGAAGAAGCATTATCCAAGGTTATAGAAAATATTTTATTATCAATTCCCACTCTCTTAACAAATCATAAATTTTTTTACACAATTCAACCCCTGAATGTGGGGGTGAAAAATCAGAAAAAGCAAGTATGCAACTATTCATTTTTCCATGTAACATCAACAAAATGAGCAGTCAGACAAATATAACCTTCGGATGTACAAGCATTCCAAACATCAGAAGTGAGACATATATGAATAGGAACATAGCTAACGTTTATTTCAAGCAATTTTTCTTATTTGTATAAACTTTCCACACATCTGATGTCGCTGTGTTCCTTGAGATGTACTTCACATCGAGATTGTATAACTACATTAGTGCAAGTATTATAAACAGATTGTTCCAAAAATAGTATTGGAGAGAGAGAATTATTATAAACAGATTTGAATTAAAACTCAAATTAGCAGTACTATCAACCAGAGCCAGTACTAGGAGGGTTTATATCACATTGTGGTTGGAACTCAGTATTAGAAAGTATATGTTCAAGAGTTCCAATAGCTACATGGACATTACATTCAAAACAGCAGTTAAACGAATTAGGAATGTGATGCACAAGGATAGTGAAGAGAGGAAGAATGTGAAAGAAATGAAAGAGAAGAGCGGGATGAGCATTATTGAAGATGGTTCATCATATAAGACTGTTGAAGACATCACAGACAACCTGCTACTGAAAAAATGCTAACATGTATGACAATGGATACATGACAATTCTGACAATGTGGTGTCTCACTCTATTAACACACAAAACAAGCTTGAATATCCAATTCTGGTTAATGTTATGTATACCATACTGACAATGAATGAATATCTTCTATGTGATAGGCGTGTCTCAGTTTTCGAGTAAAAGATCAGTCATCGAGCCAACATATCTCTGAATTTGAGTGTTAATTCAAACTACTTACAGGTGATTAAATATGTTTTATAGTTCATAAAATGTTTATAATTCATGATTTGAAGCACTTACTAACTAATTAGATGATAACAAATTAGTGATGAATGATGATGACGATTATAAACAGGACGCAGGTACTAAAAACATCACTATTCACTAATCTATCATTTTTAAAATCTCCCAAAAGAAGAAAAATGATAACGAATAAAGCAATGCATGACAAATCCCGTACTAAAATTTCTTGCATACAAAAAATTGCATATAATCTGTATTTAGGCTACAAGCTCAAAGAGACAAACTCGAACACAAACAAATCAGCATAATAAAAAAACAGGGGACAAGACAAACAAACTCTTACTGGAGAACAAAATTTTTTTTAAAAAAAAAATCAATCATTAACTCTTACGAGACCATGACTTATCGGCTGCAGAGGAGCGCAATAGTGCAGAGGAGTCGATTGTCATGTAGAGTGGCAGCAAGTAGGTGGGTACGAGCCGTGCGGCATCGTGAGGTGAGGTGAGGAGCAGAGGAGGGTCGTCTCGGTAGGGTGAGGATGATTGAGGAAGGAAGGTGGTTCCGGCTTGTGGCTGCTGTAGGTTTGCGGTGCTGCTGTCTGACTCTAAGGAGCGAAGTGAAGCTGAAGACCTGAAGATGGAAAAGTGAAGAAGAGAATGAAGAATGAGGATTCAGACATAATAGGGTTAAGAAAATAATTATTTTCATTTAGGTCCTTAAGAAAATAAATAATTTAAAGTATGTCCTAAAATAATTAACATAAATAATATTATTACAAACGGGCTAGGCGGCGAACCAGACCAGACCGTCCTGTAAAAGTACGCGTCAAAACGGACTGGTCCGAACTCATTTTTTACGGGCCAAAATTTGGAAACTCATATCCATCCGTTTTGCGGACAGTTCGGGCCAACCTGCAGGTCTGAGCCTATTTTTACAATGCCAATTGTGTTGTCAACCCCCAATCAAAATTATTGTTAAGAGCATATTCTACCAATTGTAAACTGTTTACCCATACAATATGATAATTTGTTTACTTTTATCTTTCAACTTTATATTTTGGAATTCAAAAATTGTTTTTAATTTTTTATAAGGATGGCAATCAGGACGGAAATTAAAAATTCTATTTTCGCCCTGCTGCTTTATATCATATTTCATCTACATCTTGTTCCGTTTAAAATTATGTCAAGAATTTTCGTTCTTGTCCCGATGGAGATAAAACCAATCCCATTTGTGTCCCATCCCAAATGGAAAATCGAGATTAAATATCCTCATTTAGCCTTGCAAGAAAACTGGACTAAAAATTCCCGTTTAGCTCCACAATAATATAAAAGATTTTAGTCTCATTTAAGTCCTAAATTAATCTTAAAAAATAAAAAAATTTATTTATGTGCATACACATTATAAACTAATTTCAAACTTGAAAATACATGTTTCCCAAAAAAAAATTATTAAAAAATGCAACATAGAACATAGGAGGAGTCAGGACGGGACAAAATGAAATCTCATCTCTCTCACATCCCCATTTCATCCCGAATTTCTTTGTCCCGTCCCCATTCCATCCCCCATTAAAGTAAGGGAATCTCCGTTCCATTCGAGACGGGATGAGGCAGGAATTTGCCATCCCTAATTTTTAGGCCTAATATTTTAGGTTTGATTAATAAGAAAGTTTATAGTAAAATACCACATTTAATTTAAGGGGTAGGAATATCTTACCTTTAAAGTTAAAATATAGAGTTAATTGTAAAATACTCTCTTTAAGTTAAATAAATAAGCAGTTTGCATCCTGAAATATGTAGAATGCTCCAAATAACTTTTCATGTAAGTTATTTATTATTGCAAAATAACTTTCTAAAGTTCGATATAAAAGTATTTTAGTCCACAGTCAAATTTATAGTTGTAGTTTATTACTTTCTTACAAAATACTTCCATAAAATGTTAATGATATATTTTTTAAAGATTTATTAAAAAACTTGACTATTTAAGAAAAATTAGCATGGTAATTTCTTAAATTTAATTCAATGAAAAGTATAATATTCGATAGTAAAGTAATAAAATAATAGACGAAAATGGCTTTTTTTTCTTTACGATAAATACTATTAATATATTAAATAATTTAGTGACAAATTCTCACAATTTATTTATTTTTAAAATTATTTATTTATGAGTTAAATAAATAAATGACTTAAATAATCATTTATAATCATTTATTTTTTATAATCATTTATTTACTTGTTATATTTATTTTTATGAGTTAAATAATAATTTTGAAGAATATAATCTTAAAAAAAATATGATTACGAAATAGATAAAGTTTGTAATAATAATTTTTAGTCTATATTATTTCAGGATTGATTACTTAACTTTAAAAAACTTGATTATTTAAGGAAAGCAAGGTAATTTTAAATGTTGATAGTATTTACTGTAAAGAAAAAAAATTAGATTCATGCTTTTATTCTTTTAGTGCTTTTACTTCTAAATTTTTTTCATTGAATTAAATTTAAAATCACCATGCCAATTTTCCTTGCATCATAAAATTTTTTAAGTTAAATAATCAATCTTCAAAAAATATAGAATAAAATGATATTATTACAAATTTTATGGAAATATTTTGTAACAAAAAATAGTTGTAAATTAAGCGATGGACTAAAATGATTTATATCAAACCTTAAGGGGTTATTTTGCAACAAAATATAAATTACATGAAGGATATTTTGAAAAATTTATATATTTTAGAAGGCAAACTACCTATTTTTAGAGTTCGGAGTGTAAAGTACTTTTATCCTACTATTTGATAGGTATTTTGCAATTAACCCTAAAATATATACACTTTACCCCAAGATCAATATTAGTCAAAGATCAAATTAAATACAAAATCAAATTATACCCTTTTATGTAATTATAATTGATTACAAAATAAACTCTTAATTTCCTAACTTCAAAGTAGCATTTCCCTATAAACCCTTAATAAAATGCTATAGGAAATGTCAGGAAAAATAAAATAAAATAGTGGTTTTGTCGTGCGAGTCCAACTTACTGTTGATTATATAAACCCTTAATAAAATGCTATAGGTAATGTCAGAAAGGAGCAATGGAGTAGTGATTTTGTTGTACGAGTCCAACTTACATTGACTATATATCATTAGTTTTGTAACATAAAATAGACCTAGATAACTTGTAAAATAACCATGCAAAATATAATATCTCATTGAGGAAGTGTCGTAAATAGGTAATGAATGAGTTGTAAATACAGACATTAAGAGTGCAGAAAACCATGAACAAAGACACTTAAAAGGCTAAAAAACAATTAAAGGGCATTAGCCTTAAAGAAATGCATAAATATGGAACCTCTTACAAGAATGAGCCAAAAACATGACATTAGTTAAAATCCTCTTGCCCTTCAAACTTCCCCTCTTTTTCATTCTTTAAACAAAAACTCAAAAGAAAAACATACAAAGCAATCTTTTTTTTTTTTTTTGGGCTTTGGAAAATTGCAAATTACCTAAGATACAGATTATACTCATAAAACATATTTCATAAAACCCTAATTAGAAATTACTCATACAATAAAACCATAAAAAAACGACAATTGTAAATGCAAGCGTATTTTAATAAGATAAGAGAAAAACTATCGCCGGCTCATGACTTTATCTACATAGTAGATGCAAGCGTGGTTAAAGGAGGAATACTTTGCTCAAAGAAAAAGAAGTTTTCTGGATCAACAACACCCTTAATCCTTGCCAACCTCTCAAAATTATTCTTGAAATATTTCAAACCCCAATTTTTAGCTTCAGAATAAGTTGTTAAAGGACTATCACTCATACCCATATCAAGATCTCTGGCATTGAGATAAGCACCCCTCGGTTCTTTTGATGCGTAAGGAGTCATGTAATCGTACAATTTTCTTACCCAATTCATATTATTTTCTGATGATTCGTTTTCACTGTACCAATCCACTTCGTATTGGATACCATATAGCACACCTTGCCTGCATAAAAAAATTTTAATTTAATTTTGAAGAACAAAAGTTTACATAAAGATATTTAAAAACTATTAGAACATATGAACTTGAATAAAAATCTACATTTCTATTTGGATTGATTTTACATTCCTTTACTCTTTTTTTCTTTTTGTTACTCTCTTTTTTTATCTTCTTTATAAATGTTTTAATCTTTAGGAAATTCAAGAATAAAAAATATACTTTTTTTTAAATAAAAACCAATCTAAATAAAGTTAATTTTTTTTAAAAAAAAAGTCATTACAAATAGTTTTTAAAAATGTCAGAGAAACAGGTGAACTACTATTTCGATTTTAATTCAATTTTTAAATATAGTTTTTAGTAATATTTTTTATAATAGTTTAGTGGATAAATTATATAATACATAACAAATACTAAATTAAAAAGAAAAATCTTAAGAAAAAATATGGTATAAAATGTATAGAAGTTGCAATAGAAAATTGAAACGTTCCAAATCCATACTTTGAAAAACGCAAATTGAGATATGGGAATGTTCCAACTCATACTACATATTTGACGTTGTTTTGGACGTCAAATTTGATGTGATATTGTAATAGAATGCTAAAATGACATTTTATCTTATGAATTGATCTACTATTAAAATGAAGGTGGTTTTACCTGAATGGAAATGGAGTTTCTGATTCTGATATCTTCTCCATTTTTCCGCCACAAGGCTGCATTACCACCGAGACATCTTTTTCCTCCAAACACATATTCCATAAGTTATGTAACACACTAAGGGAAAGTGGTTCCTCGATAAAGTCTGACTTAGTCTTGAAATAATTTTTAAAAGTTTCTTCCGACTGCATTATCCTTTTATTATTGATCAAGGTATTTGTGTTATTTTCCCTATTGGGAAAATCAGCAAAATACTCAAAAGACTCAATCCAACTCATCTCGGAACAATCCTCTTTTCTCAATCCAAGTTCAGGGAAAATTTCGTCCATTATTTTCAAAAATTCTTGAGCTCCACCAAGAAACAATGAACTGAACTGAACTTGAAGTGTTCCATTTCCGCCTGTTGTGTGCCTAAAAATCAGTGCGTCAATGAATACATCTTCATGGATTTGGTGTCCTATAAATTGCCATTTGTGAATAAGATTTATGGCTCCTTGTTCAAGTGTCTTAAACAATTTGAAAACAGTTACTATAGGAGGAACATGTACGAGGTTGATCTTCCATGCAAGGACTACCCCAAAACTTGCTGCTCCACCCCCTCTAATGGCCCAAAAAAGATCTTTTCCCATGGTTTGCCGGTCAAGAATTTGACCTTTGGCATCAACTATAAGGGCATCAATGATATTATCTGAAGCTAGTCCATATTTTCTGACCAAATTACCTGGTCAAGTTAAATGTCAACAAAAACCAAGGCTTATTATTTATTTCCCAAGTTTTGAAATTAAAGAAGTAATTTCATTTTTTATTTTTTTTATTTATCATATTTTTATTTATTATATTATTGAAAAAAAAAAAAAGAATCCCAAATTTTTCTTTAAATGAACTATAATATTCTTTAAATTAACCTCTTTTATCATTATTACTCTACAAGTTTTTATGTAAATAGTTGACATTTATTATTTAAGTAAAGGTATGGAAGAAAAAATTAATTCAATATTGTATTATTTTAATAATTTGACTTGTACAAGGAAAGAAATGAAAAGAGTATATAATATTATTTTCCATACCTTTCATAAATATATCGAGATAAATGCAAGAAAAAGATATAAAAAAATGAATAAAGTGAGAAAGATAAAATAAAAAATAATAAATAATATTTAAAAGTTATAAGAATCTACATCACATATTATGAATTAGAAAACAATACTATAATCTAAAATTTTGAAACAAATAATAGTAATCATTTTAAGTTAATTTAATATTCAGATTAAATATTTAGGATTAATAAATTAAATATTTTAATATTCAGAGTTCAACTTTATTTAGGTAAAGGTATAAAGAAAAAATTTTATTAAATGTTACATTATTTTAATAATTTGACCTATAAAAAAATAATATACAGATCAAATGTACAAGTAAAAAACTGGAAAGAGTATACAATATTATCTATTATGCCTTTCATAAATATATCGAGATAAATATAAGAAAAAGATATAAAATAAATAAATAAAGTGAAAAAAATAAAATAAAAAAATAATAATAAATAATATTTAAAAAGTTATAAGAACCTACACGACACTTTTTAAAAAGTCAATTATTATGAATTAGAAAGGCAATACTATAATCTAAAATTTTGAAAAAATAATAATAATATTCAGATTAAATATTTATGATTGATAAATTAAATATTTTAAAATTCAGAGTTCAACTTAAGTAGAAATACCTGTTCCACCCCCGCTCAAATGGCCGCCAACACCAACAGTTGGACAGAGCCCAGCAGGAAAGGCATGAACTTGACTTTTCTCAGCTATCCCATAAAACAAATCCCCAAGCGTAGCTCCAGATTCAACCCAAGCACTGTTATCTTCAATGTTGACATTTAGTGATGAAAGATTTCTAAGGTCAAGAATTACAAAAGGAAAGCGGGATCTGTAAGACACGCCTTCATAGTCATGTCCACCACTTCTTATTCTTATTTGCAATCCTGTTCTTTTACAACAGATTACTGTAGCTTGGACATGGGAGTAAACTAAAGGAGTTATTATGGCCAATGGTTTTAATGTTGAAGATCTGGGTAGAAATCTGAGGTTTTGAATGGTAGATTCCAAGAGAGGTTCAAAAGAAGAGTTGTTGGGTTCATATAAAACATTTATTATAGATTTATCTGATGAAAATTCATGGGAAAGACAATTGATGAACCCTTGAGGTATTAAACTAGAATGAGTAGATGAAAGTAGGAAGAGAAAAGTAAACAGAAATAAGAGAACCATATGGACTTTTGCTTCCATCTAAGTGTCACTAAATCTCAATAAAACGGAATACTCCTTTTTAAGTTTGTTTATCACTTTTCCACCAACCCTTACTGTTTCAATTGACTTCACACTCTACAAGGGGAATCAGTGATGGGAAACATCTACATATAAATTATTTAAACACTATAACGACAACTTGTCTTCCAGCGGAGAAAAACAAACTTCTCTTCTCTTAAAAAAAAGAAAGTACAGCTTTTGTCACATTCATTAAAAACTACTTAAAATTTATTATGATTTTAAATAATTAAAATAAGTTAAAAATAATTTATTTTGTATAATAAAAACTGGGGTCAAGATCTACTTGGATTCATGTTTTATTTGGAAAGAAATAACCAACATTTTGAAATAAAGTTCAGCTTTAAATTCTATTGTTTTAGCATTTCTTACCAGCAAGATATTTTGTGTTCCCATCCATATCCTTATCCAATATATATATATATATATATAAAACTTTAATTGTTTTTTACTGGAATAGCCCATGCACTCTCCATTTTTTGTTTTGGAATGCTACTTTTTTCTAAGTAAAAGGGTGAACTTGAATAAATATCAATTTTAACATTTGGGTATATTTGGAGAAATTTCCAAAAATTGAATTGTTTTAGAATATGTGGATTTTACAATTGAAATTTAAGACTTCAAACGATATTCAATCTTAGTCTATGTAGAGAAAAATTCCTTACACCAAACACGAATTCGACTTTTCTTGTAGTTATTTTAGATAGGGTTGGACTATGATTTTTTCTTTAATTTTGTAAAAGTTAAAGTTATTTGTGAGAAATAATATAAACTTAAAGAATTAAAATTTTACATTAGATTTTGGATTGAATTTTGAAACGATACCCAATACAAACTTTCTTTTTTGGTTAACTATATTTTTTCCTTCTGAGATTTATTCAAATTATTATTTTATCTTGATATTTTTTGTATATTACAAATATATTCTTATCATTTGTATATTTATAACTAATCAATCCTTGTTACTAATTTTAGTACAATAAATTATCAATATGACGATTTGGTTAAAAAAGTTTAAAAATTTCTTAAAATATCAATTTGTATCTCCGATTTTTATTTATTACCTATATTAAAACATCATATCCTTGCTAAATTTTTTAATTACTTTAAATTTTATAATAAAAAATATTATTTTGTCTAATATAGAATAATAACCACGAAATAAACTCGCAAAATGATATTTTAAAAAGATTTTAAACATTTCATTGCTAAATTATTACTTTCAGATAATCTTTTATTTAAATAAATTATAAATATTAATAAATTATAAAAATATAAATATAAAAATATATTTAATTAATTTATAAAAATAAATAAATAAAATTATAATTTAAATAAGCTTGAAGAGAAAAAAATATAATTAACCCTATGATTTTCCCCGTCTGTCTATTTGCCATGAGAAAAGAAGATTATAATATGGCCACTTTGCTGGCTTTGATTTATGAGTTTCTTTTTTCTTTCTTTTTACATGATCTAACTTTAGTATTGTTTTTTTCTCGGTAAACTAACTTTAATTTGTCTTCTCTTTCATTTTCTTCTTGAAACATCCGTCCTTTTTTTTTTCTTATTAATTATAAAATACCCCAAGTGTGAAGTAAAAGTACTTTATTTGAATTTTAAAAATAAGCACATTTCCCTAAAATATATAAAATATCTAAGATACCATTTTATATAAGTTACGCTTTGTTATAAAATTACTTTAATTTATAACCTAATTAAAAATTATAGTTTAATACAAAATATTTTCATAAAATATCTAATATCTTTTTAGTCTATATTCTTCAAAGATTTATAGTTTAACTTAAAAAAACTTAACCATGTAAGAAAAATTAGCTCGATAATTTTAAACTCAATTCAATGAAAAATAAAATATTCGACAATAAGGTACTAATAATAGATGAACACTACAAAAAATTGTTGTTTTACCGACCAACGAATTGGTCGATGACCGAGAGTTACAGACTGAATGGTTTGTCGACTAGAATTGTTCGGCACATGTAGGAAACTCTCAAGACGGTTGTAGGGGAAGGAATTGAATTGCCTATTCCAACCGGGGAGAACGGCCATTTGACAGGGAAATTCGGAAATAGCATAAGCTAAGTTCAATCAAGCCGATGAGTATTGGAAACAAGCTATAACGACGTAATACTTCACTATATATGAATATGATATGAGGGAACCCCTCCCTTTTTTCATTAGAATACAATTATAAAGAGCTTGTTCTAATGTCATACCAAAGAGGAACTTCTGTACCAGAAACAATGGTACCTCCATTATAGCCCTTCTGGGATGTAAAATATATCTCTTCTCACCATCTCCATAGTGTATGAGACAAAGGTATGCATTTCGATTAGGGTCGTATTCTATCCCTTCCCTGCTGGCATCGAAAAATAGAACTGACTAATCCTAAGTCAAAGGGTCGAGAAACTCAACGCCACCATTCTCGCAATTATCAGGGATGCGCTCTACCACTGACCTAATAGCCCGTCATGCGAGCCTTCCATTGGGCTCGCGATGCCAAAAGCGTGAGAAATCCTATCTCTCTCTTCCCTTCTTTCATCCCGAACAGAATTTTTCCTGGTCGATAATAATTACCGATCGATATTTTAAAGTTACTGACCAAATATTCTGTCGGTGACTGTATATTCCGAAATTTTAAAAAAAATGAATTTTGAAAATAAGTTACGGACCGACTTATCGAACTTACCGACCGATTATCTGTCGATAATTAATTATGTACCGACCGAAATTCGGTCGGTAATTGTTTTTATGAAAAGAAAATAATTAATATTGGACCATTTATCGTCGATAATCTTGTATTTTTTAAATATATTTTTAACAAATTTAAAAATCCACCTGAAATTCAAGAAATGTCAGCAATAATTCAAATACAACAACCTATATATAACAATGGCAACAAACAGTATAGAATAGACAAAATCCAAATCCAAATCTACTATAAAATATCAAATTCTCCTAACATAACTCTCAAATACATAACATACATAACTTTCAAATCCATGACGAAAATTTCATATAACATAATAATCTACTACGCAGGTGGTTGTGTGTCAAAGGATGAAGGATGACTAGTAGAAGGCTAAGCATCATCTAGCACTAGATCAGATGAGACGGCATCCATCGAGGGAAAAGGAAGAGTATAGGAACTGAATCCAGCTGCATACCAACTTTCAATGTGAAATTATGCATGAAGCCGATAAGGTGTCCTGAGCGTGCTGCGTATATCCCATCCACTTCTTATCCCTCTAAACACAATAGTTGTGGGCAACAATAGAAGACACAAAAGGTATCAATGACGAACTATTGCCTCTGTGACGCTTAACAGTGATGGCTCCAGATTGTGAGCCAAAACTGTAGATGTGGCCTCTGTTGCTGCCACCACCAGCCTCGCCCATCAAGGTGTCATCACTTGGGAATGATGTGTCTGTCTACATTGAGGAGTTCCGCATTTTCCTTGAACTCTTGAAATTTGACTTACAAGAAAGAGAATTATAAGTGATTGTTAAGTAATTTTAAAAAATACGTAAACGATAAAATAACATGAAACTAAAACTATTAAATAACATTACCCAAATCTTGTCGGAACACAAATAGACCCTCTTGCTAATGGAGGAGGACGTACACCTCCGATTGTCGAAAGTTTTCGCCTATTTTTCACCAGCTGCAGATGCTTAAACGATTAATGACATACAAATGTATAATAATATATCAGATATCAAATTAAGTAGATTGTAAGTTATAACAAATATAAGAAATATAGAAAGAATCGATGTAATTGTCTTACCCACTCAATGAATGACCCAGATAAGCCGGTGTGCTTGCTGAGCCTCTGGCTGCACCTCAGACCTCGTACATCATGTGCTCGTAACGTGTCCAGGCACATTTTTCCTAAGCGGTTTGTATCTGACCCTCATATATCAGGTCCCATTGAAACATTTTCTTCAATAACATAAAATAATACATAAACACAAGAGAAAAACCATTTTTTATATATATTTAGAAGCTTAATGGTCGGTTGTTTAAACACTTACCGAAAACCCTGAATATCACATATCTTTTACATGAGGAGGCACCTCTCTAAAGCTAGGGGTATAACAAAATAATGCTACTGTATGATTGCCAAAATCACTTTTGCACATTCCGGTTGCTTGTTGAAATAGTGCAAATTTGAAGTGGAAAAAACCCTAACAAATTAAAACACAAAATCAAAACAATTTTTAAGATAAGTTTTATAATGAATATTAAGAATTTTTAGAAGACTTAGAATGACAATATTATAATAAAGTAACTTAGAATTACAAACTTAGAAAGTTAGAAGACTTAGAATAATAAATTATACTGGTATGTTTAGACTTAGAAGACTTTCAACACATATTTTACTACAAAAATTACATGGAAAAAACAAAGACCCTGTTTTCGGTTGTTAAAATAAGTAGATTTTAGTTTATTTCAACCTAGAAGCTACGTTTAAGTTATTTTAACTGTTGATTTTATTTTCTTTTAGCTTCAAATAAATTAACAAAATTACTTTTGAAAAGCTACTCTTGAAACACTTTTTAAAATTATTTTCTTATTAATGCTATTAAAATAATTATTTTAAAATAAATTATGTTTTAACTATTTAAAAAACAGAAACAATGAACAAAGGTGAGGAGAGAAATTGATAAGAAACAAAAAACCATTAAACTAGGGTCCACGGTCAAAGTAGTAACAAAGTCTTTCTCTACGGTTTGACGATCTTTTACTAACTGTATTACATTGATATTGTACACTTGCAAATATTAAGTTTAAAACTTTGTTAGAGAAACTACTACTATTGTTCTTCAATGATGATTTGGATGTGATTTTATCAATGAAAAGGTTGCCACACTTCTTAAAAGAGTCGTCGTAATTAGTACGGTACATTTCAAATTTAACTCAATTCAAATTCGAAATAAAAGTAAGAAAATGACAACTAAGTAATATTAACACTTACTTTTTGTTGATTTTACTAGAATGTCCCCTCCTGAGGAAATTAATTGCCTCATAGTATAGCCGCCAATCATTACTCTTTTTGGAATTGGGGATCATAGAGATGACGAGTCGAAAAAAATGGAGATGTCTTCTCAATTAATGGATGATGAATAAGGTATTCAAATTATTAGTTCTTGTTAGATTTGTTAAAGAGAAGTTATAGAAAATTGTAAGTTTTAGTAAAAGAAAACAAAAAAGACAAAAATGGAGTTTTCAGAAACTGAAAAAGTAAAATATCAGTTACAATGAGAAAACTTCAGTTTATTTTCTAAAGAGAGTAGTTATTTAATCCGTGTATAATACTCCAATTTCAAGAATATTTAATACAAAGATATTTTCACACCGTTTTTTCTTCTCCAATTTTAGAGCTTTCTTACAGCGCTTTTAGTTCACTTAAAGTTAATTAATTTAAGGAAGGGATATACCTTCAAAGGTCATAAGAGAAATTGATAAGAATGAGTTTATAAGAAATAAAAAACAATTAAACTGGGGTCCATGGTCAAAGTAAAATAAAATGATAAAGTCTAATGATTCTACACTCCAAATACTATTTTGAATAGTCTTTTGTTGCTTGCAAATTCGGCAACTTTATTACCCATAGAAGAGGGCCGCAAAAGAGGACACCAACTTTGTCCTTATAGCGCAGGGGTGGGGAGGGGGCGGGGTTAGTTCGGTATCAAGCAAACAAGGAAGGAGAAAAAGAAGTCATGTTCTTTATGAATTTGGTTTCTTCCTTTTTTTTTCTTTTTAATTATGACCTAAATTGATTTTAAAAAATTTTATAAAATTCTAATCATGTAACTTTAATTTCTTTTATTTTGAGAGATTAATTGAATTATTTTATATGATTCTATATCTTTAAATATTTATTGGTTAGAATAAAGTAATCCTTACTAATTATTTTTCTAAAATAATTTAGATTAATTAATACACTTATCCATGATTCATTCTTATAGTTTTGAGTATAAGAGAAATGTGATATTTTTTCATATATATTGCGAATTTTAGAATTGAATAGTAATGCTAATTTTACATGATTTATTTCACAGAATTAAATAAGTTATGCTAATGGTTAGATGAGTTATATTATACATTTAAGCACAATATGTTTCTTTAGTGAATCCAAACTTGTAACCTAGATCACAATAACGGTCTAATCTTTTCTCGTAAATAAAATTAAATGATTGTCATAGAAGTTAGCTACAGATTCAAGGTTTTAAATGTTCTCTATTTGTTAAGCTTTGGTTAGTTTTAATTTAGTTAATTTTATTTATTAGTCTTAATTAGTTTAGGAATAATTTTAACTAACCAATTTTATTCTTTTTAAAAAATTAATTTAGAAGATAATAAATATGGTAATTAAGTCTTTCTATATAGTTTGATGACCTTTTACTAGCAGTATTACATTGATATTGTATACTTGCAAGTATTATGTTTAAAATTTTGTTAGAAAAATTACTACTATTGTTCTTCAATGACGATTTGGATGTGATTTTCTCAATGAAAAGATTGCCACACTATTGTAAAAGAGTCGTCGTAATTAGTACGGTACATTTCAAATTTAACTAAATTCAAATTCGAAACAAAAGTAAGGAAAGGACAACTAAGTAATATTATCACTTACTTGTTGATTTTACTAGAATGTCCTCAATTGAGGCAATTAATTGCCTTAGTGTTTAGCCTCCAATCACTACTCTTTGTGGAATTGGAGAGCATAGAGATGAGGAGTCGAAAAAAATGGAAACGTCTTCTCAATTAATAAATGATGAATAAGGTATTCAAATCATTAACTCTTGTTAGATTTGTTAAAGAGAAGTTATAGAAAATTATGACTTAGTGAGAACAAATAAAAGATAAGAAAAAGGGGTTTTCACCAATAGAAAAATAAAAATTCACTTATATTAGTAAACTTCCGTTTATTTTCTAAAGAGAGTAGTTTTTTCATCTGTGTATAATACTCCAATTTCAAGAATATTTAATACAAAGATATTTTCACACCATTTTTTCTTCTTCGAGTTTAGAGCATTCTTACTGGACCTCAGCTATTAGTTCACTTAAAGTTAAATAATGTTAAGGAAGGCATATACTTCAAAAGTGACAAGAGAAATGGATAAGAATAAGTTGAAAAAAAACATAAGACCATTAAATGGGGTCAATGGTCAAAGTAAAAGTAAAGGAAAAAGTCTAATGGTTCTAAACTGAAATACTATTTTGAATAGTCTTTTGTTGCTTGTAAATTTGGCAGCTTTATTAGCCACAGAAGAGGGCCGCAAAAGAGGACACCAAGTTCGTCTGCTTTGGGAGAGGGTTTAGTTCGGAAGCAACAAACAGGGGAAGGAGAAAAAGAAGCCAGGTTCTTTATGAACTAGTTTCTTCTTTTACTAGAATGTCCTCAACCAAGGCAATTAATGGCCTCTGTGTTTAGCTACTAATCACTACTCTTTTTGGAATTGGGGATGATAGAGATGACGAGTCGAAAAAAATGGAGATGTCTTCTCAAGTAATGAGTGATGAATAAGGTATTCAAATTATAAGTTCTTGTTAGATTTGTTAAAGAGAAGTTATAGAAAATTGTAAGTTTTAGTGAAAGTAAACAAAAGAGACAAAAATGGAGTTTTCAGAAACTGAAAAAGTAAAATATCAGTTACAATTAGAAAACTTCAGTTTATTTTCTAAAGAGAGTAGTTATTTAATCCGTGTATAATACTCCAATTTCAAGAATATTTAATACAAAGATTTTTCACACCGTTTTTTCTTCTCCAATTTTAGAGCTTTCTTACAGGACTTCAACGCTTTTAGTTCACTTAAAGTCAATTAATTTAAGGAAGGGATATATCTTCAAAGGTCATAAGAGAAATTGATAAGAATGAGTTGGTAAGAAATAAAAAAAAATTAAACTGGGGTCCACAGTCAAAGTAAAAGAAAATGAGAAAGTCTAATGGTTCGACACTCCAAATACTATTTTCAATAGTCTTTTGTTGCTTGCAAATTCGGCAGCTTTATTACCTATAGAAGAGGGCCGCAAGAGAGGACACCAACTTCATCTTTATCGCGCAGGGAGGAAGGGGGAAGGGGGGGGGGGGGGGGGGTTAGTTCGGTATCAACCAAACAAGGAAGGAGAAAAAGAAGTCATGTTCTTTATGAATTTGGTTTCTTCCTTTTTTTTTTCTTTTTTATTATGACCTAAATTGTTTTAAAAAATTTTTATAAAATTCTAATCATGTAATTTTAATTCTTTTATTTTGAGAGATTTATTGAATTTTTTTATATGATTCTATATCTTTAAATATTTATTGGTTAGATTAAAGTAATCCTTACTAATTATTTTTGAAAAATAATTTAGATTAATTAATACACTTATCCAGGATTCATTCTTATAGTTTTGAGTATAAAAGATATGTGATTTTTTTCATATATATTGTGGATTTTAGAATTGAATAGTAATGCTAATTTTAAATGATTTATTTCACAGAATTAAATAAGTTATGCTAATGGTTACTAGAATGTCCTCAACTGAGGCAATTAATTGCCTTAGTGTTTAGCTGCCAATCACTACTCTTTGTGGAATTGGAGATGATAGAGATGAGGAGTCGAAAAAAATGGAAACGTCTTCTCAATTAATGAATGATGAATAAGGTATTCAAATCATTAACTCTTGGTAGATTTGTTAAAGAGAAGTTATAGAAAATTATGACTTAGTGAGAGCAAATAAAAGATAAGAAAAAGGGATTTTCACCAACTGAAAAATAAAATTTCAGTAATAATTAGTAAACTTCCGTTTATTTTCTAAAGAGAGTAGTTATGTCATCTGTGTATAATACTCCAATTTCAAGAATATTTAATACAAAGATATTTTCACACCATTTTTTCTTCTCCGAGTTTAGAGCTTTCTTACTGGACCTCAGCTATTAGTTCACTTAAAGTTAAATAATGTTAAGGAAGGCATATACCTTCAAAAGTGACAAGAGAAATTGATAAGAATGAGTTGATAAAAACAAAAGACCATTAAATGGGGTCACATTGGTCAAAGTAAAAGTAAAGGAAAAAGTCTAATGGTTCTAAACTGTAAATACTATTTCGAATAGTCTTTTGTTGCTTGTAAATTTTGTAGCTTTATTAGCCATAGAAGAGGGCCGCAAGAGAGGACACCAAGTTCGTCCGCTTCGGGAGAGGGTTTAGTTTGGAAGCAACGAACAAGGGAAGGAGAAAAAGAAGCCAAGTTCTTTATGAATTGGTTTCTTCTTCTTTTTTTTTTTTTTTTAATTAAGAGCTAAATTTTTTAAAACTTTTATAAAATTCTAATCATGTAACTTTGATTTCTTTTATTTTGAGAGATTAACTGAATTCTTTTATGTGATTCTATATCCTTAAATATTTATTGGTTTGATTCAATAAATTCTTTACGAATTATTTTTCTAAAATAATTCAGATTAATACTTTCATCTATGATTATTTCTTATAGTTTTAATCATATGAGATACTTGATTTTTGCATATATATCGCGAATTTTAGAATTGACTAGTAACACTAAATTTAAATGATTTATATCATAGGATTTAATAAGTTATGTTACTAGTTAGATGAGTTATGTTATACAATGAAACACAATATGTTTCTTTAGTGAATCGAAACTTGTAATCTAGATTACAAAATAAAGGTCTAATCTTTTCTCCTAAATAAAATTAGATGATTGTTATAGAAGTTAGTGACAGTTCAAGGTTTTAAATCTTCTCCATTGGTTAAGCTTTGGTTAGTTTTAATTTAGTTAATTTTATTTATTAGTCATTATTAGTTTAGGAATAATTTTAAATGACCAAACTTTATTCTTTTCATAAAATTAATTTAGATGATAATAATTAAGGTAATTAAGTCTTTCTCTATGGTTTGACGAGCTTTTACTAGGTGTATTACATTGATATTGTGAATTTGTAAGTATTAAGTTTAAAATTTTGTTAGAAAAATTACTACTATTGTTCTTAATAACAATTTGGATGTGATCTTCTCAATGAAATAGTTGCCACACTTCTGTAAAAGAGTCGGTGTAATAAGTGCAATACATTTTAAATTTAACTCAATTCAAATTCGAAACAAAAGTAAGAAAAGGACAATTAAATAATATTATCACTTACTTTTTGTTGATTTTACTAGAATGTCCTCAACTGAGGCAATTAATTGCCTTAGTGTTTAGCCGCCAATCACTACTCTTTGTGAAATTGGAGATGATAGAGATGAGGAGTCGAAAAAAATGGAAATGTCTTCTCAATTAATGAATGATGAATAAGATATTGAAATCATTAGTTCTTGTTAGATTTGTTAAAGAGAAGTTATAGGATATTGTGAGTTAGTGATAGAAAATAAAAGAGAAGAAAATGGAGTCTTCATAAACTAAAAAAGTAAAAGATGAGTTACAATTAGAAAACTTCACTTTATTTTCTAAAGAGAATAGTTATTTCATAAGTGTATAATACTCCAATTTCCAAAATATTTAATACAAAGAAATTTTCACACCGTTTTTTCTTCTCCAATTTTAGAGCTTTCTTACAGACTTCAACGCTTTTAGTTCACTTAAAGTCAATTAATTTAAGAAAGGGATATATCTTCAAAGGTCATAAGAGAAATTGATAAGAATGAGTTGGTAAGAAATAAAAAACAATTAAACTGGGGTGCACGGTCAAAGTAAAAGAAAATGAGAAAGTCTAATGGTTCGACACTCCAAATACTATTTTGAATAGTCTTTTGTTGCTTGATTTCAACGCTTTTAGTTCACTTAAAGTCAATTAATTTAAGGAAGGGATATATCTTCAAAGGTCATGAGAGAAATTGATAAGAATAACTTGGTAAGAAATAAAAAACAATTAAACTGGGGTCCACGGTCAAAGTAAAAGAAAATGAGAAAGTCTAATGGTTCGACACTCCAAATACTATTTTGAATAGTCTTTTGTTGTTTGCAAATTCGGCAGCTTTATTACTTATATAAGAGGGCCGCAAGAGAGGACACCAACTTCGTCCTTATCGCGCAGGGGGAGGGGGGAGGGGGCGTTAGTTCGGTATCAACCAGACAAGGAAGGAGAAAAAGAAGTCATGTTCTTTATGAATTTGGTTTCTTCCTTTTTTTTTTTCTTTTTAATTATGACCTAAATTGTTTTAAAAATTTTTATAAAATTCTAATCATGTAATTTTAATTTCTTTTATTTTGAGAGATTTATTGAATTATTTTATATGATTCTATATCTTTAAATATTTATTGGTTAGATTAAAGTAATCCTTACTAATTATTTTTGTAAAATAATTTAGATTAATTAATACACTTATCCAGGATTCATTCTTATAGTTTTGAGTATAAGAGATATGTGATTTTTTTCATATATATTGCGGATTTTAGAATTAAATAGTAATGCTAATTTTAAATGATTTATTTCACAGAATTAAATAAGTTATGCTAATGGTTACTAGAATGTCCTCAACTGAGGCAATTAATTGCCTTAGTGTTTAGCCGCCAATCACTACTCTTTGTGGAATTGGAGATGATAGAGATTAGGAGTCGAAAAAAATGGAAAGGTCTTCTCAATTAATGAATGATGAATAAGATATTGAGATCAGTAGTTCTTGTTAGATTTGTTAAAGAGAAGTTATAGGATATTGTGAGTTAGTGATAGAAAATAAAAGAGAAGAAAATGGAGTTTTCATAAACTGAAAAAGTAAAAGATGAGTTACAGTTAGAAAACTTAAGTTTATTTTCTAAAGAGAGTAGTTATTTCATAAGTGTATAATACTCCAATTTCCAAAATATTCAAGACAAAGAAATTTTCACACCATTTTTTCCTCTCCAATTTTAGAGCTTTCTTACAGGACTTCACCACTATTAGTTCACTTAAAGTTAATTAATGTTAAGGAAGGCATATACCTTCAAAAGTCGGAAGAGAAATTGATAAGAATGAGTTGATAAGAGACAAAAAAAAACCATTTAAGTGGGTAAAAGAAAAGTAGAAAGTCTAATGGTTTTGAACTCTAAATACTATTTTGAATAGTCTTTTGTTGCTTGCAAATTTGGTCGTTTTATTACCTATAGAAGAGGCCACTAAATATAGTACTATTGAACTCAGGAATTTGTATGTTTCCACAATTAATTAGTTATCTTGGACTAAAAGGAAAAAAATCCCGAAAACAAATGTTAGACAAATGAGTTTCATGAAAATATTCTCGTCTAAGAAAGAGAATATTGCTCTCAAGATTTCAACATAAGAGTGCTTTTTTATCTTTTCGCACATATACTAAGGATTTTTTAAATAAAAAATATATATTAAGGATTTTTAAATTAAGAAGTTTAAAATCAATGAAATATTTTATTAATATATCTTTTATAAATATAGAGAGAAAGAGAGGAATATAAGGGAGGATAGATGGGAGGAATAAATAAAGAGAGAGGGGAGGATAAAATTGGAAAAGGATAATCAATGCTTCTTGAAAATTGTAAATGTACACTTATTATGAACAAAAAATTTCTAGAAAGATATCTATTTTGAAGCGGAGTACTACTTTTTATTTACTTATCACATATTACGTATATTTATCTTATTTTTAAACTTATAAGAGTCTGTCTACAGTTTATCGCTTTAAGGCACACGTTAATACAAATAAAACATATAATATATAAATGAAACATATATTATATATGATAATTCAAGTATAGTAAAGCTTGTAAAATCTAAAAATATAATAAAAATTGTTGAATAGAGAAACTTATAACTTAAATTAAAAGTTAATCTACACTCCCTCCATTTCAAAATAAGTATCTTTCTAGAAAAAAGTTTTGTTTCATAATAATTGTCTTTTTACAATTCTTGACAAACATTTATTACACCTTTTCCAATTTTATCCTCCTCCCCTCTTTATTTATTATGCTCATATCACTTCCTTTATATTTCTCTCTCTATATTTATGAGAGATATATTAATAAAATATTTTATTGATTTCAAAATCTTTAATATATGTGCGAAAAATTAAAATGACTCTTATTTTAAAACGAGGTGAACCCTATTTGTAATCAAATGAAATCAATATAGTATTTAATAACTTTTGCATATCTATTCTACGCTCTTTTAGTCCTTCTTTCATGAAATTCTACATGTATTGATGATAGTGTTCATCCCTTACTCTTCGAATATAATTAATATGTAACTTTCAATTTGAGATGCAATCTCTAGTTATAAATATAAGATGTTTTAAGGTTTTATACAAGAATTAAGGGTATTAAAAATAAGACAATTGATAAGTCAAAGTACCTTTATATCCTTAGTAAATGGGGACAGAGATAATAATAAGAGTATAATAAAAAAATAACAGATGAGTATAAATGGTGTTGAGAAACTAATTACTATTACAATAGTAAATGAGGACAGAGATAATAATAAGAGTATAATAAAAAAATAAACAGATGAGTATAAATGGTGTTGAGAAACTAATTACTATTACAATCAATCTATTTACTATTACAAATAAAACTAAAAACAGCGGAAAAATAAACCCTATCTATTACAATAATTTCTTCCTCTTCTTCCTTTGCATCACTTCAAGTCGATAATGGCAAGACCAAATGGCAACAAAAAACAAACAGTCAAGAGAAGAAAATAATAGAGATAAATGCACCCTTACCTACCGCGGAGATATAGGTACCACAACGAAGAACCACCGTGCCGGGATGTCTGCAGCACTGAGCAGTGGCGAAGAGCGGCAAGCCGCGTCAAGGCACCAGCGAAGAACACGATGAGATCGGTGAAAAATGGGGGTTTTCCCTCAGTCCAAGGGACACAATATCATCGGTACCTCTCTCTATCTCTCTCTCTCTCTCTCACCCTTTCTATTTCCCTTTAGCAAACAGCAATCAAGAAACAATTGCGAGAACCGATGATCGGTACAAGCAAGCAGCGATGCAGAAGCCGAAGAGGCGAAAAAAGACAGCGGTTATAGCTAGTCACAGAAACCGAGAAGGGAAGAAGAAGAAACAGAGACGCAACGGGTAGCAGAGGAAGAAAAGAGAAAAAGGATCGCTCATCTGTTGTGTGAACCGAGGAGAGGAGAGGGTTGATATGGATCGAGTTACAACGGGCAAGCCCAGACTGGCCCGATCCAGCATCTCTAACCAATTCAGCAACCTAATCTGTTGAGGCCCAATAGTAATATCATAGGGATAGAATTTAAAGGGCTGGAAAAATGGGAAAAAGATTGGGAGAATAAGGCCTAGAATAATATTTTTCCAACCGTTGATTTAACTTACTAAGAATCAGAAGGTGTCCAAGTGAAGGAAATCCCAGCAAAATATAAATTTGTTAGTGTTTAAAATTTTAGTACCAAAATCTGCAGGATTATTATCAGTACTAATCTTGCCTATGTCAACTATACCACTAGAGACTTTTTCCCTAATAAAGTGATATTTGACATCTATATGTTTTGTTCGTTCATGATAAACCAGATTTTTACATAAATGCAAACAACTCTGACTATCAGTATATATAATAGCTTTTGAATGTAAAACTTGTAATTCATTCAATAACTCTTGAAGCTAGATGGCTTCTTTAATCACTTCATACCTGTGATGTATTCAGCCTCAGTAGTTGATAAGGCAACTACCGGCTGTAATTGAGATTTCCACGAGACACAATTACCTGCTAGGATAAAGAAATAAGATGTCGTAGATTTTCTACCATCCTTATCACATGCGAAATCAGAATCAACAAATCCAATTAGTTCAAAATCAGACCAGTTATGATAGTGTAAGCCTCGATCTAAGGTTCCGTTAAGATAATGTAGGAGCCACTTGCGAGCAGTCCAGTGATCTCTCCCAGGGTTAGACATAAATGTGTTGAGAAGGCTTATAGAAAAAGGAATGTCTGGATGGGTAGATATCATTGAGTACATGATTGAGTCTATGGCCATTCTATAAGAGATATTAGTCATATCTCTTTTCTCACTTTCGATTTTAGGACAGGTTTTGTCAGAATATTTGAAATGGCTCGCAAGAGGAGTTATAACGGGCTTACACAAGTTCATTGAAAATTTGTATACAAATTTCTGAAGGAAAGGCTTTTGAGATAGAGAAAAGTGAACGACCAAATCTATCTCTTGAAATACTCATCCCAAGAATTTTGGATGCAACACCTAAATCCTTCATATCGAATTCATATTTTAACAAGGATTTTAGATTGTCGATTTTAGCTTTATCCCTGCAAGAAATTAGCATATCATCCACTTAAAGCAATAAATAAATAACAGAATCAACATTATTACCAGAAAAGTAAAGACAATTATCATAGTTGCTTTTAGTAAAGCCAATTTTTATCATAAAAGAATCAAACTTCTTGTACCATTGTCTGGGTGATTGTCTAAGCCCATATAAGGACTTTTTCAAAAGACACACCATGTGTTCTTTACCTTTAACCCCAAAACCTGGTAGTTGTCGCATATATATAGTCTCTTTGAGATCACCATGTAAGAAACCGATTTTAACATCAAGTTGTTCCAAATTAAGATCATAAAAGCAACAAAAGCAAGAATAATCCTAATCGTTTTGTATTTAAGGATAGTAGAAAAGATTTTGTTAAAATCAATGCCCTCAACTTCTGAAAAACCTTTTGCAACTAGTCTAACCTTAAACATTGGAGGTTCATTAGAAGACTCAAGTTCTTTTATTTTGAAGATCCATTTGCAATCAACTAACTTTTTTTTGAGGATTTTGGAACAAGAATCCAGGTTTTGTTTTTGTTTAAAGAAGATATTTCCTCATTCATAGCACGTAACTATAAAAAGCGATTAGGGCTTTTCAAAACCTTAGAAAAACATAATGGTTCTTTTTCCTCCACATAAGATGCAACAACAAAGGCATATGAAACAATGTAGGAGTAACCATACCGAGGATGATCCTTAGGTACCCTATGGACTCTATCTCTCGCAAGCTGATAATCCCTAAGGGCTTGAGCTTGTGCCTCAGGGTGTTCTTCCTCCTCATCAAAACCTTCTAACACAGGATAAAGGGTTTCAATAATACTAAGAGAATCAGGTGTGCTACTAGATGGAGCAGGAAGCTCTTTATTAGCTTTAGGTTCCTAGGGTAATTCTAAGGAAGGTTCAAAGGTGACCTTCACCTCCACAGGAATACTACTAGGAGTGGAAACACTCGGTGGACTATCGGAGATGGGTTTATCCTTAAGACAAGGCATTTCTAGCTCGTTGAAAATAACATCCCTACTGCTAACAACCCTCACCTCCGGTTCACCCTTTAACCACACTCTATAACCCTTCACCCCACTAGGATATCCTATGAACACTCCCTTTCTAGACCTTGGATCTAGTTTTCCCTACTTCTGATGTGCAAAGGCCTCACACCCGAAAACTCTCAAGTTGGAAAGGTTGGGAGGTTTACCACACCAGAGTTCTATAGAAGTCCTAAAGTTTATAGCTGTAGAAGGGGATCTATTGATGAGGTAGACAGTCGTACTAACATATTCCCCCCAGAAAGGCTTTAGGACACCAGAGGAAACAAGGAGACATCTAACCTTATCCATAATGGTACGGTTCATCCTTTCGGCAACTCCACTTTGTTATGGATTATGTCTAACCGTTCTAAGTGTAGGATGCCATGCGATGTACACAAATCAGAAAACTTACGGTTATAAAATTCAAGACCGTTATCGGTCCTGATAGTTTTTAGTTTATTTCTAGAATGATTTTCGGTAAAACGTTTCCATTCACAAAACTTTTCAAAAGTTTGATCTTTAATTCATAAAAGGAAAACCAAACATGCCTTGAAAAGTCATCAACAATTGACAAGAAATAAATATTACCACCATAAGTTGGAACCTTTTCAAGTCCCTATAGATCACAATGCACATAATCAAGTATTGTAGAAGACTTATGTGTGCTAGTTGAAAAATTGATTTTGTGTTGTTTTATCAAAACGCAATGGTCACAAAAATCCAAGGAATTAATTTTGTCACCACAAACAAGATTTTATTTTTGTAAATAATAAAGTCCCTTCTCACTAATGTGGCCGATCCTCCAATGCCACAACATAGTTTTCTCGGGAACAGTTTTTGAAATCAATGCAATGGACTTACAAATCGTTTTACCAATTAGGATGCATAAAGTTTTTTTTAAAACCTTTTAGCATGACTAAGTTCCCTTTGCAAACATGTAAAATACCATTTTGGGATTTAAAAGAAAAAACCAAAGAGTCCAAATAACTAAGGGAGATAAGATTTCGATATAAGTCGGGCACGTATCTCACCTCAGTGAGTTTCCTAGTCACACCATCATGCATTTTAATGAAAATATTATCAATGCCTTTAATATCACAAATTTGATTGTTTCCCATTAAAACCTTTCCTTGTTTTAATGGTTTGAAATCAAAAAACCAGTATTTGTTGGGTGTCATGTAAAAAGCGCAACCAGAATCAAGAACCCAATGATCAACAACTTTAGAACATGAAGGGGAAGCAGAAATACACAAAACCTCAAAACATAGAATTACCATCTAAATCAAAATCGTGGGTATTGTTAATTTTATTACTCCCTTTACCATGTTTACATTGTTTTTCATCTTTAATTCCATGTTTACATTGTTTTTCATCTTTAATTCGTTTAAAACACTTATTTTTCATATGTCCCTCTTTACCACAATAAAAATACTTTACGTTGTTCTTCTCTCGAGAATTGGATCGCCCTTTACTTTTAAAACGGTGACTAGAAGGTTCTCTCCGGTCAACTCCTCCTTTTACAAAAAGGTTTTCACCATGTGATTTATTTTCTTTTTATAAATCCAAATCTTTAGATTTCAAAGCATTTTTAACATCGGGACGAGATAAACCATCTATGTCATATTTAATAGTGGATTTGACATCGTTGAAAGACTCAAGTAAGGCATTTAATAAAATGATTGCAATATTTTCATCAGAGATGTTCTCTCCAACGTTTTGATGTTCCAAAATGATTTTATTTAAATCATCCATATTTTCTAAATGTATTTTTGACCCGCTCATTTTAAAACCGGAAAGCTGCTCTTTTAAATAAATTTTATTTGAAAGTAATTTTCCAAATATAGTTTTTCCAATTTAGTCCAAATTTCGAAAACATTGTCTTTTTCATCAATTTCTCGTAAAATATTGTCAGTTAAATGCAAGGTGAGGCAACATGAGCATCACCTAGTTCTTCTGAAAGAATTTTACCCTTCTAAGAATCTGGATACTCTTTAGGGCTACAGATAGCAGGTGGAATTTTATTTTGTAGCAAAACTGCTTTCATTTTTCTCCGCCACATTACAAAGTCAGATTTGCCATCAAACTTATCAGTTTCAATTTTTGGAACTGACATGTTTCAAAGACAATAAGTGTAATTAAATGACTAGAAAAAATGAAAGATTTGAAACAGTTTTGAAAAAAAATAAAGAATAAAGATGCCCGGATTTTTTGAAAAATGCAATTTCAAGAAAAACAGCGTTGGTTTATTTTACTGTTTGCTTGATTCTTTCTTTTAAAAAAACGGCATAACAACGTGAAGCACGAAACCCAAGTAACAAACAATGTAACTAAAATAACGAGAAATACGACAGCAACAAAACTGCCTTACCAAAAACAGAAAAAAAAAAAAAAAGAATAGAGGAAATAAAAAGTAAAAAAAAAAACTTTTGAAAACAGAAAAATGTGCCAAGACACATATACTTGAAATCTCATATATTCAAGCCAGGCTTGGGTTATATATATATATATATATATATTTTTAAAAAAACTGAAAAAAACAATAGGAAAACCAAAACAGCAACAGAACAGAAGCAGATGTAATACCAGAATAGTAAACAGAAAAAAAAAATGAATAGTAACACAATTCAGTAAAGCACAGTAATAGTAATCACAATCGGCGGCAAGCCAAGGCAACAGAAAATCAGAAAAAAAACGGCGGCGAGTGGAGAATCAGAACAGAAACGCAAGCAATAATCGGCAGCAAGCCGGAAAAGAAAGACAGAAAAACAGTAAATAAACCGGCGGCAAGCTGACACAAAAGAAACAGTAATAGAATAACTGAAAGAAAAAGAAAGTGAAAGAAAACTTCACTGGTAGATCTGAGAAACTCAATAGTTTTTCCAGATATGGAATCTTCCGATGGTTGCCGACGCTGACGAGCCCAACTTGGCTCTGATACTACTTGTTGAGAAATTAATTACTATTACAATCAATCTATTTACTATTACAAATAAAAATTAAAAACAACGGAAAAATAAACCCTGTCTATTACAATAATTTCTTCCTCTTGTTTCTGTGAATCGTTTCAAGCCGATAATGGCAAAACCAAATGGCAGCCAAAAACAAACTGTCAAGAGAAGAAAATAATATAGATAAATGCAGCATTACCTATCGCGGTGATGTAGGTACCGCTAGCGGAGAACCACCATGTCGGGATGTCTGCGGCGTCGAGTAGTGGTGAAGAGCGGCAAGCCGCGTCAAGGTGCCGGTGAAGAACACGACGAGATCGGTGAAAAATGGAGGTTTTCCCTTAGTCCAAGGGTCACAATTTCATTGGTACCCCTCTCTCTCTCTTTCTCTCTCTCTCTCTCTCTCTCTCTCTCTCTCTCTCTCTCTCTCACCCTTTTTATTTCCCTCAAGCAAACAGCAATCAAGAAACGATTGCAAGAAACCGATGATCGGTACAAGCAAGCAGCGGCGCAGAAGCTGAAGAGGCAAAAAAAAGCAATGGTTATAGCTAGCCACAGAAATCGAGAAAGGAAGAAGAAGAGACAGAGACGCAACAGGCAGCAGAGGAAGAAAAGAGAAAAAGGATCGGTCATCTGTTGTGTGAACCGAGGAGAGGAGAGGGTTGATATAGATCGAGTCACAACGGGCAAGCCAGGGCTGGCCCGGCCCAACCCAACCCGGCATCTCTGATCAATTCAACAACCTAATCTGTTGTGGCCCAGTAGTAACATCACAAGGATAGAAATTAATGGGCTGGAAAAATGGGAAAAAAGATTGGGAGAATAAGGCCCAAAGGCCTACAGATGGAAAAATATAATAAACGTCTATTGAAAAGTATAAAGCCCACTTATATTTTTTATCATTCTCAATCTCCCTAAAATTCCTATTTCTATCCGGAGGTGGTATATTTTTTCTATGGTGGAACAATTATCATTAAATTTTTAGATTTTAGTAGATTTATTAAACTTTAACTATCATATATGATATATTTTATTCATATTAATGTGTGGATGCCACTCTTTATTAAAATATGCTATTAAATGTTAACATTTGTACAATTTTATTTTATTTTATTTTTTTGACGTAGTAGTAGTCTTATATTGTAGTTATGCATATTTCAATTCTTAGTTTAGATTGTTACCTCACGGAAGAATGCTGGGATTTTGCTATTATCAAGATTTGTACAGGACTCTATGACTCTGCTTCTAGCCGAAAAAATTACACTCCCTTCGTGTTTAGAAAAACTAAAATGCCTCAAGATCAACTCTCACATGATTAATTAATTAATTGAATTATTGCCATTGAAAATTCAAAATTTACGATCTTGAAACTTGTATTGCATGGATAATGGACTCATCTCAAATTCACTTTGTAAAATGGGAAAAATTATTAAAAATGAGTAATTCCTTAATACTACAGTTCTCAATAACATTAGAATGAATAAAGATAGAGGTTGAAATGACAAGGAAATTTTTTTATCAATTTGCAGCGGGTAACGTTTAAAAAAAATAGGGAAAAAATACGAATAACTAATAAAATATGATAATTAATAAAAAACGGAAGGAGTATATTGATTGATCCTTGGTAATGCAAAGGCAAGCAACTTAGATTCATTTGATTTTGTGTACTCCAGATTTTTAGTAGACTCTTTAATACATGTCTTTTTACATAATTTTCTTTTAGCATTTATTTTCTAGAGTGTTTAGAGTTTATTTTTTATTTTATAAGATTTACTAGTAAAACTATATATTATGAAATGAGAGTGTTCTAAATAGAGTGTATTTTAGAAGGTGTATTAGACAATTTTAGAATAGTCCAAGTTTAATACTCCCTTCCTTTTTTTACTAGTCACATTTCAGACATCACATAGATTAAAAAAATACGTAATTAAAGAAATTTTTTGTGTATATTGACTAAATTATCCATTTTTCACTAATTTATTGACATTGAAAAAATTCAAAATTTAACTTGAAACCTGTGTGGAATAATGAATTATGGTTAGAATGGATATCAGAAAATGGTCAAAATTATTGGGAATGAGTAATTATACTTTTCCATGATATAGGGATTAAGTGAGAGGTTGACATGTTGAAAGGATATAATAAGAAGATTTTTGTTAAAATTGCATTATTTTCAACGTGACAAATAAAACAAACACGAGAATTTACACAATATGATAAGTAAAAAAATGGAGGGAGTAATATTTTCTTTTTTATACTTATCACATTAAGAGAATAATAACTCATTTAATGAAGAATAAATTACAATGACTTTTAATTTTTTTTAACACAGAAACTTGTAAATGATGAGAGATTATTTTAAACTACATTTTAATCCATATAAGAAAAACATTAACAAATGGCTATTAATAATATGGACAATATAAAACGTACATGTTTTTTTGCATTAAAATTCTACGTTCATTCTCGTTTCTTCCTTTCTTTTTTTTTTTTTTTTTTTTAAATTTGTTATGAAATGAGTTTGAATCACTACGGTTAGAAATAAAATTAATAATTAAAAATGAGTAAATGAGAAAATAGTCTTTTAATAGTTGAAAAAAATAATTGTATTTTTCAACTCACGAACTTGAAAAGGATTGTACTTACACCTATAAGGGTTGTAACTAATCCTGCAATTGTGGTAATTACAGATGTAATTATTCATGTATAACAGTTGTAACTCTAGTAATTGTCGAGCTTCCTACTTTAAATGAGTATAAATGTTATAATTGTCAAAACTGTTCATTTACTAGGCTTAATTTAAAGTGTAGCCGCTATTTTAATTCAGTGAATTAAAATCAAGTTTAGTAATCAACATTTTAATTCAATGAATTTAAAAAAGTATTTGTAACTTCTGTAAAAGTCGTATTAATTCAGCAGCAAATGTTGAAACGAACGCAACGGTCGGATGTCATTAATTGCGATCTTCAATACATTGAAGTTCACCTCCAATTTTTCTAAATCATTTTAAATTTCTTAATTTATTTCACCTTTTAACTTTTTCATCTTTCTTCATTATATTTCATACTAACTCAACCTATATATTTTTATATCATTCTATTTCTATGGATATGCTAGAGTTGTGGGGAACTGCCTTCTCTATATCATTGTTTGTCACAGTTGCCCCTTCTTATTTTTGTCGTGCATGTACTATTCTCTCTCCCTTCTATCCTACACCTTCTCTTCTTGTTATTTCAATTTGAATAAAATGAAGACCAGAGTGCAAAAGAAGAGAGAAGAAGTTGCGAATTGAGGAAAATGTTAATAAGCAGCAACAACAAAAATGAAAATAGCTGTAAAAAAATAAATAGCTAACCTAAAAAAATAAATAAAGAATTAATAGTGGTTGTTTAGGGAGCACATAAAAAAGTGGGCCATAGAAATAAAATTATTTAAAAATATATATGTTTAGTTGGTGTTAAATATAATGAACAAAGATGAAAAAGTTAGAAGGTGAAATAAATTAGGAAATTTAAAAAGATTTAGAAAAATTTGTGGTGAACTTAATATGAAATTTTAATCATAAGTTTTAAAATTGTAGGCTTTAAAGTGCATTGTCTTCCCAATATTTTTTCATTTTTCAGTACAATTGTCACTCCCCTCAGACCCAATGATATTCTGGGCCTCAATCCATGTTGAATAGGCTGTCTTGTTTTCTTGGGCTGCCTTTGGACCGTCTACCTGCTTGATGCCATCTAGGCCGTCTATTTTGTTTAGCCTGCTTCTTAGGCCGCCTCTTGACCGAGTCTCGCGGGATGCCCGCGGCCTGGGCTGGCCACCCGGGTAGTTTGTTGGTGACCCGCAGCTCGACCGTTCGGCTCCCCTCCTTTAATTGATGGCGTCTCCTCGTTTCTGTAGCAGTCTCTCTCGAATCCCTCTCTTAGTCGTTTCCTATTCTCTCCCTGTGTTTTTTGGAGTCTTCAAGACTCCAGCTTTTCTTCTTCTTCTCTTTCGGCTCTGTCATTGCTGATCTCTCTGTTTCTGGTGCTTTTATGCAGTTAATCAGCTTTCTTCTCTGTCGCCATTATTTATCTGTTGGTGAGGTTAGAGAGAGAGAGAGAGATAGAGGTTGTTTATTGCCGGTGATTTCTTTCCGGTTGAGGCTCGTTTCTGAGGGTTATAACCCCGATCATCACCCTTCTTTATCATCGTCGCCTCGACGCAGCAGCGCCGCTGCTCGGCGACTGATTCTGGTTTGGTAACCCCTCGGTTTGTGCTCCTCGGTCATCTCTTTGATTTTTTATTGGCCGGCTTCGCCGGCAGCAGTGAGCAAACCGTTCTTTGTTTCTATTTGAGTTATTTTGGTACTAATCGGGTGTTATTTTGCAGATTGTTCATTCTTGTTCTTTGGGTGTTTTCTGTTCTTAGAAAGATCAAATCTTTCTGTTTATTTTTCTTCCGCTGTAATTTTATTATTGTGAAAAATTGTAATAGTAATAGTATTTGTAATCGTAATTAGGAGTGTTTTCTCCAACAAAAATTATACATTTGTCCGGAATTGTCCCTCAAATAAAAATTTAAAAAAACAGTCCCTTAATTGACAATTACTCAAACTTAAAGATAATTGTTTATCATTAACCATTAAAACTATAACGTGAAATTGATGAATTTAATAGAATTAAGATTAAAAATGAATTCTAATTCCATAATTAATCTTAAAAACCAAATAAAATAATTGAAATTTCCATTCCAATTCCGGTAACATTACCCCCAATTATTCCATAACACCAAAAACACACTCTGAAGAAAGAAAACAGAAAATGTCCTCAGCCACACACAGCTTATTAATTTAGTAGGCTGAGTTTTTCTAACGGAAAACAAAATTACATATTAAGAGCTAGCAAGCTTGGCACGCATAAGTTCCACATAATACTTAAGAAAAGAAACCATGGCAGAATGATCTGGCATTGCCTTTTTGGCTGCATCCAATTCGTTAATGGCAGAAATCCACGAATGTGTGAATGGGAATTTCAAAGGGTCCAACAGCTTCAAACCACCAAGTCCTTCTTCAAAAGATTTATAAGAGCCAAGAACTGACCATATCTGAATATCCAATAAGCTCAAGTTGTTGTCATCAATCAATGGCTTCCCACCTTCAAAAAGATTTTTGACTCCATCCTCAACTGTTTGTAGCTTCGCATAATATTTCTGGAGGGCTTTTTCTTGTTCAACGCCTGTTGTTAGAGCTAACGGATGCATACTCCCCAGCAGCTAAAATCAAAGAAAAAGAAGCCAAGGGATGAGTTGTTGTGTGTCCTCTCTAACTTGTACAATTTTTCTATAGTATTTTTTGTAGTAAATTCTATAAAATAAAAAATAAATTACAAATTATAAAAAATATTATTAAATAAAATATAATGAAAAACATATAAGATAATCTTGAGCTATTGTTGTTAAATATTTCTTTTTTCTTTTTTATATTTCTTGTTAGCAAGAAATTTTATGTTATGTTCAATAATTTTATTTATGAGTCAAACAAATTAAAAATAAGTCTCAAAAGAAAATATTAATGTTTATCATTCAAGTGGAGATGTCACCGTTGAAAAAAGCATAAATTCCCGTGGCTTTTTTGTCTTTACATCGATTCATACATGTATATAACAATTTTCTATGAAATAATAATTAATTACAAGTTGAAATATAATCAGTGAGATAGTAATTCAATAATTTATCTTATCAAATTATAGATCCTATGTTGCAATGGTACTATAAAAAAAAATACCACACTTTAATTAGCTCATTAAATATTATATTAATTTTATAGGATAAATAATACATATATGTGTAATATACTTTTTATATAACACTCTTATTTAAGTTGTTTATTAATAAATTTTAAAAATATAAGATAACATCTAAAAGATAAATTTCAAAACAAAATATTGTAGAAAACTGTATTAAAATTATCGAAGTACGAATTTCACCTTTAAAAAAACAGAGAAATTAATGCCGTATTTTCTCCTTTTTACATGATTCATACATGTATATATACATTTATCCATGAAATAATAATTAAATAAAGGGTTGAAACTTACCTTTCATTGAAGCCGGTATACTTTATTTGTGAAATAATAATTAAATAAAGAGTTAAAATTTATTATTAATTGAAGCCTATGACTAGTGGCAAGATATATAGTAGTGCAGTGTTACAAGTATTATTTTACCGGATGAACAATTTTTATGATAAAATAATACACAGAAGTGTAAATGGATGGGTGTAGAGAGAGAAAGAGAGGAGGAGTTGCCAATTACTCAATTAAAAAAATACAAAACAAATTGCGAATAATTTTGCTCCTCAAAAAATATGGGCGCATGCCAAATCTCATCGTTAAAATGGTGGTAGGGATTGAATGGATCAGTCGTAAAAAAGTGAAAGATTCTTAAAATTGAAAAAAATTAAGAACTAAATTGTTGAAGCATAAAAATATTACAGGTAAAATAAGCTATTTTCTCAAAGAAAATATTTAAGAGCAAAGTTAGAGAAGAACTTATACCTCATTACCAATAAAGCGTCCCCAGAAGCGAAGTTTGGCCTTTTCAAGAGGATCATCAGGGAGGAATTTAGGAGTTTGAGTCCAAGTATCATCAATATATTCAAGAATAACAAGAGAATCAAGTAAAGGAGTTTCATTATGAATAAGAACTGGAACAGTTTGGTTAACTGGGTTCATTTTCAGTAACAAATCACTCTTTTCACCTAAAAGATCTTCATCTATATATTCATGAGATATGGCTTTTGCATGTAAAGCCAAAGTAATCTTAAAGGTCTCATGAGTTGACCAGCATCCAAGCAACTTCAAACTCTCTTTTTCTTTTTTTTCTCCCATTTTTTCTTGATCTCTTTTCCTTTTTCTCTCTGGACTGGAACTCTTTGTGTTTAGCATTTGAGCCTTATACTATCTTTATTCGAAGATTTCTACGGTACCCTATATATAAAGGCTGATGAACATGTGGATTGGATATAGTAATTGTCTTTTTTTTTTTTTTTAAATATAAGAGATTCGTCTTTTTTTTTTTTAATTGATTTGACTCAACTCTTGAAATCCTTTTTTTTCTCTAAAAATATGTTGCCACTTGGAATATTTCAAAGGGAACAGGTGGGCTACTTCTAGTTTTCTCCCTAGGAGGTGGAAAATATAATTGGCTTTATTATCCCACATAGTATTAGGCTGTGATAATTTTAATTTATTATTACAATACTACAAAACCATGGTTGGTACGTAGGATTTCTTTTTTTATTTTGAACTGTATATAAATTATTGTACACTTGACAGAGAATCAAAGTCGTCATGAAAAAATTTAAAGTTATTTAACAGATGATGCGACCGTCTTTTTATATTTTATAAGAGTCTGTTTAATATGCAAGAGAAAAAAAAAAGCCCTATTCATGCACCGCTAGTATGAAAATATGTATATATATATATGTTAAAGCTTAATAAATAATATTTAAGACTTAAGAAAAATTATTGAATACTAAAAAGTTATATTTCAAATTAAAAACTTAATTCATATTAACGTAAGGTTAGTAGACATTCTTTAGAGGAACTCATTTTATTTTATATTTTTTCTATTTTTTTACTTATCACATTTTGAGAATAACATAAATCAAAGAAATACGGAAAATATAAAGGGTTTTAGCCTCATAAGGATGGTAAAAAATACTCACTCGTGTAAAAAAATATAAGAAGTTTTAGACTTGAAGACAAAGATTAAGGGTTTTAAAAATAAGATAATTTTTTAATTACAGTATTTTTTTTATCCTTCATAAATGAAGAAAGATATATATAGTGGGAGTGAAATAAATAAATTTAAAGATAAGTAAAGATGGAAAAGGCTCAATAAATGCTTATTGAAAGTTATAAAACTCTTTATATTATTTACCATTTTCAATTGGGCTAAACCCTTGTATGTTCGACCGAAGGATTTATTAAACATTTTCCATATTTACCCATATTTTATTCACTCTTATTATCTATCTTTTTCTTCATTTATAAAGAGTAGAAAGATTATTGTAATTCAAAATTGTCTTATTTTCAAGACCCTTAATCTTTGTGCTTAAGGTTAAAATTCTTTATATTTTCGACCGGATGTAGCATATATAGACTAAACTATCCTTAATATTAATTTTTCACAATATTGAAAATTTTAAAATTTAATTTAAAATTGATGTGAATTATTGAATGATGGGAAGATAAATATTATAACATAATAAAAATTATTGGTAAGAACAACTACAAATAAAATAAAATAGAAAAATTTAAACAATGTTACATGTGAAAATAATAATAATAATAATAATAATAATAATAATAATAATAATAATAATAATAAGTCCATAATAAGACGCGAGGTTCGAGTATCATTGTGCTCTGAATCAATGCCCACATGGGTCTTTTCAGAAAGAAAAAAAAACTGTTGGAATTTTGTCCCTAAACAATTCTTTGTATATTTGAATCGCAATTCATTGCTCCAAAGAAAAAAAAAAAAACCGGAAAGAGTGAATTTTTTTAATTTCATTGAAGTTAAACTTTTTTTGTTTTTTGCTAGGTACATTAAAGTTAATAACTATGTAAAAGAAGATGTGGGACTCGCTATTAAAAATGAAAAAGGAAAATAACAAGTCTAATATATATTTAGTACCATGAAAACTTTTATATTTTAGGTTATGTTTGATAAAAGTGAATTATGAAAATTGAAATGTGAATGTTGAAGTCTGACAATTGAATTTATTAAGTAGCTGAATTTCTAAGTTTAAAATTTTAAATTTTATTGTTTGAATTGAATGCTGAATTTGATTAGACTGTTGGATCATATGTTCAACTTAATTTTGAATATTGTTATTTTTACTATTTTATCCTTGTTATTAAAGCTTCAAAATGAGAAATTTCGGATTCAAATTGAAGGTTTGTAAGAGTTTACAAGACTTCTAACTGTGATATTACAAGCTTCCGTTAAGAAGCTTAACGAGCTCCCGATCATCATAGATAACGGAAGAAGCAAGGAAGAGTGAAGAATAGAGCCTACCAGATAGGCTCCCACCCTATCATCCCCAATAGCTCTTGGTAAAATGGGCAGTTTAGAAGATTGCTTATCGGCTACAGTAAGCTTCCATCCTCCCGTCTTCAGTATGTCTCGACTTCAACAATATTAAACGGACAATTTAACGATTAATTTTGATTAATTTTGGTTTCTTTTTGTACAAGCTTTTTGTAAAATAACTTATTCAAGGGTAATTAAATCTTTAATATTCTAATTAGGTTTTAGTAAGGGTAATAGGATTTCTATATAAATATCTTATTATGCCTCCTCTTGTATTGAATTTTGATGAAATTGAGAGGATTCTCTAATGGTTTCTAGGGTTTTTCAACCCATTTTAGTTAGATCCGAAGGGTTTACTGTAAACTAATGAAGGAAGAGGAATTGAAAATTTTGTTAACGTATTATTTTAAAATTCTGAGTTCTCGGCTATGCTATGCGTTGAATATATACAATGCTATTTACAAGCTATACAAATACTTGCCATTTAGACAGCCAATGTAATTAGGAAACTAACCAAATATGGTAGCATGATATTTCGATACAAATTGATACGCTATATTTACACATTGTCTAAAATAGTGGTGGAGAATAGCACTCAATCTTGGCATATCGCTAACACTCTCCCTCTAGTTGGAGCATGAAGGTTATGAATGCCCAACTTGCGCATGAGATATGGAATAGGCAGTGACCAAGAGCTTTAGTAAAGATATCAGCAAGTTGAGACTGTGAAGGAACATAAAGTGAGAGAGATTCGGCGAGTTTAATATTCATCACGGATGAAATGGCAGTCAACTTCAATATGTGTGGTTCGCTCGTGATAGACAAAATTAGCAATGATATGCATGGCAGCTTGACTATCACAATATAACTGAGCATGAGACAAATGCGGAACACATAGATTAGATAGTAATTGTCGTAAGCTTACAGCAAGTAACGACCATGGATCTATACTCAGCTTCGGTCGAAGACCATGAAACGATAGGTTGCTTCTTAGTCTTCCACAAGATGGGAGAATTGCACAAAAATATAAAATAGCCAGCCAGAGATCTTTGGGTAACCGGACAAGTGGCCCAATCAGCATTATAGTAAGCAAACAAAGTTAGATTGCTCCGATAGATGAGAAAAATGCCTTGGACGGGACATAATTTGAGGTATTGAACAACACAAGAGCCGCTTTCCAATGGCGAAGACGGGGTTTCTGCATAAACTGAGCAAGTGTATGGACTGAGTACGCAAGTTCGAGGTGAGTGATAATGAGATAAATCAGGAGGCCGACCAGGCGTCCGTATCAATCAGGTGTGGGAAAGAAACCACTCTTATCTGTGGCTAACTAATAGTTTTGCTCAATAGGGGTGGACGCCGGTTTTGAACCAAGTAAACCAGTTTCAGAGACAATATCCAAGACATACTTCTGTTGAGTCAAGTATAAACTGGTGGCATTACGAGCTACTTCAATGTCCAGAAAGTACTTAAGAGAACCAAGATTTTTCATGTGGCAACATCGACTCAAGTGGGATTTGAATCGAGCAATGGTCGAGTTATTACTAGTTACAATCAAATCATCAACATACACAAGACACACAAAAAAGTATCATGAGATAAATAGGTAAAGAGAGAGTAATCAGCATATGAGTACTTAACCAATGAGAACTATGGAAAGCTTAGAAAACCAACACCAAGGTCCCTGATATAAGATATAGAGAGATTTCTTGAGCAAGCACACATGAAGGGAATTAGAGGAGAAAGCCCAGTGGTGGTTTTATGTAGACTTCCTCTATTAGGTTACCGTGTAGGAAGGCATTGTGTTCATACATTTGATAAATCTCCCAATGTTTAGCAATAACAAGGGCTAAAAGAGTGCAAATAGTAAGAAGTTTAGCCACAGGAGCAAAAGTCTTAGTAAAATTCTCACCTTCCCTTGATGATTTCCCAAAATGATGAGACAAGCTTTGTATCGTTCAACTGTGCATCAAATTTGAGTTTAGTACGATACATCCATTTGCACCCAAGAGCTGTTTGGTGAAAAGGGAGATATGCGAGAGTCCAAGTGCTATTTTTCTCAAGAGCATCAACTTCTTGTTGCATAGCAGCCTGCCACTTAGGATGTTTGATGGCATCAGAAAAACGAGTGGGCTCTTTTTCTGTTTGAACAGGTGCGAGAAAGCTTCAATGATTCATAGAAAAATTATCACATGTATCATACGAGGCTAAAGGATAGGAACACGTACCAAGACCTAAACAGAGTAGATGAGGGAAGAGAATGGGAAGCACTCTTCAAGTTTTAGCAAACATAGTCTGATAATTTCTGTGGAGATCGGGAAACACGACCAATGCAGTAGACATTCGTTTTCGTGTTTCTGAAGAGGGAGGATTACTCCCCTTGGCTGGAATATCTTAAGGAGAAGTGGAAATGTTGGTGTTTTCATTGGGCAACGACCCAGACCGATTTGAAGAAGGGTTAGATGGGGTAGCCTCATCAATTGGTATTGGCTGACTGCTATGTAGGCTTCAAGAAGGAGTAAAGGAAGAGGATCTACAGTAGTGGGCTGTGGTCCAGAGGAGTTCTTGGTCGGGCCAGGAGGAGAGATAGGCCGAGGTGGGTTAATAGGTTTTGGAAGCGTGGGTTGTTTTTTATGGGAATCATGTGTGAGGGGATTATGAGTTGATAGTAGGAGAATTAGATGAATTTGGAAAAAAAAAGGGGTCTTGGAATGGTAAATCAGTACTAGGGTTAAATGATTGGGGAGATTTTGAGGTACTATCACTTGCGGAATGTTTAGAAAAGGGAAAAATATTTTCATAAAATATTATATCCCTTGAAACAAAAAATTCTTAAGATTCGATATCATACACATGCCAACCACGTTTTCCGTGAGGATATCCAATAAAAACACACCTTCGAATACGAGACTGGAATTTATCAAAACTTGCATTATGAGTGTAACACAAGCAACCAAATGTACGAAAAGATGTATAGTCTGGAGGATTGCCATAGAACAATTCAAATAGAGTTTTCCCTTTAAGAATGGTGGAGGGTGTTCTATTTATGAGATATCCTGCGGTAAGAACACAATCTCCCCAAAAAGAGATGGGAAGATTAGATTGGAATAAAAGTGCCCAAGCCACCTCGAGAATGTAGCGATGTTTTCACTCTATCCTACTATTTTGTTGCGGAGCATATGGCATGCTAGTTCGATGATCAATCCCATTAGTATGAAATTTTTTTTTTTAAATCAACAAACTCTCCCCCATTATCAGAATGGATAGATTTTATGGAAGTATGAAATTGAGTTTGAGTTAATTTGCAAAAACGTGGCATCGTAGAACATACATCACTTTTTTCTTTCATAAAAAATATCCACACAACACGTTAATAATATCAAGAATGGTAAAGAAATATTTAGCACCCCCGTGAGCTTATACTCTATATGGCCCCCTACATATCATGGTGTATCAAAGAAAATATTCTAGATGCTTTATTTAGAGAATTAGCGAAAGGTTCACGAGTTTGCTTCGCATGAAAACAAATATCACAAGGGGAATTATTTTTAGAATTTGAAACATAAGAAAGAAAATTAATAGCAGAGTCTGAAGAATGGCCCAACCTTTGGTGCCACAGTTCCTTAGAATTCAGACTAGTAACAATAGTAATGTGTGTCGGTGAAACTTCCTTGGAGAAATACAACCAATTCTGCTCCTCACCCTCTCTAATCAGGATCTTCGATAAATGGTTTTGTATAACACATGTAGAAGAGGTGAATGATACAATGTAATTATCCTTAACATCCTTAAGCAACTTGGAAACAGAGATTAAATAGCAATTTAATTAAGGAATATATTAAACATCCTTCAAAATCAAATGGTCTCCAAACTTTACTTTCCCACATTTCTGTGCATAGGTGAGTTTCCCATTAGGTTGTGTAATTAGCCATGGAGAAATATCTCTAATTTCAAACATTAATCCAAGTTTCCATGTCATGCAATGTGAGGCACCTGAATCTAAAATCCAATGATTAAGAAGAGTTTACCAAAAAGTTTTTTCGAGGTTGCAATGTGTGCGTGGCTATTCACAAATTGCACTAGAGTTTGCCATTATTCGGCACTCAAATTTGGCACGCCTGCGGCTATCATTGCAACGCCACCAGCAATAGCTCCAGCAACCCTATCTTCTTCAACTTGTTGTGTTTCCGCTAGTGCCCACGCCAAGTGAGCAGAGGGATTGGAGCTAGTTTTCTGCAGATGGCCACGGTTTGTATTATTTCCACTGTTTTTGCCGCCTCCAAGTCCACTTCGTCCTCCACTAGTGCTACCACCATTTCCGCCAGCAACTTTATTTTTCTCCACCCACCACGCCGGATATCCCAAAATTTGGAAGCAATTCATGGAGTAATGTCCTCTCCTCTATTGCAGACGGTACATAGGAGAGAAGGTTTATCTATTCCTTTGCCATTAGAACTACGAATAGCAAAGACGGCTCCTCCATTGCCGTCGTCACCTTCTTTAGTCATATTCTTGACTTGCTCCTCTTGTATCACTTTGGAGTAGGCTTGATTAACATTTAGCAGTGGGGCTTCTCCAAAAATCAAGGATTGGATCATATAAAAAATAGTAGTATCCAGTCTAAAGAGAAATTGAAGAAGTTTCTCTTTTTCGTATCGTTTTGTCAATTCCTCCATGGTTTTCTCACAATTACATACAGAAAGTTGCTCGTAATTTGCGAGCTCTTCCCACAGTTTCTTCATTTTGGCAAAGTATGTCGGCACAGATGTACCTTCTTGTTCGCAGCTCATGATTGCTACTTTTAATTCATAATATCAAGTCCGGTTCTGTGCACAAAACCTCTGCAATAATTCATCCCACATCGTTTTTGCAACCCTTGTCTTCATAATTGAAGATATCAAGGATGGCTCTATGGTGTTTAATATCCAAGATCCGATTAGGGTGTTGATTTTCTTCCATCTCGTGAACTTAGAATCATTCTGGTCCAGGCTCTGGTATGGTTCCATCAACGAAACCCAGCTTACTCTTGAATTCGAGTGCCAATTCAATAGTGTCTGCCCATTCAAAGAAATGTTTTAGTTTTCATTTGGAAAATACATCTGAACTATCATTACCCTTTCAAAGGAAAGAGATTTCAAATGTGTGGTTTTCATGACTATTTTGAAAATAACGAGAGCTTTCAATATCATTTACCCTTCAAGGATTTTGATTTTGAACTTGGCTTTGAAAAATTGACAAGAAAGTTGTTTCTTAACACTTGTGTTTTAAATATCCTTCTTAGAATTTTTGAGAAAACACCATGCATTTGGGGCATTGAAAATTCTTACAACTTCTTGTTTCAACATTTGAAATCATTACACACCTTGAGCTCTACAATTCATCATCTTTTGAAAGAGGAGATATTTCAAACTCATGACCTTCTTGATTTACTTTTGGAGTTTAGAAATGATGAAAGTTTCCACTTTCATTTGCCTTGAAGAAATGGATTTCTTTAAATAAATTTGACAAATCTTGGAATTTTAGAAACTTTGTTTCTATATTTTCTTATCTTATATGGGAAGTTGAAGAGTGTGTAGAATCTAAAGTCTTTTATTTTCTTTCAAACTCTTTTGATTGTTTTTGGAAAGTCCATTTTGTATTTTATTATCCTTTTAAGGAAGAAACTTTTCACACTCGAACTTCTTCAATTACTTTTTAAGCTTGCAATGGATAAAAGTTTCTTTTATCATTTGTCTTTCGAGGATGTTGATATTTGTCTTCTTTTTGAACGAATGTCAAAGAACTGGTTTCTAAGAAGCTACATTTCAAACTCTTTCTAGTAAACTTTTGAAGGAATACTTCTTTACTGGAATTTCAAGTGTTTTCAAATCGTCATATTCTTAACCTTAAAAGTTTTAGTAAATTTGAGTTTTTCAATATCATAAGTCTTTTAAGGACACTTTGAAAAATGTTGTTCATATGTTTGATTTACAAGACTTCCCTATTTCAATTGCTATACTATTTGGAGAATTCTTGTAAAAACTTGAGTGGTTATTGAAGAGTCCTTTTGGAGTTGCTTTGTTTTGAACTTCTTTGTTTATACCTCTTTTGCTTATCATAGACCATTCAAAGAAGTTCTAAGAGTCCTTGCTTGTTTTGTTATTTAGACGGTCATTAGATTTAATTATTTAACTCTTAGCAATGCTTATATTGTTGAGTCCTTTCTAAATTTTCCTGACTTTGTAGATATTTGAAGGAAAAGATTCAAGGACGAATCTTTTTAAGAAAGGAGGTATGATATGAATCGACAAGGGATTAGGTTGAAGACATCATGGTTGAAAACTTCAAAATGAGAAATTCCGAATTCAAATTGAAGGCTTGAAAGATTAAACTAGACTTCAAGACACATTAAAGTTCTAAGAAATTTAACGGTATCTAACTAGAAACTCCCAGCCATCAAACATAACGGAAGAAGAAAGAATGAAAAACAAAACCTACCAGCAACGATAAGCTCCCATATCCTACTGCACCCAGTAGCTCTCAAGTAAAATGGGTAGTCTAGAAGATCGCCTACTGGCAACGGTAGGCTTCTATCCTGTCGTCCACAATAGGTCTCAGCCTCAACAATATTAAATGGACAATTTGTAATTAACTTTATTCAAGCGTAATTAGCTCTTTAATATTCTAATTAGATTTTAGTAAGAGTAGTAGAATTTTTCGAAATTAAAAAAAATGTTTAAAGGTTAAATTCCAACTTGAAATTCAATGTTCTTCAATTGGATATAAGCATGAAGGGTAAGATGTGTCAAAAACCACTGCTTAACAAGACAGAAGACAGAAAAAGTGATGATGGAAGTATTTGATTAGGATAAAGAACAGGGGTTAATTTTTGGAGTAGAGTTACACTTTGATCTGCAGATGAATATGGATAATGAATTTTTTTTTTTTACAACAAACAAACTCAGCATAATTCTCCTCCTTAATCCTTTGTCAGTCACATTCAAATGGTTAGCTGATGAAACAGGGTAACAGAAGAGGCATCAATCTCTTTTACCATGTTTGTTCTTGCGAGAGCTCTCGCAGCTATACCCTAACCCCAAACACTTGAGAAAAGCCTGTTTCGCGAAGCCCAGATAGTTACACGGATGGTCTGCTCGACCAAAAAGCCTGAAAAGTGCTATATCTTTTGCTGATGATTCGTCTATTTCCAGGCAATCTTCTTCGACAATCCCTTTGCTTGTACTTGGATCCGTCTCCCTTTGAATGGTTTCATTTCTTTCAACCTGCCAGAACCAACAAGTTTAGAGCAACACCTTTATGTCTTGACTATAAAGAAGTAAGATTAATTGCAAGTTTAGCAATGTAAACTTCACAAATTTAGTTTCCGGAAAATTAGGAACAGAATTTCATCGAGTAGTTTATCTCCAACTTCCCCATTAACAGTGATTTATCTTGTACGCAATTGATGGGGTAGAACATAAATTTCTGCAAATCAATGGATCAATAAGAAATGAGTACAATCATCTCCAAATAAAAATTTTCATCACTTTCACGCTTCATAGTATAGAATACTCATTTCTTATGTCAGGCATTCATTCACATTTCAATTCTGTTCATTGACTTGATAACAATCTCTCTCCCGTCTCTATTCCCCTTTCTCCGATAGTATTTTCTGTATACTTTTCCATGTTCTACATGCTTCAATCTAAATCTGCTTACACAAGTTCACTTCTTGTTGCACTAAATAATCACAGATAGTCTCGAGATGGGACAAGACAAGTTCCCACATGACATAATCCCCAAATGCTAGTAAAAAGATGTCATACCGTGAGAGAAATGTGGCTAAGATCCTTTCCAAAACTACCTTCCTACTAAGGCCTTGCATAAATCTTTGGACACAAGGTGTATAGAGGAAAATTATTCAATTGATTTCAACAAGCATTGCATAACTCGACTCAGCAACATTTCCCCACGTCCTACGAAAGCTATACTCTACTGAAAAGCATTATAACTTAGACAACGGGATTAGAATATGATGCAAGAACAAACACACATGCAAATCCCACATTTAGACCAGACCTATTTTCCATAGTCTCAGCATTTGTAACTTTATAAGAACTACTCTCAAAAGCTAGTGCCTCTTTAACTTTTATTCGTAAGAGAAGGATTCAGTAATGAGACTGGTTACTATATGTTATATGTAGGATCATCTCAGTTCCTCAGCATTTAAAGAAAAATTACCGACGCACAGATAATTGCTCGTTAGAGGTAATGTCAGTAAGTAAGCGGATATAACATAGTTGCCAAATGTTCATGAACTATATCTTCGAAGTAAAGTGACATGTATGTGAGTATTATGTACAAAAGAATCCAAAGAAAGGCCAGATTGTCAACACCAAAGACATGAAAGCCACAAGGTCTCATTTTAACCTCCTTCACTACCCCATGGTAAGATTAAACCAACACTTCCAGCTCTATACAAGATACTCAATAGCGTTTCGAACAACAGAAATACCATACCGTACCAAAAGAGGGAAAAGGAATAAAAACTTAGTAAATAAATAAATAAATAAAGAGATAAAAGTATGCTGTATACTCTGCCCCATGTAACATTGAAATAATAGCTACAGCCTACTAGTTTTTGCACATAAAAGTAGAAACAACCAAATGTAGAGACGTAATATTTATATCTGAACAGGAATATACATAATATATTCCGAGAGTAGAGAATTATATGAGTTACAATTTTTGTGTTGGGGGGAAGAAGAATCCATGTACGATTAATATGCAACAAGAAGATGAGTAACTTTTTGTACATGAAAAGATTCAGCCATAAAGAAAAGATAACCCAGATTCCATACTGCTAAAAAAACATACACAAACAAAAGAAACGATATAATCAAGGCATATCCTTTCCCAACTCAACAAGATTTATATTGTTTTATTAGTGTTTTTCATTTCATCCAACAATGCAACTAAAGCCCAGTTCAAGAATATGATATCATTCAATGACCAAACTACCATAGATGTCCTAGACCCCTTGTAAATCCCAACAGGTGATTTCAAGAATCATTCATAACCCCAACAGAATGTGGTGTGCCCCAAATGGAATTTCTGAAGCCAAAAGGAGAGGCTTGATTGACCATTGACACCCCCTAAAGGGCATACCCACCCACCACCCCAGAAAAAGAGGAAAAAAAAAAGATCCTTCTACAATTACATTTTGGTTTTTGCTCAAAACAAAAATGAAAAATTTTGGTTGTGCAAGATAAAACTACAAAATTCCCATAAATTGACCAACTTTAACGTTCTTTTTTATTTGAGAATTCAATCCTTCAACGCGTTTTATTTATTTTATCATACGAACAGCTCAATTCTACTCCACCAACCGACCCCAGTTCCGCCGCCCAACTAGAAAAAAAAAAAAATAATGCTAAAAAAATTTACCAATTGATTCCACCAACACAGAGAGCTTCAGTCTAATTCAGCAAAAGAAATAATCTTAGGTGAAATAAGAACTATGAATTTCCCCCATTCGGAGATATAGCAAACATTATAGAACTAGGGAACACAGACTTTGAACAGAAAAAAGAAAATCCGAACAAAAGAAATGTTTAAATTCACACCTTAGAGCCATCAGAACAGCTGCCCACGTTTTGCAACGGGTTTTTACTCTGAGATCGATTACTACTAAAGGAGGAAGAAGAAGAAGAAGCGGAATTGCAGTTGGGATTATTGGAGAGATCCGAAGCAAAGAAGCCAAATCCAAAAACGAGCACAACCACCAGAAGAATCGTGACTAGTAACTGAACCCATATCAGCCATGGGACTCTATAGCTTTCGATTATGAACTCATCTTCCCAATCAAACATATGACTCAAAAGAGAAAAGTACTCAAACAAAGAACAAAAAGAAAGATTTGAACTTGGAAAAAGAAACAGAACGGAAGTAGGTGAAAGAATTCAACCAAAATTCTTCAGGAAAAAAAAGAAACGGAAAGCGAAAGAGAGGTGAAAAATTGGGACTGCTTCTCTAATACCAATATTTGTTTTGGGGGCAGGGCACCGTTGAATTATTTGGATGATGAAATGAAAGAAGCATATTAAAGAAGTAAAGAACAAGAGTTGCGATGGTGACTCGGGAGGATTAAGGAAAGACTGAAGCGACAGCGAGGAAAATAGGGAAATTTTCTCAAGATCCATTTCTTAATTCTTATTATAAAATACCTATCACCATAAATAACAACGCTATCATAGGTCCAAAATTATATGTTGTTCACGTGTGTTTGTAAAAAAGTAAAATTATTCATCAAAAACTTTTCTTCTACAACAAATATATTCTATACTGCTGACACGTGAACAGTGATACTGCTGCTATTTAATGAACAATTTTATTGTGAAGAAAATAATATGTGAAATTTTATAGTTATACATTATTTTATAATATACGTTTTTAGTTTAAGAATATAAAAATATAAAATATAAATTTAATAACATTAGGTAACTTAAAGTATATATTGTTTTTGAGGCTTTAGTCTAAATTTTAGCGGCGACAATGTGAGAATTTCGATCTCCTTAACGTAGGGAATGATTCTTTATTCGCATCAGGACTTGGTCTCCAGTCTGCACGATCGTTGTACCAATGTTCAATTTACATTTTTCATCTGAGCGTCGGATAGTCTAGTGAAAGAAATTTCGTCTTTTAGACATCACGAGTAGCCCAAGAGCCAAGGTTCGAATCCTGACAGCAGCAGTATGGGAATTTCAATCTCTCCAATATGGGAAGTGGTTCCTTGTGAGCACCAGGTCCTGACCTCCCGTCTGCAGGACCACTGAGTCACCATGATTTACATCCTCCATCTAAGCGTCGGGCAGTCTGGTGGAGATCCTAAGAGTGAGGGATTCGTCTTTTGATCCAAAACATCACGAGTAGCTTTTTATTTATTTCTTTTTAGTATTTGGGTTTTTTCTCAAGAAGGATATTGAGGCCCCGACAAAACCATCATAGTAATGGCTTTGGTTGATAGCGTTTGGACTCGAGGTGTTGCGGCTGCTGCTGGGACTTGGAGTCGAGTTGACATGACCCGACAATGGAAGCGAGCTCGGCGGACCCAGTGAGACGGTGTCGTTTCCGCTACGGTGTCCCCACCAGGTAGCTCTACTTTTTTCTTTGGTACCAATCTCTATTTTTTTTTTTTTTTTAAATCAAACTAGAAATTTTATATAAGCATACACAAAAAAAAAAAAAAAAGAACTAAAACAAAATCGTGTTTATGTGTTCCCTAAAATAATATAATAGTCTCCCATTCGATGTATACAAAACATGATATTAATTTAACATGGTTTGGTTGTTGATATGTTAGATCAATAGTTAGAAGAAAAAGGATCTATAAAAATAAAAAGAGGAAACATAAAGTAAATAAATAGTTCATCTAATGTGTTGTTTGTTAAATTAATTAGTTAAAAATTTATTGATTTAAATGTATTTGATAACATATATTATTAAGTATTTAATATTTAAGTGCGTTTGAAATGTGTTTAATAGTGATTATAAATTTTATGTGAACCTTTTACTTAATTCTAAAATCTTAAAATATATATTTGTCAAATTATTACAACATTTTGCATATAATTACCACTTATTAATTAATTCAACATTAAGATTTAGACTTCAGATTTCATATTCAGTTTTCAAATTTAAAATTCAAAATTTAGAACTTAAACAATTTATACTTCAAACTTTATTTTCAATTTATCGGGACTAAATTCTAACGTGCCTCCTCATTCTAAGCAAGAAAAGATGTAACTCTTTTTTATTCAAATTAAGTTTTTAAGGAAACAAAATCTTCTTTCTAAAAACATGTTTTGGGTTAAAAGCTCTTTGAATGAAAAAATATGAGTTTCTTTGACATGAAATTTTATTCAAGGGTCAAATTTTCTGTTAAATTTCATCTTTGATCCCCTAAAAAAAAACACAATATGTAAAATTGAGTGTCATATTCTTTTAGTAAATCAACATTCAGATTAAGACTTGAAACGGGTTTAGGAGCCATCCCTGTTGTTGATCAAGTATTATAATGTCTGTTGATATTTTAAAAACCTACTTCTAAGTAATGCTAGTTATAGAATTAGCATTTCTAGGAAAATATAGGAATTTAGGAGAAGAACAAGAACTCTTAAATGAAGATTCAAGAATTCTTTACCAGGGATTTCATAATTAGGAATTCCTACAAGAAAGAACAAGAAATCGTAGAACCCTCGGTTTACTCTCAAACTTTCACATATTTCATTCTAGGCAAGGTGAAGAGTGGAGCGTTGCATAACTTTTCTTTCAAAGCTTGAATTCCATTTCTTGAGATTCTCCTCATGTAAATCTGTTTGTCTTCTTAATGACTTCGGTGAGGGGACTGTTAATGGTGCTAAAATCCTTGATAAACCTCCGAAAGAAACTTGTCAACCCATGGAAGCTTTGTAGTTCAGTAGCGTTCTTTGGACTTGGTCAACCCTCTATTGTCTTCACCTTGTCAAGATCTACTTGCAATCCTTAGAACTAACAACATACCCAAGAAACGTTATCTTTTCCAAACAAAATTTACATTTTCCCAAATTGGCATATAATTTTTCTCTTTTAAGCACATAACAAACTTATCTAATATGATGCAAATGATCCTCATAGGTCTTGCTATAAATCAAAATATCATCAAAGTACACAATAACAAATTTTATAATGAAATCACGCATAACATGATGCATCAATCTCATAAATGTGCTAGATACATTGTGAGGCCAAGACATGACAAGTCACTCATAAAGACCAAACTTGGTTTTGGAAGCGGTTTTCCACTCATCTCCCTCTTTCATTCGGATTTAGTAATAACCCATTTTCAAATCAATTTTAGAGAAAATCATGGAACAATGCAATTCATCAAGTAAATAATCTAGTTTAGGAATGGGATGACGATACTTAACAGTAATGTTATTGATAGCACTATAATCTATATACATCAACTATCATCCTTTTTAGGGACTAGAAGTACCGGTATCGCACATGCGCTAAGGCTTTCTAGGATGTTGTAGCTCCTCTACTTGCCTTTGAAGTTCTTTGGTTTCCTTGAGTGAGTTCTTATAGGCAGGACGATTTGGTAGTACGGCTCCAACAACAAAATCAATTTGGTGTTCTATGCCTCTCAACGGTAACAATCCTCTGAGCACCTCCTCCGGGAAGACATCTTCGAATTCCTTTTGATAATACCTATAATAGCTTGAGACAAAGAAGAAACAATCTCGTCAGAAGACAAAGAAGCTCCTTTGTACATAAGGAATAGAACCATTTCTTTAGCGTCTATCGACTCACATATCTCACTTTCTTTGGCGAAGAAACTCATTCTAGCCTCTCATTTTCTCTCGTTTATTACCACTCCCTTTTTCTTTGCTCTCTCTTGATTTTCCTTTCTCCTCTTGAGATTCTCCTCTCTTTTCTTTTTTCTCTACTCTCTTGACCTCTTTTATACACTTCTTTTTTCCTCTAACTCTTTTTCTCTCATCTTAATTTGATCTTGATACATACTTGAAAAGGAGTGGGAGGTGGAAAGAGAAAATGTATTCCTTTTCTATATATTTTTTTAGTTTCTTGGCATTTGGTTAATATATTATTATGGTAAGGATAACAATGTAATTTCACTAGCATCCTAACAACTTTGACTTTATTTAACCGTTAACCAACAATGTTAGAATGTAAACTGTTTATAAATAAATATGACGAGATAAAGTTTTTTTTACCCTTTATTACTGGCGGTATTTTGCTGTTATCCAAAAAAATATAAAAAATTTCTTTTTACTTGTATATTATTTTATTTATATTTTATTACTTATTTATTAACATTTATATTTTAATTATCGAATTTTAAGAAAGGATTCTGAATCTATGTTTGGGTTGGAAACATTAATTCTATTTAATTATGGTGTACCCAACCTTCTATAAATATTCAAAAATCATTTGTTAGAATGCAAACATTCAATCCACTCTTGTGATATAAAAAAAAAAAGGAAATTATATACAATTGTTATGAGTTATTTTTGTGAATTAAATCTCACTTCAATGCCACCAACTTTATATTAAAAAAAAAACGCTTTTTTATACTCGTGAACTTAGTAAATTTTAACTTCTCAAATGTAAGTAATTTTTTGTGTGTACTATATGTGAGGCATCGCCTTTTTGGTAAAAAAAAGTTTTTAGATAAGAATATTCTTTTAGAGATAATGTCCGATCATGATAAATTATTATGAGCAGATTAGTCAAATTAATCATGATAAATAGGAAGCTATCTATCTCCTTATGAATCCTTAATCTTAGCTCAAAAACATTTGAGGTCAAGAATGGTTGAAAATAAGATCTATTTCAAGAAAAATCAAATATATAGCTTTATACATCACCTGAAATTCAGGAGCATCATAAGAATAAGCCCTCAAACCTCAAAAAATTACCCTCTGATTCAACTGCCACACCCTGGTCTCTCTCCTTCCTTCCCTCTCTCTCTCTCTCTCTCTATCTCTCTCTCTCTCTCTCTCACTCTGATCTCTCTTTCTCATGCATGGTTCTCTCCCGTTGCTGGTTCTTACGTTCCAGTAATGGGGGAGCCAAAACCTAGTTCTAGCTCACAATCATCCTCAACATCATCACCGCCACCGCCTCCACCGACACCATCGTCTCTCATCCAGCCTTCGGGGAAGAAAAAGGGAAAACCTAAAGTTATTCGTGTTTTTCGATCGGTCTTTAGGTCATTTCCAATAATTACACCTGCATGCAAGCTTCCATCTCTTCCGGGCGGGTTATTACCGGATCATAATCGTGCCGGGTCAGGTACACGTATCACGGGTACATTGTTCGGATATCGTAAAGGACGCGTTAGTCTTTCAATACAAGAAAATCCAAAAACATTGCCTACGTTAGTTGTGGATCTGGCAATGCAAACTAATGTTTTACAAAGGGAGATGAGTGTTGGAATGGTTAGAATCGCTTTAGAATGCGAAAAAAGGCCGGAAAAAGATAAAACCAAAGTTTTAGACGAACCCGTTTGGACGATGTTTTGTAATGGAAAAAAAACCGGTTATGGAATCAAAAGAGAAGCCACTGAAGAAGATTTGCATGTTATGGAAGTTCTTAAGGCAGTTTCAATGGGTGCCGGCGTTTTACCGGGGAAATCAGAGACAGAAGGGCAAGATGGAGAAATGGCATATATGAGAGCATATTTTGATCGTGTGATTGGATCTAAAGATTCAGAGACTTTGTACATGTTGAGTCCTGATGGAAATAATGGGCCAGAATTGAGTATTTTCTTTGTTCGGATTTGATTTTTTACTTTTATTTTTTAATTTTGATTAGGGCATGTTCTTGATTTTTTTTTTAAATGATTTAATGAATTGATCGTAATGTGTATAGTCAAAATGTTAGGGGTAGAAAAAATGTATATTACATAGGAAAGAAGGATTAAAGGGTTTAGGAGGAAATATACTCAATAAGGTAATATTATTGAGTGTGAAATTATATATTAACATAGATGTAATTCATCATTTAATTCTTTAAATGCAGTTTCAGTTTGATATGTTGTTAATTTGGATTTCTTACCATGTTTTTTTACATTCAATTGAACAATTTTTTTAGGTATAATTATAATGTTAATTGTATCAAGAAATGATTTCTTCAAACATACATAGAATTTGGTTAGATTGAGAAAGCTCAAATGCAATCAATCTTATTTTAGGAGATAAATATTAAAAGACTTTTTTATTAGGTCCATTTCCATTAATGAAATGTTAAATTGAGATATTTGAGATTAATGCATGTTTGCTAATTCAAAATCATTCTATTTAGATGCATTTAAAAAGAAAAATGGAATAAAAAACAGTTGCTTTCCAAATATCAGAAGGAGTCTTTCGATTCTTTCATTACATTTTCAAACACTTTTCAAGTTATAGATAAGGTTTGTAGTTTATTTAATTTAATGAGAGTTTGGTGAATTTAATGAAATTTCATAATATATTACTAAAATGTCTTTATAATATAATTAATAAAAATTGAAAGATAATATATGAAATATAGGTGTCAACCAATATATAATATGTTATAAAAATATAAATAAAGACAATAGCAAAAATAAAAAAAATAAATTTTTTTATATTTATTTTAATTTTTTGCTTTCATTAAATTCACGTAACACTGCACGATTTTTGTGTATGGATGAAATTCGTAATTATATAAGTGTGACAAGAGGTACTATAAGTGCAAAAATAAAAACAACAATTTCTATAAGCTTTCGCGATATTTAAGTGATTTTTTATAGCACTGCCACCAAAGTTCAATTTTGATCATATACACTTTTCTCATGATTTATAAACAAATTTTGTTTATATTGTATATTAATAAGCTAAAATTGAATTAGCTTGATCATTAATTTATTTATTTAAATAAATTATTTTTACAAAATAATAAAAAATATTTTTTTAGATAAACACTAATTTTCTTATATTATATAACTCATAAGTCCAAATTTTCTATTTCTAAGATAACTTATAAATCTAACATTTTTTTATTTTATTTCAATTATATAATGATGTTATAGATAGCGTAAATGTACAAAATATTTTTGGCAAAACTACCATTAATATAGTTATTTGTAATTTTTTTTAATAAATTTTGAGATATATCAATAAAGAAAATACTATAAATTTGCCAAAAAAAATGTAAGACGCACAAATATGAAAAATATCACTACATTCTTTTCTTCTTTTTATGTAAAACAATTTTTTCATAAATTTTAAATATCATATGAATCTTAATAAGTTTATTAATTGGGTAAAGTTCGATCTCGTATAAAAAATCAGTATTTTATAAAATAATAGTTTAAGTTTTTCTATGTTTTTTCCTGAAAAAACAAATTCCTATGTTTTGTTTATATGAACAAATGTTGTAATACAAACTCATAGAGTACATAATACTAATTTATAACTTTTATATGTAAAATTTAGTTGTACATTTTCATTATTGAATTGTGTATGTGTCACAAATTAGTAGCGTTTGAGCTTGTGCCATATTTTGGCGTGACAATGGTATTTGAGCTTGTGTCATATTTGAGAAGCATTATTTGTGTCATTCGAGTTAGTGTCATATTTTGGTGGCATATTTGAAGGTAGTTTTATATATGTATTGTCGTAAATTTGTGGCATTTTATATTTTTGTTGCATTATTTCATAGTGTCATAATCTTATGGTACTTTATGTGAGTAAAAAATGTCACAAGTGCTGTGACCACTCTTAAATGCCACAAAAAACGATATTTTAACATAAATGTCTCTATTCAGTGGCACATCTATCAAATGCCACAATCTAAGTGACACCAAAATTTCAAATTGCCATAGTGCACTATGGTAAAATTGGGCTTTAGTCGCTACAAAAATATAAGTACCGACGGTCGAAACCATTGGCGTTCCGTTGGTACAAAGTTCTAACCGACGAAAAACTGATTGTCAGCCACTTGACGTCAGTGACAATTGGTACCGACGAAAGCCCGTCGTTAACTCCTATTCTCGACAACAGTACCGACAGAATTTTATTTTTTGTGATATGTTAAGAGCTGACGCCAATCTTTCGTCCCGCCACAAACAGTATTGACGACGTTAAAGACGACAACGTCGACGATTTCCTTTTCATCGGTTAGATTGACGAATTTTACCAACTGCATTTTCTGTCAATTACTAAATTTTTTAAACCTGTTTGCTCTTGCCGTCGCTATTGTTTTTTTTTAATAATTTGTAAAATAGATACAAAATTCCCCGAAATGCACAACAACAACAACAACAGTAACATTATATATTCATAAACTCATCCATAAATAGTATATATTCATAAACATCAAACTCATAAAATAACCATAGATAAAAACATTCATAAAACATAAAATGTATAAATATTAAACATTTCCGTGATCCGTAACAACATTAGAGTGCAGGGGAAAGGGGAGGGGAGGGGGAGGGTATCAACAGTGCGATTGCTGCCTGAAGCATCAATAGAAGGGGTGGGAGAGTAGGGGAAGATACCCTCGTGTCAGAGCTGCCCACATGAGATAGTATCTTAGGGGAAGTAATAAATCCATTTTCATTCCTTATTTTACTGTTCAAATATTAAAATAATACAGAAGAATCCCACTGCACAATTATTTATCAAAACCAGTTGGCCAATACCACTTCCCAAAAGAAACAGGACAAGTTTTTTCTCTAAACAATAAGTTTCCAATCTAATAAAATAGTCACCTCACATAATCCTATAAAGAGACAGTGCACATGATATTTCAAAAGCTCGCAGATCAGATTGAATCATAAATTCCAAGTTCTGAGTCTTGAAAGATAGAAGAAAAAGCTTCAATGGAGAAACTTTTGCATGATCTGAAGAACAGTTTTCTTCACCTGACTGAGTTCATCTTATCTTGTGGAAAAACTTCAGAAGGTAATAATAATAATTAAGAACATCAGATTCTCCTTAATTACTGATTTTGTTTCTCTATTTAATTTGCAAATGATGCATAAAGATTTAAGTGATTTTTCCTTTGATAATTATTTGTAGGGAGGAGAAATGGTGAAGAACAAAACTTGGATCTTGGGGAGGTATAATTTGTTCTTTCATACATTTGGAGCACTTAGCATTGTCTTTTACATATTCTGTAATTATCTTCTACAACATACCCATAAAGAATTTACGTTTTTCTCTTTTATTCATAAACAATTATTTGTTTAATTTATATTCAAATACAATTTTACTTTTCTTTGTTACACATAAACAATTATTTATTTAATTTCTACACAAATATAATTTTTGATTTATTAATAATATCAAAGTATGATTTGTTAATTGTGTATTATAAGCAACTTGCAAATAGTATTTATATATTATCAATAACTCGAAAATAGTATTTGAGTAGAAATTAAAAAAATAATTATTTATGGGTAAACAAATAATTATTTATAGGTAAAAAAAGAAAAGTATAAATTATTTATGGATATTTTGAGTGATTTTTTCTATTTTTTAATAATTTATTTTTTCCTTTTTGTGATTTATTTTTATTTAAACGTTGTTCATGCATTGATTTCTTTGATATTTTTACTTCCATTTTGGCACATTCTACTAATTATGTTGTGATGTTTTGTAGAGAAATATGGATGTGCAAGAGAGAGGGTTTAATTTGACAAGAGCAAGAGCTCCAACTCCTACCAAACCAAAACCCCCTAAACCAGGCACTGCTTAAGTATTAAAGGCATGCCCAAAAACTTACTTTTTTTTTTTTTTTTTCTGCAGAAACTTTTAGTTTTTTTATTTAATTATGTGATTTTATGTACGTATTATCTTCTATTTTATTACTATTCCCCCTTTTGTCTGATATATGTGTTTTTTTGGCTTTTTAATTATGTTTTCAATGTTTGAAATTAAGTTGCTTTTTATTTATTTTATTTTATAAATTGTTTTATTACATTTATTTTTAATTTTTTTAAGAACATTTATTTTTAACTTAAAAAAAACTTTTGAACAACACCATACAAAGTGGTAGTTGAAATGATTAGTATCATATCATAAGTTATAAGTTTGATTTATACTTTCCCTCCTCTAATGTGTCTTTAGGGCACGAGTTAGCGACAAAAGCTCTCGTGTCAAAATATTTGTCGAAAATTTGTTGCAAATCTTTCCCGAAAATACTTCTAACTGAAAATGCGCTTGTGATGGAAATAATTTTGTTAACACGCTTTTACTTATACTGTATTGCGCATGCTTTTTTTTGGATAAATGAGTGATCTTGTGATAATCAACAAATCAAAATGGCCACAAAAGCGAATAACTAAGGCTGTAATTTATGTAGCAAATGATTTTGTCAAACTATCTACCATTTATGGATGCACCTTGTGACCTCACAAATCAATTGATGAGTATTTGTGTTGTACGGATCTGAAGATCTACGGACCTATTTACTGTTACACAACTTTTCTATTTACTATTACAGATTAAAAAAGAAGAAATAGCAAAAAGGGGCCGAAACTATTACAGAATAATGTATAAGTCCTTCTTTCTCGGCCGAAAAGTCTTTCTTCTTCTCCAACAGCAACTTTCCCGAAGTTTCATTGGAATAAAACTACTAGGTCCCTCACTTCTGAAATTCGACATAAGTGCCTTTTTCTGATTTGCAATAATTTTGGTAATACTTTTAACTACCACATTACGCAACGAAATCGAGCGTAAATGACTCATTCTCTCAGGTGGACTTTGTTTTGGAATAAGAGTAATCAATGTGTCATTAATCACGGACGGGAAGCTCGCTACCTCAAATGCTTTAAAGTTTCTAGTGGGGAAAAACTTTCTCTAAATTTTCTATCCCTTTTGTTTTCTGTATTCTCATGATATATACAAAATCACTATCCTATAAAGTAGGAAGTGGTTACAAAATATCAGCATGTTATCAGTTCAGCTAAGCTAAAGCATCTCAACATACAATTATAATCCTAACTACTTCAACACTCCCCCTCAAGTTGGTGCATGAAGATCACAAATGCCTAACTTGCCAGATAACTTGAAAAATTGCGAGAGATGTAGAGCGTTGGTAAGAAGATCTACCGGTTGAAAATCACTCGGAATATAAACAGGAGTAATCAATCGTTCTTGGAATGCATCTCGCACGAAGCGACAATCAATTTCTACGTGCTTCGTGCATTCGTGAAAAACTGGATTAGCAGCGATGTAAATTGCTGCTTGACTATCGCAATGAAGTGGGATAGAATGTTGTACTGGAACTTGTAGGTCAATAAGAAGTTGAGTGAGCCATTTTAATTCACACAGTATCATCGCCATTGCACGATACTCGACTTCTGCAGAAGATCGAGAGACCGTGTGCTGTTTCTTTGTCTTCCAAGAAATAGGAGAGTGCCCGAGAGAGATAAAATATCCAGTCACTGACCGACAGGTAATCGGGCAGCTGGCCCAATCAGAATCACAATACGTCCGTAAATGAAGAGATGTATTAGAACAAAGTAGAATACCCTGTCCCGGTGAACTTTTGAGGAAATGAATCACACGGAGAGCAGCTTCCCAATGTTCCTTGCGAGGATGTTGCATAAACTGAGCAAGGATGTGTACAGTGTAAGCAAGATCTGGACGTGTGATGGATAAATAAATCAATTTGCCAATAAGACGCCGATACCGGTCTGGCTGATCATAAAATTCTCCACAAGCTTTAGCTAATTGAGTATTTGGGTCCAACGGAGTTGACATGGGTTTACACCCAAGCATCCCAGCATCAACAATAATTTCCAAGGCATATTTTCGTTGATTAAGGTAAAACCCGGCCTGACTCCGAGCAACTTCTATACCAAGAAAATATTTAAGATGACCTAAGTCTTTCATGTGAAAACAAGACCCTAGGTAAGACTTAAATCGGGCAATACAAGATGCACTATTGTCGGAGATTAAAAGGTCATCAACATAAATAAGAATACACAGGAAAATATCATTTTTTGTGTAAGTAAAGAGAGAATAGTCAGCATAGGATTGTACAAACCCACATTGACGAAGAGAAGTTGTAAGTTTCGAGAACCAGCACCGAGGTGCTTGACGAAGTCCATATAATGATTTGTTAAGACGACAAACTTGATGAGGGTTGGAAGCACGGAACCTAGGAGGAATTTTCATATACACTTCTTCAGTCAGATCACCATGCAGAAAGGCGTTATGAACATCCATCTGATGAACCTCCCAATTTCGAATAGCAGCAATAGATAATAGGGTCCGCACAGTCACCATTTTGGCCACAAGAGCAAACGTTTCAGTGTAATCAACCCCTTCCTGCTGAGTATTCCCAAATACTACCAAGCGTGCCTTGTACCGTTCTATGGAGCCATCAGATTTGTATTTGATCCGGTAAACCTATTTGCTACCCAATGCGCGCTTTCCGGGAGGTAGGGTAGTCATAGTCCACGTATTATTTTTCTCAAGGGCATTTATCTCCTGTTTCATGGCATGTCGCCATTCTGGTACTAATGCTGCTTCAGAATACTTGGTAGGTTCTGTTCCTGCATTAACAGCTGCTACAAAACCCCGATGTGAAGAGGAAAATTTGTCATAAGAAATGTATTGTGTTAAGGGATACAAGGAAGTACCTGAGGGACCCGACGAAGAGGATGAAACGAGAGAGAGATATACCAGGAGACGACTGAGTCATATTACAGATATAATCCTTCAATTTCCCTGGGGGTTGATGTTGTCTGTTACTTCGACGAAGATTCAAGGGAGCAGCATTTTGTGCTACAATGTGGTCACCATTTGTAGAAGCACTAGACCCTGAGTGAGTATCTGCAGTAGCACTGGATAAATCATCTGAAGGGCCCTGGTCCTCTAATGGAGCCGAGGTCCCCCCTGGTGTAGAAAAAAATCCCCGGATCATTTTCCTTTTGATGCTGAGTGTGAGCTGTTTCAAATGGTTGAGAAAGCTCAGCCGGATTACTCCCCCTGGTTTCTTCAATAGGTGTGGGAACTTCACCAAAATCGCACCTCATACTGTTCTCATTCGATAACACTTCTCGAAACTTGGACAAAAATGGAAATTCATGTTCAACAAATACAACATCCCGAGAGGTAATGAATTCATGTGTTTGTAAATAAAAAAAAAATTCCATCCTTTTTTCCCATACGGATACCCCAAAAATACACATTTACGTCCTCGAGCTCTAAATTTATCTTTAGGCAATCCGTGGTCATGTACATAAGCCAAGCAACCAAAACATTTGAGATGAGAATAAGGTGGTATTTTATTAAACAATAGTTCGAATGGTGTTTTCTCATCTAACACAGATAAAGGTGTACGGTTTATTAAATATCCAGTTGTCAGCACACTTTCACCCCAAAATTGAATTGGAAGATTTTCCTGAAAGAGCAAAGCACGAGCCACATTTAGGATATGACGATGCTTACGCTCTACACGTCCATTTTGTTGGGGGGTATGTACCATAGATGTTTGATGCAACATACCGTGTTCCAAAAAATATGATTTCATACAAGTATACTCTGTTCCATTATCTGTACGTATCACTTTTACTCGTTTAAGAAACTGGGTTTCGACCATAGTAAAAAATTGTTTAAGAGTCTGAGTTACCTCTTTTTTTCCTTTGAGCAAAAATATCCAAACACACCTCGAAAAATCATCTACTACGGTTAAAAAATAACTTCCACCACAAGAAGACGGAGTTTTATAAGGTCCCCAGAGATCACAGTGTATCAAGTCAAAAGAAGCAACCGCATTATTTAAACTAATAGGGAAAGGTTCACGCGTCTGTTTAGCACGCAAACATATTGAACAATTATTCAAATATTCACATATTAAATCTGATCCCAAAAATTTTTTAATTGTGAATTTAGAAGGGTGGCCTAATCTGTGATGCCACAACGTACTCATGTTTGAGATTTGAACAGAACAAGCAAAATTCAACTTCTTGTTCAGAGGTCTGAAAAAGTATATCCCATCTCTCTCTTCACCCGCTCCAATCGGCATCCCCGAGGTCGGTCCTGTAACATCAACACACTATCATTAATTATAACAACGCAATTATTTGCTTTAGAAAGCTGAGAGAGAGACAATAAATTACACTGGAGTTGAGGTATAAAAAGGACATTATCAATTTTTAATTTAGAAGGCAGATTTATGGAACCCAATTCTGCTCCAGTTGTTTTAGAGCCATTTGGAAGAGTAATTGTATAAGGAAGAGATGGTTTAGTATCTTTCAAGAAAATCTTTCTGCCTGTCATGTGGTAGGAGCATCCACTGTCTAAAATCTATTCATCTCCCATCTTACCAGAGAGATTTTCCAAAGCTTGGTTGCTACTTTTCTTATTGCTCAAAAGTTGGAGAAATGAGTTCCACTGCTCCGGTGAAAGACCCGGGATGCCGACTGGTGCACTTGCCGATGCCGAAGCCGCCATTCCCAGTCGCTCGTTGGTGTCGTGTGTATCTGCTCCTCCACGATTGCTTCTTTGAGCAGGTAAGTGTGCCGCACAACTGTGAGCATCCCAACCAAGGTAGTTTGAGGAGGATGAACTAGTTGCAGCGTCGGAAGCCCAACCGAGCATCGTCGGAGAAGATGAACCAGATGAACTAGGCGCAGCCGCTGTCCAGCTATGGCTCGCCAAAGAAGATCCAGCCAGTCTGCGGCCAGTCCCTGCTATCCCGTGCCCTCTGCCTCGGAATGTCCTTCCCCGACCTCTGCGACCGCCGGCACTAGTTTCGGTGCTTCGGTCTAACCACCGTTGTTCCGAGGTACAGTCTGGATAACCCACTAGCAGGTAGCAATTCCTTGCTTCATGTCCTAACTTGAGACAGTAAGTGCATTGCAATGTATTCTGTACAGATTTGGAGACTGCAAACACGATAGCTTCACTGTCAATTTCTGAAATTCTTGTTAATTTTCTATGTGTTTCTTCTTTGATTATCATAGCATAAGTTTTCTTAATGTTTGGAATTGGTTCTAATTGCAAAATACTTGATCGTACAGTTCCGAAAATTGAATCATCTAAGCCTATGAGAAATTTATGAACTTTGTCTTCTTCCCTTTGCTTAATAATCTCATTAATCATCCCACAAGTACAATTAGGCAATTGTTCATATTTAATTAATTCATCCCATATTTTCTTTAATTTTGCATAATAGGCTGAAACAGACATACCAGATTGTTTACAATTTATCAGTGCAGTCTTCGATTCATGCTTCCTTGGTGCATTACCTGACATGAATCGTTCTTTCAGATCAGCCCATAGTTCATCGCACCTTTCTGCATAAGACATTGTAGTTCTCAAATTAGGTTCTATGGTGTTTAAGATCCACGAACCCACCATAGTGTTGATAGTCCACCATTCTTCTTCTTCTGTAGTTCCGGGTTTCGGCTTCGGAATTAACCCTTCCACAAAGCCGAGTTTTTTCTTAGCACGCAGTGCTAACCGCATTGCCTTCACCCATTCGTCATAATTATCTTCCTTGAGTTGAACTTGTGTGAGAATCAGATGCGGACTATCTGAAGATGCAAGATGGTATGCATCTTTTCGACCATGATTATGGAAATAGTCATCATCATCTAAAACAGCAGTATTAATCTGCCTTGGATCGCTCATTTTTAATGAAACTTGGCTCTGATACCATAAAGTTTCCAGTGGAGAAAAACTTTCTCTGAATTTTCTGTCCCTTTTGTTTTCTGTATTCTCATGATATATACAAAATCACTATCCTATAAACTAGGAAGTGGCTACAAAATATCAGCATGTTATCAGTTCAGCTAAACTAAAGCATCTCAACATACAATTATAATCCTAACTACTTCAACATGCTTTCTTCACAAATCGACACACACTATCTTCTACTATATCCCAGGTGCTTTATTAGCACCATTTGAAAAAAAGAACATATGAACTTCTTCCCCACCTATAGGCCTCTTCAGACAAGCAATATTTTCAGCAGTCAAGGGAGGAAAGTAACATATTGTATGATTACATGGAATAGTTTGTTCATTTGTGTATAGTTGCTAGAAAATATTTCTGACCATCTCCTTTAGTATCGCCACATAATCGATCCAATTATCCGAGGCATTTTGCAATCTGAGTATATTTGCCCGACTGCGTCTAAAGGATGCATAGGCATGGAAAAATTTTGCATTATTCTCTCCCTTCACCCATCAAAATCATTCCTCTTGCTCAAGGATATTGTCATATTCCTCCAATATTTCGCTCTCCAAGTTCTCCAAGAAAACTGAGTCTCTATGTGCAAGATTATTTTGTACCCCATTTAATCTCACCATGCAATGTCTAGGAATCTGCATAGATGGTCATGTGACATTAACATCACCATCTTGTCTTAGGTGATCTTCTATCACCAATTTTAGCCACTCGTCTATATCTTGTTTGCTTTGGCACAATATTCCACTTCAACTTACTCCTTAAACCCTTAAAACGTCCGGATGAAGAAAGCAACTAAGAATATCACACAAGCTAAAGTTTTCATATTAATTCGCCTCCCAATGAAAGTGAAATTGGAATTACAGTTAACTTCATCTCCTCTTGTCCTTTTTTTTTTTCCCTTGTCCTCTTCTTGACTTCATATGTTTAATAGAAAGCAACGTTAACGAACAAATGTTGTTCCACGTCTACTCACTCTTTTTCCGCAACAACCAAAACTAGCCTCCACCAATAATTATTCAACACCTCCCCCTCCCAATTCACAAACTTCTACAAAAGACGACGTGGACTCCTCAGCTGCCATCAAATTAAATCCATCACAAATACTACTAACTAGCTCAGAAGAAGATTCTTTTGCCTTCCTTGTTTGAAAGAACAAATACAATATTCAAGAAAGCCAATTAGCCTCTCTTCTTCTCTTTTGATCTCTTCTACAACAGTATCAATATGGCCTTGGCTAGGAGCACAGTTTTTTGCCAAGTAATAAAATCCCAGAAATCGTCGATTTCAAATTCAAAGGCTGAGGGGGAGATTCAGAAGGTGAGCAGCAGAGTGCCTGAAGTGTCCTTAAATAATTCGACTAATAATGGGAAAATAGTGTTACAACCGAGGGTTTGCACTCTTAGAGCATATGGATCTGATCCAGTTGGGGTAATTAAGACCAAGAACGGTGGTGGTGGTGATGGAGAAGATGATGAAATTTCGCCTTTTTTCGCTACTTTATCTGAGTATATAGAGAGCTCTAAGAAAAGTCAGGACTTTGAGATCATATCCGGACGTCTTGCCATGGTAAAATCTCTTCTTCATACTTCATACTTGTTTCATCACATCATAAACGTCGGGAATTAATAGATACATAATTAACAAGTATGTAGTTTTATTTTTATAAACTATAACAATAGAGGAGGCAGTCATAACATATATAAATTATCTGCACAAAACAAGTTTAAATGGACCATAATTTTATTTTGAATAATTTCGACAGTTTATGCGTTAAAATTGTTCCAAAAAAAATTGATTGATTGAATGAGAAAACTTGATCTGAAATAGTACAATATTTTTTAATAAATTTGGACAAACACTTGTTGACCATACGAATATGAGGATTTTGACCATACGAATATGAGGAATATTTAAACTATAAATTCAAAGAAAAATTTTGAGGAAAAATTTTAAAATATCTATTCAAGGCATTAGTAAAATCTACCACATCCGCATGGTTAAATTATATATGTATATATATTTATTTATTGAGATATAAATATAATTCGAGATTTTTTGTTAGCAAGGTGAGAGTCCTGTAAGATGTTATTAGGGGTGGAGTTATGACTTGAAAATTTTTTGCGATTTTTTTTAGGTAAAATTATGTTAATTTTGAGTAAAAATTAGTATTTTTTTATTTTATGACCTTCTAAATAAATAAAAATTAAGTTATTAAGTACAAATGTTATTAATTTATATTTAAATGATACACTAAAATTTCTGGTGGGTTAAATATAATGTGTTCGTCAACACATTATTGTACTTAATATCCCGAAGTATTCAAAGAACCTAAAGCTAAAGTAAAGTAATGGCAAGACCTCGGTCGGCTCTCCCTTTCTGTTTTTCTTGATACGTAATAGAATGGACTCTTTTCAAGAATAGGCTGATGGCCTACTTGGGTATTGACTATTTACTTCTAAGAATTGAACTCTTTTAAATCGATTCATCAGTCCTTCCCCCTAAGCATACATTAGACCAGGATAAAGCTAGCATTGAGCAGGACAAAGACTTGACGAGGGAAGATAAAGCATTAGACGCCAAAACTGTATATGAAAAAGGGTCTCAAGAAGAGTGGAAAGTGAATGAGGGAATTTGGCTAATCTAGTGATGGAGTTGCTCTGATGAGAATAGATGCTACCCATGAAAGTAATTCATACAAAGAGTGGATGAAATACTCACTAACATGCATAGCACAGCCTAGATGGTCTCCCAAGTCTGTTCGTCAATTTTTTGCTTAGCGAATACCTTGTTAATTTGGCATCGACACTTAATGGATCCTCGACTGAGATGTCCGGCGGATTCCTGGACCTTGACGAATAATATTAATTACAAATTCAAAAAATGAAAAAAGAAAGTGTGATACTCAAACCTCAGAAAACTAAAAGTCCCTTGCTTTATCTGTAATGCAAACAAAAAGAATAAAGATTTATATAAAATACTATAGTAGAAATATTACCTTAGCACATTCGGGGAAGTTCTTTTCTCTACCTTTCTTTCTTCCTTGCTTGCCCAGATAGAAAGAATCTTAGAAGGTGAATAAGCAAAATCCCGCAACGAAAGTACAATCTCAGGACCTCAAAATGCCTCCTGATGTAGAAAGGCATTGTCGTTCTTGAAACACCCAACATTCGGGCAAAGTATTTCGGGTATGGGATGTTCTATTATGAAAAGGTTTTATCCGTATTACTTGCAAATGGGTGCTGCCCGAGAATGCCTGACTTCTTTGACTGCTGACCTTCCAGATAAGGGCGCAGAAGCTACCTTTTCAAGAATGCAAGCAAGCTAGCTTGCTTACTCTCCTATTAGCCTACGTTGGCAGTCTTGGGAGAAGGTAATCTTCCCTCACGTAGTGTGTATCTATCCTCTATTCGCACCGGCCTTTGAGGATCTCTTTTCGCTATAGTATGCTCCCTGATGGGCGAGTGACTATTGTTTTTTACGTGAATGACTATCCTAATGGTTGACCGCAACAAAGCATACTTGAGAGATCTTTTGTACCAGTGCCCTAGGAATCCGTATCTAATGAATTCAAGGGTTCCAGTAGAGATGAAAGAAAAAAGGAATGGCATCATAACACAATGAAATCCTAATGGCCGACTAGAAAAAGAAAGGGCAAGTACTTTCACCCAAAGAACACTTCTGTCAGACGAAAGGACTTGACGGGTGTCAACTGACTTAGTGGTAACATACAGTCCAGCAATGGAGTGTAGAACAATAGAAAGGATGTGGCACAGCTTGGTAGCGCGTTTGTTTAGGGTACAAAATGTCACGGAGGATGCTGATTTGCATTAATAGTGCAAAAAAGAGAAATACCAGCTTACTATTGTGTGGCTACAGCCTTAAGACTTTTTTTTTCCTTTCCTTTTTGCTCGGCCCTTGTCTCCATTTCCTTTGGAAGCAATCAGACAAAAAGATTGAATTCTTATTCCTAAAGGTCAACGTGGCTTCACCGCTACTCATGTTACCCCTTAAGATTATTTAGAACATTGTTTTAGTACACTTTTTAATACTCTTCTTTTAATAGTAATTATAATTTTCTCTTAATATGTGCCATTTACTTATTATAAAACGAGTGTATTAGAAAGTGCAGTATCCGATCGTGTTGAATTCTGATTTGATTGGATCCTATGTATATATCCAGATTGTTTTTGCAGCAACGGTAAGCATGGAGGTAGTGACCGGTAATTCATTATTCAGAAAGATGGATTTACAAGGCATTGAAGAAGCTGCTGGTGTTTGTGTTGGAGCTGTTATTTGTGCTGCAATTTTTGCTTGGTTTTCCAGTGCTCGCAACAAAGTTGGAAGAATTTTTAATGTTAGTTGCAACACCTTCATTGATTCATTAATCGACCAAATCGTTGATGGTTTGTTCTATGAGGAACTCACTGATAATAATTGGTCTGATGAAATTTGAAGTAATATATATATATATATATATTTATGGCATGCAGAAGAAAGAAGAAGAAGATGATGATCGTCACTTCATTCTTCCATTTTGCAGTTTTATAGACATAAAGAAGTGATCAAAAATCAAGAAAATAATGAAAAAGATTGTATATATATACACAATTATTGTTCCATATATATAGGAAAGTGGAATGTGTTTATAAGCGAGTTATTAGTACAAAGATAGACCCTTATATTGTAGTGTCATATTGAAAGAGTTTTGGGTCGGTTATATTTGTATAAGAGTTAAACTTTGTAAGCATAGATGCTCATTAATTATATGTACGTATGACCCGCCTTCCACAAAAATGGATGTAAGCTACATATCTAATGTAATTTGAATGTGATATTGTGCTTGCATTTTTTTTATTAGAGACACGAAAACTAATCATTTTTTGTCCAAATTTGGTCCTTTTCGATTAGATTTAAGATTTAAAATTTATTTACATTTTTACACTTTTTTTTTAGGGTTTTCTTTCTTTTTCAACAAATAATTTACCTTTTATGCATCTTGAATAACAAATTTTTATTTTTTTAATTTCTATTTCTAATTTAAATGGTTAAAGACATTTATTTTCAATTCTCATGAGTACCTAATTTATTATGTGTTGTTTTGGTGACATCACTTCTCTAAAAAACAATATCGCTAATAAAACCACACGCGCCCCGACCCAAGAGGTACTTTATATGATTCCCTCTAAATAATCTCTCATATATTTTTTTTTATAAATAAAAAGAAAAACGATAGTGAAGATGACTAATCTACCTTTTGTTATTCTTAAATACGAATTATCAGAAAATAATACTCTCTTTGTTTTTTTTACATATACAGTGTGGTAAGTCCTGTGTTTCTAATTCGGGCTTCAAAAGGAAAGTGAAACATTGTGTGGTGTATCTTTCTAACATGAGAAACATAGTGAATCATTTCGAGTAATTTTATAGAGAATTGTTTTTCGGACATAAATTTTGTTAAAAACGTAGTGCTTTACTCATAGATTCCGCCTTCAATGGAGACATACAACTTTTTGCGACGTATTTATAAAACATGAGAAACATACCGAGTCATTTTGAGCAATTTTATGGAGAACTTTTTTTTAGACCTAAATTTTGTAAAAATACGTGATGATTAGCACACAAATTCGGGCGATAACAGGAAAGTGAAATTTTTTTCCGATGTATCTATACAACATGAAAAACATACAAAATCGTTTTTAAAAATTTTAAAGATAACTATTTTCAGTCAATAATTTTGTAAAAACATGATAATTAGCACAAGAATTAGGCCTTCAATGGGCAAGTCAAACCTTGTGCAATGTATCTTTATGTAGTGAGAAACATATTGAATCGTTTTCAGCAATTTTAAGAAAAACCTTTTTCGAACCTAAATTTAGTAAAAAGTGATAATTAGCACACGGATTCGACCTTCTAAAGACAAGTGAAACATTATGCGTTGTATCTTTACAACATGACGAACATACAAAATCGTTTTGAGCAATTTTGAGGATAACTATTTTCAAATCTTAATTTTGTAAGGAACGTGATAATTATAACATGAATTCCGGCTTCAACGAGCAAGTGAAACCTTGTGCGATGTATCTTTATATAATGAGAAAGATATAGAATCGTTTTGAACAGTTTTAGGAGAAACTTTTTTTCAGATCAAGATTTAAAAAAAAAACGTGATAATTAGCACACGGGTTCGGCTTTCTACAAACAAGTGAAATATTAGGCCGATGTATATATATAATATGAAAAACATAAAAAATCTTTTTGAGCAATTTTACGAAAGATTGTTTTTCGGATCTAAATTTTTTCAAAAACGTGATGATTAACACACAGGCTTAACATGCAAGTGAAACTTTGTGCGATTTATCTTCACAACACGAGAAACATAGTGAATTATTTTGAGCAATTTGATAGAGAATTGTTTTGTGGACACAAATTTTCTAAAAAACATAATGATTAACTCACATATTTGGCCTTCAAAAGACAAATGAACTTTGTGCAATTATTTTTAAAACATGAGAAACATACCAAATTATTTTGAGCAATTTTATTAATAACTATTTTTTGGACCAAATTTTTTTTAAAAAAAAAACGTGATGAGTAGCACACAAATTCGGGCTCTAACGGGAAAGTGAAACTTTGTTCGATGTATCTATACAACAAGAAAAACATATAGAATTGTTTTTATCAATTCTAAGGATAACTATTTTCGACGATAGGTTTTTAAAAACATGATACTTAGCACACAAATTCGGGCTTCAACGGGCGAGTCAGATCTTGTGCAATGTATCTTTATGTAATGAGAAACATATTTAATCGTTTTGAGCAATTTTATAAAAAAATTTATTTCGGACCTAAGAAAAAGTGATAATTAGCACACAGATTCGGCGTTCTACAGACAAGTGAAACATTGTACCATATATCTATACAACATGAAAAACATACAAAATTGTTATGAGCAATGTTACGGAGAATATTTTTTGGACCTAAATTTTGTAAAAAAAAAAATGATGATTCGCACACGAATTCGAGCTTCAATAGGAAAGTGAAACATTGCGTGATGTACCTATACAACATGAGAAACGTAGTGAATCATTGTGAGCAAATTTATAGGTAACTGTTTTTCGGACATAAATTTTGTAAAAAATGTAGTGAATTAGTCACAAATCCTGCCTTCAATGGGGAAGTGAATCTTTGTGCGACGTATTTAAAAAACATGAAAAACATACCTAGTCATTTTTAGTAATTTATGTTGAACTATTTTTCGAACCTAAATTTTGTTAAAAATACATAATGATTAGCACACAAATTCGGGCTTTTTTGGGAATGTGATACTTCGTTTTGTGTATTTATAGAACATGGAAATATATTCAGATTCGTTTTGAGCAATTTTTTGGAGATATTTTTTTCGGACCAAAATTTTGTAAAAAACGTGATGATTAGCACATGAATTCGGGCTTTAATGAGAATGTGAAACTTCGTTTTGTGTATTTATATAAGATTAAAAACATTCAGATTCCTTTTGAGCAATTTTTTGGAGAACTTCTTTTCAACCTAAATTTTGTAAAAAATGTGATGATTAGCACACGAATTCGGGCTTTAATGGGAATGTGATACTTCGTTATATGTATTTATACAACATTAAAAACATTCAGATTCATTTTTAGCAATTTTTCGGAGAACTTTTTTTGGACATAAATTTTGTAAAAAACGTGATGATTAGCACACGAATTCTTGCTTTAATGCGAATATGATACTTCGTTTTATGTATTTATCTAACATGAAATACATTCAAATTCGTTTTGAACAAGTTTTTGGAAAACTTTTTTTCGACCCAAAATTTTGTAAAAAACGTGATGATTAGCACACGAATTCGGGCTTTATTGGGAATGTGATACTTCGTTTTGTGTATTTATACAACATGAAATACATTCAGATTCGTTTTGAGCAATTTTTCGGAGAACTTTTTTTCGGACCTAAATTTGGTAAAAAATGTGATAATTAGCACACGAATTTGGGCTTTAATGGATTGTAATACTTCTTTTTGTGTATTCGTACCACATGAACAACATTCTTAGTGGTTTTAAACAACTTTTCGGAGAACTTTTTTTCGGACCTAAATTTTGTAAAAAACGTGATGATTAGCACACGAATTCTTGCTTTAATGGGAATGTGATACTTCATTTTGTGTATTTATCCAAAATGAAGTACATTCAAATTCGTTTTGAATAATTTTTCGGAGAACTTTTTTTGAACAAAAATTTTGTAAAAAAACGTATGATTAGCACACGAATTTGGGCTTTATTGGGAATGTGATACTTCGTTTTGTGTATTTATACAACATGAAATACATTCAGATTCGTTTTGAGCAATTTCTCAGAGAACTTTTTTTGGGACCTAAATTTGGTAAAAAACATGATAATTAGCACAAGAATTCGGGCTTTAATGGGTTGTGATACTTTGCTTTGTGTATTTGTACCACATTAACAACATTCTTAGTGGTTTTAAGCAATTTTTTGGAGAACTTTTTTTCGGACCTAAATTTTGTAAAAAATGTGATCATTAGCACACGAATTCGGGTTTAATGAGAATGTGATACTTCATTTTGTGTATTCATACAACATAAAATATCTTTAGATTCGTTTTGAGCAATTATTCGGAGAACTTTCTTTCGAACCTAAATTTTGTAAAATATGTGATAATTGGCACACGAATTCGGGCTTCAATAGATTGTTATACTTCGTTTTCTGTATTTAAACAACATGAAATACATTCAGATTCGTTTCTAGAAATTTTTTGGAAAACTTTTTTTCGGACCTAAATTTTGTGAAAAACATGATGTAACACGAATTCGAACTTTATTGGGAATGTGATACTTCATTTAATGTATTTATCCAACATGAACTACATTCCGATTCATTTTGAGCAAATTTTTTGAGAACTTTCATTCGGACCAAAATTTTGTAAAAAATGTGATGATTAGCACACGAATTCAGGCTTTATTGGGAATTTAATACTTCGTTTTGTGTGTTTATACAACATGAAATACATTCAGATTCGTTTTGAGAAATTTTTTGGATATCTTTTTTTCGTACCAAAATTTTGTAAAATACATGATGATTACCAAACAAATTTGGGAATTAATGGGAATGTGAAACATCGTTTTGTGTATTTATACAATATTAAAAACGTTCAGATTCATTTTGAACATTTTTTTGAGAACTTTTTTTCAGACCTAAATTTTGTAATAAACGTGATGATTAGCACACGAATTCGGGCTTTATTGGAAATGTGATACTTCGTTTTGTGTATTTATACAACATGAAATATATTAAGATTCGTTTTGAGCAATTTTTTCGAGAACTTTTTTCGGTCCTTAATTTTGTAAAAACCGTGATGATTAGCACACGAATTCGGGCTTTATTGGGAATATGATACTTCCTTTTGTGTATTTATACAACATGAAATACATTCAGATTCGTTTTGAGCAATTTTTTTAGAACTTTTTTTCGCACCAAAATTTTCTAAAAAACATGATGATTAGCAAACGAATTCGGGTTTTAATGAGGATTTGAAACTTTTTTTTTGTGTATTTATACAACATGAAATACATTCATATTCGTTTTTAGCAATTTTTCTGAGAACTTTTTTTCGGACTAAAATTTTGTAAAAAACGAGATGATTAGCATACTTATTCGGGCTTTATTGGGAATGTGATACTTTGTTTTGTGTATTTATACAACATGAAAAACATTCATATTCATTTTGAGCAATTTTTTAGAGAACATTTTTCGGGACCAAAATTTTGTAAAAACGTGATTATTAGCATACGAATTCGAGTTTTATTGGGAATGTGATACTTTCTTTTGTGTATTTATACAACATGAAATACATTCAGATTCGTTTTTAACAATTATTTGGAGAAATTGTTTTCGGACCAACATTTGGTAAAAGACGTGCTGATTAGCACACGAATTCCGGCTTTATTGGGAATGTGATACTTCATTTTTCGTATTTATACAACATGAAATAAATTCAGATTTGTTTTGAGCAATTTTTTGGAAACTTTTTTTCGGACAAAAATTTTGTAAAAAATGTGATGATTAGCACACGAATTCGAGTTTTATTGGGAATTTGATAATTCATTTGGTGTATTTATACAACATGAAATACATTCAAATTCGTTTTGAGCAATTTTTTGGAGAACATTTTTTTGGACCAAAATTTTGTAAAAAAATGTGATGATTAGCACACGAATTAGGGTTTTAATAGGATTGTGATACTTCGGTTTGTGTATTTTTACAATATGAAATACATTTAGGTTCGTTTTGAGCAATTTCCCTGAGAACTTTTTTTCGGACCTAAATTTGGTAAAAAAATTGATAATTAGCACACGAATTGGGGCTTTAATGGATTGTGATACTTCGTTTTGTGTATCTGTACAACATAAACAACATTGTTAATCGTTTTAAGCAATTTTTTGGATAACTTTTTTTCAGACCTAAATTTGGTAAAAAACGTGATGATTAGCACACGAATTCAAGCTCTATTGAGGATGTGATACTTCGTTTTGTGTGTTTATACAACATGAAATACATTCAGATTCGTTTTGAACAATTTTTTCGGGAACATTTTTTAGGACAAAAATTTTGTAAAAAACGTGATGATTAGCACACAAATTCGAGCTTTATTGGTAATGTGATACTTCATTTTCTGTATTTATACAACATTAAATACATTCAGATTCATTTTTAGCAATTTTTCGGAGAACTTTTTTTCGGACTAAAATTTTTAAAAAAACGAGATGATTAGCACACTAATTCGGGCTTTATTGAGAATGTGATACTTCATTTTGTGTGTTTATACAACCTGAAATACATTCAGATTCGTTTTGAACAATTTTTTTGGGAACATTTTTTCGGACTAAAATTTTGTAAAAAACGTGATGATTAGCACACGAATTCAAGTTTTATGAGGAATGTGGTACTTTCTTTTGTGTATTTATACAACATGAAATACGTTCAGATTCGTTTTGAACAATTTTTTCGAGAACTTTTTTTCGAACCAAAATTTTGTTTAAAACGTGATGATTAGCACACGAATTCAGGCTTTATTGGGAATGTGATACTTCGTTTTGTATATTTATACATAATGAAGTACATTTAGATTCGTTTTTAAGAATTATTTGGAGAAATTTTTTTCAGACCAACATTTTGTAAAAAACGTGATGATTAGTGCACGAATTCGGGCTTTATTGGGAATGTGATACTTTGTTTTGCATATTTATACAACATGAAATACATTCAAATTTCTTTTGAGCAATTTTTTGGAAACTTTTTTTAGGACCAAAATTTTGTAAAACACGTGATGATTAGCACACGAATTAGGGCTTGAATGGAAATGTGATACTTCAGTTTGTGTAGTTATTCAATATGAAATACATTCAGATTCGTTTTTAGCAATTTTTTGGAGAACTTTTTTTTGGACCAAAATTTTGTAAGAAACGAGATGATTAGCACACTAATTCGACATTATTGGGAATGTGATACTTCATTTTGTGTATATATACAACATGAAATACATTCATACCCGTTTTGAGCAACTTCTCGGAGAAATTTTTTTGGGACCTAAATTTGGTAAAAAATCTGATAATTAGTACAAAAATTCGGACTTAAATAGATTGTGATACTTCATTTTTAGTATTTGTATAACATGAACACCATTGTTAATCGTTTTAAGCAATTTTTTTGAAAACTTTTTTTCGGACCCAAATTACGTAAAAAATATGATAATTAGCACATGAATTCGGGCTTTAATGGGAATTTGATACTTCGTTTTGTGTATTTATACAAGATTAAAAACATTCAGATTCGTTTTGAGCAATTTTTAGGAGAACTTTTTTTCGGACCAAAATTTTGTAAAAACCATGATGATTAGCACGAGAATTCTTGCTTAAATGGGATTGTGATACTTCGTTTTGTGTATTTACACAACATGAAATACATTCAAATTTGTTTTGAACTTTTTTGGGACCAAAATTTTGCAAAAAACGTGATCAATATCACACGAATTCAGGCTTTATTGGGAATGTGATACTTCGTTTCGTGTATTTATACAACATGAAATACATTCATATTCGTTTTGAGCAACTTCTCGGAGAACTTTCTTCGCACCTAAATTTGGTAAAAAAAGTGATAATTTGCACACAAATTTGGGCTTTAATAGATTGTGATACTTCGTTTTGTGTATTTGTACAACATGAACATCATTGTTAATGGTTTAAGTAATTCTTTGGAAAACTTTTTTTCAGATCTAAATTTCTGTAAAAAACGTGATGATTTGCACAAGAATTCGGGCTTTAATGGGAATGTGATACTTCGTTCTGTGTATTCATACAACATGAAATACATTCATATTCGTTTAGAGCAATTTTTAGTAGAACTTTTTTTCGCATAAAATTTTTATAAAAAACGTGATGATTTGCACACGAATTCATGCTTTATGGGAATTGTGATGCTTCGTTTTGTGTATTAATACAACCTGAAATACATTCAAGTTTGTTTTGAACAATTTTTTTGAAAACATTTTTTCGGACAAAAATTTTGTAAAACACGTGATGATTAGCACACAAATTTGAGCTTTTTTGGGAATGTGATACTTCGTTTTGTGTATTTATACAACATGAAATACATTCAGATTCGTTTTAGCAGTTTTTTGGAGAACTTTCTTTCGGGCCAAAATTTTGTAAAAAACGTGATGATTAGCACACAAATTTGAGCTTTTTTGGGAATGTGATACTTCGTTTTGTGCATTTATACAACATGAAATACATTCAGATTCGTTTTGAGCAATTTTTGGGAGAAGTTTTTTCGGATCAAAATTTTGTAAAAAACTTGATGATTAGCACATGAATTCGGGCTTTAATGAGAATTGGAAGCTTCGTTTTGTGTATTATACAAGATTGAAAACATTCAGACCGTTTTGAGCAATTTTTTGGAGAAACTTTTTTCGGGCATAAATTTTGTAAAAAATGTGATGATTAGCACACGAATTCGGATTTTAATGGGAATGTGATACTTTGTTTTGTGTATTTATACAGCATTAAAAACATTCAGATTCGTTTTGAGCAATTTTTTGGAGAACTTTTTTTCGGACCGAAATTTTGTGTAAAACATGATGATTAGCACAAGAATTCTTGCTTTAATGGGATTGTGATCATTCGTTTTGTGTATTTATCCAACATGAAATACATTCAAATTCGTTTTGAACAATTTTTTTGAAAACATTTTTTCGGACAAAAATTTTGTAAAAAACGTGATGATTAGCACACAAATTTGAGCTTTTTTGGGAATGTGATATTTCGTTTTGTGTATTTATTCAACATGAAATACATTCAGATTCGTTTTAGCAGTTTTTTGGAGAACTTTCATTTCGGGCCAAAATTTTGTAAAAAACGTGATGATTAGCACACGAATTCGGGCTTTTATTAGAATGTGATACTTCGTTTTGTGCATTTATACAACATGAAATACATTCAGATTCGTTTTGAGCAATTTTTGGGAGAAGTTTTTTCGGATCAAAATTTTGTAAAAAACGTGATGATTAGCACAGGAATTCGAGATTTATTGGGAAAGTGATACTTCGTTTTGTGTATTTATACAACTTGAAATACATTCAAATTCTTTTTGAACAACTTTTTCGAGAACTTTTTTCCGGACCAAAATTTTGTAAAAAACGTGATGATTAGCACAGGAATTCGGGCTTTAATGAGAATTGGAAGCTTCGTTTTGTGTATTATACAAGATTGAAAACATTCAGACCGTTTTGTGCAATTTTTTGGAGAACCTTTTTTCGGACATAAATTTTGTAAAAAATGTGATGATTAGCACACGAATTCGGACTTTAATGGGAATGTGATACTTTGTTTTGTGTATTTATACAGCATTAAAAACATTCAGATTCGTTTTGAGCAATTTTTTGGAGAACTTTTTTTCGGACCGAAATTTTGTAAATAACGTGATGATTAGCACAAGAATTCTTGCTTTAATGGGATTGTGATAATTCGTTTTGCGTATTTATCCAACATGAAATACATTCAAATTTGTTTTGAACAATTTTTTGGTGAACTTTTTTCGGACCAAAATTTTGCAAAAAACGTGATGAATAGCACACGAATTCAGCTTTAACGAGAATTGGAAACTTCCTTTTGTGTATTATACAAGATTAAAAACATTCATATTCGTTTTGAGCAACTTCTCGGAGAACTTTTTTCGCACCTAAATTTGGTAAAAAAAGTGATAATTTGCACACAAATTTGGGCTTTAATAGATTGTGATCCTTCATTTTGTGTATTTGTACAACATGAACAACATTCTTAATCGTTTAAGTAATTTTTTGGAAAACTTTTTTTCGGATCTAAATTTTATAAAAAAGTGATGATTAGCACACGAATTCAAGTTTTATAGGAATGTGACACTTCGTTCTGTGTATTTATACAAGCTGAAATACATTCAGATTTGTTTTGAAAAATTTTTTCGGTCAAAAATTTTGTAAAAAACGTGATGATTAGCACATGAATTCGGGCTTTAATGGGAGTGTGATACTTCATTTTGTGTATTTATGCAACATGAAATACATTTATATTCGTTTTTAGCAATTTTTTGGAGAACTTTTTTTGGGACAAAAATTTTGTAAAAAACGTGATGATTAGCACACGAATTCGGCTTTATTGGGAATGTGCTACTTCGTTTTGTGTATTTATACAGCATTAAAACATTCAGATTTGTTTCGAGAAATTTTTTTGAGAACTTTTTTTCGGACCAAGTTTTGTAAAAAACGTGATGATTAGCCCAGGAATTCTTGCTTTAATAGGATTGTGATACTTCGTTTTGTGTACTTATCCAAAAAGAAATACATTCAGAATTTTTTTAAACAATTTTTTGGAGAAACTTTTTCCGACCAAAATTTTGTTAAAAACATGATGATTAGCACACGAATTCAGGCTTTATACATTGACATTTCGTTTTTTGTATTTATACAACATATAATACATTCAAATTCGTTTTTTGAAGAACTTTTTTTCTTACCTAAATTTTGTAAGAAATGTGATGATTAGCACACGAATTCGGGCTTTAATGGAAAGTGATACTTCGTTTTGTGCATTTATACAGCATTAAAAATATTCAGATTCGTTTTGAGCAATTTTTTAGAAAACTTTTATTCGGACCAAAATTTTGCAAAAAAACGTGATGATTAGCACACAAATTCTTGCTTTAATGGGATTGTGATACTTCGTTTTGTGTATTTATCAAACATGAACTTTTTTCTCACCTAAATTTGGTAAAAAATGTGATAATTTGCACACAAATTTGGGCTTTAATAGATTGTGATACTTCGTTTTGTGTATTTGTATAACATGAACAACATTGTTAATGGTTTAAGTAATTCTTTGGAAAATTTTTTTTCGGATCTAAATTTTGTAAAAAATGTGATGATTTGCACAGGAATTCGGGCTTTAATGGGAATGTGATACTTCTTTCTGTGTATTCATACAACATGAAATACATTCAGATTCGTTTTAAACAATTTTTAGTAGAACTTTTTTTCGCATAAAAATTTTATAAAAAACGTGATGATTTGCACACGAATTCGAGCTTTATGGGAATTGTGATGATTCGTTTTGTGTATTTATACAACTTGAAATACATTCAGATTTGTTTTGAACAATTTTTTTCAAAACATTTTTTCGGACAAAAATTTTGTAAAAAACGTGATGATTAGCACACGAATTTGAGCTTTTTTGGGAATGTGATACTTCGTTTTGTGTATTTATACCACATGAAATACATTCAGATTCGTTTTTAGCAATTTTTTGGAGATCTTTTTTTGGGGCTTTTATTAGAATGTGATACTTCGTTTTGTGTATTTATACAACATGGAGTACATTCAAATTCTTTTTTAGCAATTTTTGAGAGAACTTTTTTCGGATCAAAATTTTGTAAAAACCGTGACGATTAGCACAGGAATTCGAGATTTATTGGGAAAGTGATACTTCGTTTTTTGTATTTACATAACCTGAAATACATTCAGATTCTTTTTGAACAGTTTTTTCGAGAACTTTTTTTCGGACCAAAATTTTGTAAAAAACGTGATGATTAGCAAATGAATTCAGGCTTTAATGAGAATTGGAAACTTCGTTTTGTGTGTTATACAAGATTAAAAACATTCAGACTCGTTTTGAGCAATTTTTTTTAGAACTTTTTTTCGGACATAAATTTTGTAAAAAATGTGATGATTAGCACACGAATTCTGGCTTTAATGGGAATGCGATACTTCCTTTTGTGTATTTATACAGCATTAAAAACATTCAGATTCGTTTTAAGCAATTTTTTGGAGAGCTTTTTTTCTGACCAAAATTTTTTAAAAAACATGATGATTAGCACAAGAATTCTTGCTTTAATGGGATTGTGATACTTCGTTTTGTGTATTTATCACACATGAAATACATTCAGATTCGTTTTCAACAATTTTTTGGAGAACTTTTCTTGGACCAAAATTTTGTAAAAAGGGTGATGATTAGCACATGAATTCAGGGTTTAACGGGAATGTGATACTTAGTTTTGTATATTTATACAACATGAAATACATTCAAATTCGTTTTTAGCAATTTTTTGGAGAACTTTTTTTCGATCCAAAATTTCGTATAAAACATGATGATTAGCACACGAATTCGGGCTTTATTGGGAATGTAATACTTCGTTTTGTGTATTTATACATCATGAAATACATTCATATTCGTTTTGAGCAATTTTTTGAGAACTTTTTTCGAACAAAAATTTTGTAAAAAACGTGATGATTAGCACACGAATTCAAGCTTTTTTGGGAATATGGTACTTCGTTTATTGTATTTATACAATATGAGATACATTTAGATTTGTTTTGAGCACTTTTTTGGAGAACTTTTTTTCGGTCCAAAATTTTGTAAAATATGTGATTATTAGCACACGAATTCGGGCTTTATTGGGAATGTTCATACTTCGTCTTGTGTATTTATGCAACATGAAATACATTCAGATTCGTTTTGCGCAATTTTTTGGAAACTGTTTTGGGACCTAAATTTTGTAAAAAACGTGATGATTATGGCACACGAATTCGGGCTTTTATTAGAATGTGATACTTCTTTATGTGTATTTATACAACATGAAATACATTCAGATTTGTTTTGAGCAATTTTTTGGAGAACTTTTTTCGGATCAAAATTTTGTAAAAAAAGGTGACGATTAGCACAGGAATTCGAGATTTATTGGGAAAGTGATACTTCGTTTTGTGTATTTATACAACTTGAAATACATTCAGATTCTTTTTGAACAATTTTTTCAAGAACTTTTTTTCGGACCAAAATTTTGTAAAAAACGTGATGATTATCACACAAATTTTTGCATTATTGGGAATGTGATAATTCGTTTTGTGTATTTATACAACATTAAATAATTCAGATTTGTTTTTAGCAATTTTTTGGAGAGCTTTTTTTTTTACCAAAATTTTGTAAAAAATGTGATGATTAGCACACGAATTCGGGCTTTATTGGGAATGTGAAACTTTGTCTGGTGTATTTATACAATATCAAAATCATTAAGAATCATTTTAAGCAATTTTGTAGATAACTTTTTTTCGGACCTGAATTTTGTAAAAAACGTGATGATTATCACACGAATTCAGGCTTTAACGCAAAACTGAAACGTTATGGAATGTATCTTTACATTATGACAAACATACAGAATCGTTTTGAGCAATTTTAAGGATAACTATTTTGTGAGAAAAATGATAATTTGCACATGATTCTTGCTTCACCAGGCAACTCAAACCTTGTGTGATTTATCTTTTTGTAATGAGAAACATACAGAATCGTTTCGAACAATTTTATACGAAACTTTTTTTCGAATCTAAATTTTGAAAGAAACATAATAACTAACGCACGGATTCAGCCTTTTATAGACAAGTGAAATATTGTGCCGATGTATCTGTACAACATTAAAAACATACAAAATCTTTTTGAGCAATTTTACGGATTATTATTTTTGGACCTAATTTTTTAAAAAACGTGATGATTAACACATGAATTCGGGTTTCAACACAAAAGTAAACTACTGTGGGATGTTTCTATACAACATGAGAAACACCGTAAATCATTTTGAGCAATTTTATAGAAAATTCTTTTGTAGACATAAATTTTGTTAAAAACGTAATGATTAACTCAAAGATTTCGCCTTCAAAGGACAAGTGAAACTTTGTGCAATGTATCTTTAAAACATGAGAAACATACCGACTCATTTTGAACAATTTTATGCTGAACTATTTTTCAGTCCTAAAATTTTTAAAAACTGGGATGATTAGCACACGGATTCGGGCATTACTGGGAATGTAATACTTCGTTTTGTGTATTTATACAACATGAAATACATTCAGATTCATTTTTAGCAATTCTTTGGAGAACTTTTTTTGGGACAAAAATTTTGTAAAAAACGTGATGATTAGCACACGAATTCGGCTTTATTGGGAATGTGATACTTCGTTTTGTGTATTTATACAATATGAAATACATTTAGATTCGTTTTGAGTAGTTTTTTGGAGAACTTTTTTTAGACCAAAATTTCCTAAAAACCGTGATGATAATGCACATGAATTCGGGCTTTAATGGGAATTGGAAACTTCGTTTTTTGTATTTATACAAGATTAGCACACGAATTCGGGCTTTAATGGAAATGTGAAACTTTGTCTGGTATATTTATACAACATGAAAAACATTCGGAATCGTTTTAAGTTATTTTGTGGAGAACTTTTTTTCGAGCCTAAATTTTGTAAAAAACATAATGATTAGCATACAAATTCAGGCTTTAATGGAAAATTGAAACGTTATGGATGTATATTTACAACATAACAGACATATATAATCGTTTTGAACAACTTTAAGGATAACTGTTTTCGGACCTTAATTTTGTAAGAAAAATGATAATTTGCACATGATTCTGACTTCAACGGGCAACTCCAACCTTATGAGATGTATCTTTATGTGATTAGAAATATATAAAATCATTAACATTTTTATAAGAAACTTTTTTTCGAATCTAAATTTTGCGGACATAAATTTTGTTAAAAATGTAATGATTAACTCAAATATTTTCCCTTCAAAGGATAAGTGAAACTTTGTGCGATGTATCTTTAAAACATGAGAAACATACCGAGTCATTTTGAGCAATTGTATAAAGAACTATTTTTAGGACCTAAATTTTGAAAAAAATGTGAAACTTTATGCGATTATTTTTAAAATATGAAAAACATACAGAATTATTTTGAGCAACTTTATAGAGAACTATTTTTCAGATTAAAATTTTTTAAAAAAGTGATGATTAGCACATGAATTCGGGTTTTAACGGGAAAGTGATAGTTTGTCTGATGTATCTATACAACATGAATATTATACAGAATCGTTTTTAATAATTTTATGGATAACTATTTTTGGACCTTAATTTTTTTAAAATATGATAATTAGCACACAAATTCGGGCTTCAACGGGCAAGTCAAACCTTGTGCAATTTATCTTTACGTAATCAGAAATATATTGAATCATTTTGAGCAATTTTATGAAAAACTTTTTTTCGAACCTAAATTTTCTTTTTTAAAAAAAGTGATAACTAGCACATTGATTCGGCCTTCTAAAGACAGATGAAACGTTGTGTTATATAGCTATAAAACATGAAAAACATACGGGACTGATTCTGAGCAATTTTACGGAGAAATATTTAACAGACCTAAATTTTGTAAAAAATGTGATAATTAGCACACGAATTCGGGTTTCAACAAGCAAGTGAAACGTTGTGCGATGTATCTTTACAACATGATAAACATAGTAAATCATTTTGAGTAATTTTACAGAGAACTTTTTTTTGGATGTAAATTTTTAAGATAACGTAATGATTAACTCACAGATTCCGCCTTCAAAAGACAAGTGAAACTTTGTATGATGTATCTTTAAAACATGACAAACATACTGAGTCATTTTAAACAATTTTATGGAGAACTATTTTTCGGACCTAAATTTTAAAAAAATATGTGATGATTAGCACACGAATTCGGGCTTTAATGGGAATGTGAAACTTTGTTTAGTGTATTTATACAACATGAAAAACATTCAGAATCGTTTTAAGCAATTTTGTGGAGAATTTTTTCGTACATAAATTTTGTAAAAAATATTATAATTAGCACACGAATTTGGGCTTTAACGGAAAAGTTATACTTAATGTGGTGTTTGTGAGGTTAATCTCTATTGCAACAAGTTGTTGGCATGGGATAGTGGAGGTTTGGGGGGCTCTAGTTTTGTGGTGGTCTGCTCGGCCATTCTTAACGGCAACTGGCTAGGGAAAATAGTGACTGAGAGTGCTCTTTCTTCTCTAATTTGGATTCAACGACTATATGATGTTGGATTGCTGGTTTTGGATAATATGTAATGGGTTACAAGAAAGTTGACTGATGGATCTTCATTACTGCTTTGCGTGTCTAGGTGAGAAAGAGCTACTTCATAGGAGATATTTATCACTCTTGTGCCCGTGTCTTTTGGGCCTTTAGCACTTTTAATTTGGGCTCCTTCACTTTTGGTCCTAGAGGCCTAGTTTAGTCCGATGACTAGGGCTTTTTAGATGGACTAGGCCTTTGTGCTTGGGCGTATGTTAATTAGGGATGGCAATCTGGATGGGATAGAATTAAGAATCACGTCCCTGTTCTACTATCTTTATATCACATCCCGTTCCCTATAATTAACTTAAAAAAAATTATATTGTTAGTTAGAAAAACTTGAAAAATATTTGTATTATGAAAGAGGTAAATGATAAGAGCTCATTCGGAATTGTGGTTGAGCTCAATTTTCTCCCAAAAATCCTTCCCTTTTGTCTTCAGGATTTTGTAGAAGAATCTCCTTCAGACAACACTAGCTATTAAGATAACACCTTTTGAAGAAAAATTCTAATATTTCCCTTGTGGAAGCATCAACAAAGGTTAACAAACCTTCAAAACCTAGTTCAAGTGACAATTGCTAAGAAGCAAACATGGTATGATCCACCCTTGCGTTTCTTGAAGATCATTTGCCTCCCAAGACCAAACTCTCTTCTAGAGGTCATCATGATTCTTGTTTTAGAGATAATGAGGAAGAAAAAATAAATTGCAGTTAATAATCTAAGAAAGAACAAATAAACCTCCTTATTTTTTAGGGAGAATCAACAAGACTTGTGGAAGCCTCACCTATTCCCCAAACTCTCTAGGAGGACCTAAATTCTCAAGCAACACTAACTAGGAATTTGGCACCTCAAGGAATAAATAGGATTTGGAATTAGACAAGGAACTCTCGAATTGAGTTCAAAAATTGATTGACTAAATTATACAATGGAAAGAATTTTCCTAATTTACAATGGAAGAAATTTTCCAAGAACCTTAGGTTCAACTCTCTCTATTTCATTCAATATTCAACTTGTTCAAAATGGCTGCAATAATACATATATATAGGGTTCCAAATCATTAACTCCCAACCCTAATGGCTAATCTTGATTAAGATAAGTTGATGGGCACTTAGGCCATTTAATTACAAGTCTAAATAAATTTAATAATAAAAAAGATGGGTCAAAGGAGTTAAAATTCATCAATAGCTTCAGCTTCCCGAGACTTACCATGGACGGTAGGTCAGTCTCTCAAAATAATTTTTGGACCAAAACTCTACCGGGGATGGTAGGATCGATGGCACTCTACCGGAGACGATAGGGTAAATGTTAGGTCTGGCCTCTATAGCTTCAAATTCTTCCAAGCTTGTTTCTTTGCATTTCCAAATCTATCTTCCTTGCCCTCGACCTCGTAGTCGATCCTTGGAAGCTCTCCATATTCTCATGCCTATCCCGGATCATACCAAAACACCTCTTCAGCTTTAGGAATTGAGATGATTAATGGAAACCTTGAAATTCCAATCAAGGATTCCTAATTACACTAACTAGATGATCACTCTAGTAAGAAGTGAGAAGAAGAAGAAGAAGAAACTCTAAGAAAACCTAGGAAAAGCTCTCAAGCCAAGGGCTGCAAATTTCATCTCATATTTTCACTGTTGTTCAAGACAAAGTCTTATAATGGGGTATTTATAGGTCCCCATTTGATTACAAGCCCGCCCCAGCTATAGGTAATACTTAAGAAACTTAAAATATCAAATATTCTCTAATTACATATCAATTAGGGCTATAATTATCAATAAAAACACTTAAAAACATCAAATGTAGCTAGAAGCCACGACTGGTTGGATCTGGCAACCCCTAGCCAGATCCAACTTGTATGGTTTTTCAACGAAAAATAATTTTCCAGTGGCTAGCCAGATTCGGCACACTGGAGCTATCCGAATCTAGAAAGATTTTGGTGCATCAAATATCTGAATTAACTCTTGAAGTCTTCATACATCTTTCTCTTAGCTTTACATAGCTCCTAAAACTCAAAGTTATGATTATTTCCCAAAATGTGTCATCGATGACATCAAAGATGGAAAGTCCAACATAATAATCATCATAGGATATACAAATGAAAAATGAACTATACCATTTTAGAAATCTCTAGAAGCCTTCTAAAAACTTCATGAAGAACACTCGTTAATTTGAAGGCTTTAAAACCACAAAAATTGAGCTTTCGAAAATTGGTCTAGAAATTCCATTTTTGTTGCCAATGATAATTTGATATGATTGTCCTCATTTCTTGCATTGGATAAACTTGAACTTTTAGTTTGATTTTTTAGGCTTCATGACTTGTGTGAAACTTGTGAAGCTTTATAACAGCTTCCAAGACTTCAATTCAATTCCTCAACTCTTTATTTGAAGCTCTTCTCTTTGATTGCATCGATCCTTTAATCGAACTAGTCGCTAACTTGAAATGTCGAATCATCTAGAGTCGTGCTCATATGAATAAAGTAATAATACTAATAAATGAATTAAATATTCATAAATGAATTAAATATTCATAATGAGGGGACTAGGGCGGGACTAAGGTAGGAATGGGTATAGGATGAGATGGGACGAAGTAAAATTCCATTCCAGTCCCATTTGCAGTTTTTCTGTCTTGTCCCGTCTCATCTCTAATTAAAGTCAGGAAATTCTCACCCTATCGGGACTGTGAAACCCAAATCCCACATGGGATAAGTGTGAAATGTATGTATGGTGTATAAGCATGGGTCTAAGTACCCATAGTCACTTTTGGAATATTCATTTTGACATAGTTAATACGGTTGTCGAGTAGGACCAGGCCTATGAGTCACGCTCTCAAGCCTACGGGCTCAGGGCGTAATAGTAATGGGACAGGACAGGATCCCACTTTTGAAGGGAATTTTGCCATCTCTATTGTTAATCTTGTATAATTTGTTGTTTTCTCTTTTTTACTTCTATATATTTTATAGAATATCGAGTCCTAAAGCATATGTTTTACTAGGAAAATATGAACGGTTGGTTATCTAAATAAAAGGGTTAATTACATTTTCCTCTTTGAGGTTTATCCAAATTACAATTTCATCAATCTATTTTTATAAATTACAAATACATTCTTATCGTTTATATTTTTATAACTTATTAGTCTCTATTACTAATTTCAATGAAAAGATTTTATTTATTGGTAAAAGTTTAAAATCTTCTTAAAATATTAATTTGCAAGTTTACTTCTTATTCACTATCATATATTAAGACAATAATATCCTTCATTACGAAAATTAGATTAATTAAATATTTTTTAATAAAGGTATTATTGTCTTTATATATGATAATAAATAAGAAGTAAACTTACAAAATGATCTTATATGAAATTCTTAAACTTTTCACAGTCTTAGATATATGAAAATAATTCAGGTATATAAAAAGTAAAAAATAAAAAGAATATATAGAAATAAAAAATTATTATATAATTTAAATTTACAAATGGACAATTTTTTTAAATATTATTAACACAACTGAAATGTATTTTTATTTTTAGTTCCTACCATCTCCACTTTGCCACTGTATCAAGCTATCCACCTCACTTCAGTCTCCAAATTCACACATTAAATCCCACCTCCACCGGCCCCTGCTCGTGATCGTGAGACGACTCATTCAGCTATTACATATAAAATTCTGTATGTAATAAGTTCATAGTTACTCTCATTAGATCTCAATGGCAATGGCATTGGCAATTCAGATGCATTCAGCTATACAAATACCTGCAATTCTGTTTAATTCCAAATCCAATCCCAATTGTTTCAGTAAAATGAGGGGAGCACCAAGATTACTTCACAGTGCGGTTCACTACCAAAAGGGTGGCGTATTTGCCGCCGGAGATGACTTGCCGGGAGACTATGCCGACTGGGTTCCAGAGCGTTCTTCTGATGGTGATCGCAGAAGAGCTGGAATCCTCCTCCATCCGACGTCGTTTCCTGGACCTTATGGTATTGGTGATCTTGGCTCTCAGGCGTTACATTTCCTTGATTGGCTTCATGATTCTGGCTGCTCTCTTTGGCAGGTCCATTTTCAGCTACTCTAATCATTTTCCTTTTCCTTAATTCGTGTAAAATGTGCATAGATAGGTTGAAATTTCTGATCTTTGCCATGACATGAGACAAATATTGTATACCATATATGATGATTAATGGTTTTACTTGGTGCTATGTGGTACATTTTGCTACTTCAGTTGTCCAATTCTTTAAATGTTTAATATTTGGAAAATAAAGTCATTGGTATTATACAATGCATAAAATTCCATGAATTATTTTATAGTATTGGAAAGTTTATCACTTTGTTAGATTTCCATTGGGAAGTGCTGCTTGAAAAAATTTGCCTTACATGTCAACCTATTAAGAACTCTGGAACTTTTCCCTACTTCTTCCTTTCATGGCATAACTTGTTGATATACTATAGCTTCTACTTCGCAATGAACTTTAGCTATTGCTGTGTACTCCTCTTATTTAGTCAGTAGTCCTATGGCTTTTGGAAAGATTTAATGCATTGTAATGGAACACTAGGTCGGTGTGCTACATTAGATAAGGGGACCGGTTAGGGAACATAAATTGTGTTGCTTAATGGTGAAAATAGAGAAAGCACTAACTTTTCATTTTGCGGGACACTTTTGCAACAGAAAGTGGTTTTTACAATGCACAGCTTAATCAAGTAGAGAACTTTGCTGGTTTCGTTCATAATATATAGGTTTGTACATTCATGCGTGCAGGTTCTTCCTCTTGTCCCACCAGGAAGGAGAGCTAATGAAGAGGGCTCACCATATTCTGGCCAGGTGACTATTTCCTCACGTAAATTTTATTATTCTTTTGCTATGTTTGAACACTAATGGCTGCAGGAATTCCCAAATTTCTGATGTCTTTGTTTCTTCTTTTTGGGCAAAAGAAAAAATTCTAGTAAATTGATGGACTTTGTGTTGTTTTTGGTAGCATCTCTTGATGAATGAAATGCATTTATTTGCTTAGTGATTAGTTCATCTACATTTGTTTTTCCTTCATATCAAGTGCACTCTCTTCAAATTATTTGTACCCTTTGCTGTGGGTAGCTTCCAATGCAGGGGGAAATTTTCATTATCATGTCACTAATGATTGCGGCGTTGAAGATGACAATTTCCACTTCTTGGTTGTAGGATGCGAATTGCGGTAACACTCTTTTAATTTCTCTTGAAGAGCTTGTAGAAGATGGTCTTTTGATGAAGGACGAGCTTCCAGAACCAGTGTAAGATTTTTTATATACAAATGCATTACAAGGAGTTTTGTCTAATTTCTCCAATCTTGGAATTATGCACAGTTCTTTATTTTTACAGCAATATGGATCGTGTGAATTTCTCTGCTGTGGCAGAAATAAAGGATCCATTGATAGCAAAGGTAAAGTCTACGCTTAATTTTTTAATAAGGTTTTTATTTTTTGAGTTTTGATAGAGAAAATCTATCCTTTGTAATATCTTCGTTGCTGCTGTTCTTGCACGTTGCAGAACTTGGTAAAGATAACTTTGGAGGTGTTTTCACTGGGGGGGGTTGGGGAAGGGGGGATGGGGGAGGGAAAGTAAGCTGCTAAGAGCACCGTGAATCAGCTTTTGGCATAAAACATGCGAGACACAGCTCATTATTTTATCAAATGATAACAGGCCTCTGGTTTTGATCACTCAAACTGTCTTCTTTTTCTTATGTTTTTAGTGTTTATTTTTCTCCCTTAGCTTTGGCTTTTGGCTTTTAGATTCTAGAGATAGAGGGGGAGGATACTGTGAGATAACTTATGCAATTAATTCTGAGTTTTTTTTGGTATTGAGCAAAAGGAAGTTTCAAAGTTGCCCTGGAACTGGAAGCCTTATTCCTTTTTCCCATAGAAATGCAATATGACATTTCATTGCATTTACTTTTTAAGTGTTGGATTTCTTGAGTTCCTATAATCTATGACTTATGATCCTTTAATTGAGATATTAAGATCCCAAATCAATTAAAGATCTCTTTATGCTTCTGGATGTTTCTGTGTCAGTGACAGTAAATTTACTTGAATTCAATAGCTTCATGTCCTGCCTCCAAAAAGGAATAAGTAAAAACAACAAAAGCATTTGTCTGCATTTTTTTTCTTTCTAAATCTCTTTTCACTCTCCAGAAGTGAGGAATAGGTGCTTAGCCATTTGAAAATAATTGAATGCAATGATCAATTCCCTTCTATATTAAAAAAAAAAACGATGCGAAATGTTTAATGACTATTGAATAGGCTTTGCAAATGATACTTAATCATTGTCTTTTTAAATTTCTATTCTTTCAGTCACGTTCAGATCAGCGACCAATTAACTAGATATTAAGTAGGACAACAACTTTATTGAAAGTTTAGAGATTCTCGTGAATGCAAGGTAATTAGCTTCAATTTCTTTCTCAACTTTGGATGCTGGGTGCTTCCTTACTAATGTCATACAAACTACTGGTAACTGGAAAAATTTAAAGATGGGTAGAGATAGCTGTTCCATGAGACACACCTTGTCTTACACTTTCTGGTAATTTGGTTTGTGCTTGTCGATATTATAGCCAATGTCATTTCATTTCCTTAACAGTTGGATCCACTGTAACTTTTAAAGGTAAAAATCTGTTTACTTTCAATGTTGAAACCTGGATATTGTTATTGTTTTGTGTTCCTGGCAGATCTTATCAATTATAGAGATTCCAATTCTGTATCATGTGTAGTCCAAAAATCTGAAAATGTCCCATTTGATATTTCATGGATTTGAAGTGAGAGAGAAATAGGAGAGCTTCTGAAGTAGTAGAAACATCTAAGCTGCATTATGTACAACGTCGCGTTGTTTTATCTAAGGTTCCTTCGAGTGTGCATTTCTACTTCATGTATACATGCATGCGATGGATTCTTTTTTGGAGATATTACTTGATGACATTTTGTACATACGTCTGATACCTCTTGCTTGTATGTGTCATACTTAAAAAAAATAACTGTTAACAGGCTGCAGAGAGGCTTGTTAAGAGTGAAGGGGAACTCAAAGATCAGCTTGAATGCTTCCGGAAGGATCCCAATGTTTCAAGTAAGTTGCCATTCATATACTAATATGTTTGTAGATGAACAATAAAGTAGGCAATAGTGCTTTTCTATCGGACGATCACTGTGAATCATGTGATGCAGTTTGCTCCAGAACAACATGTATTTCAGCTAAGAAGAATAAAGTGATAAAGTTTATATCCATAAACATATTTCTTGGCTACTAAAGCGTATTGTCTTCATTCTCTCTTTTAGATGAGGCAGGTTGATTTTCATGCTTATGTTTGTGTCACGTACCATTCTTTTTGACAAGCTTTCTGAGACATGTTATTTTGGTAACTCGCCTTGGCTTGACTAAGAATTTTAAACAAGTTCTAACAATTGAAATAGTTTCTGCGTTTTCGGATGCTGATGTAGGAATTGGGGCTTTATCTAATATCACAATTCCTTTAGTATTTACACTTTTTTTCCCAACAAAAGATGTACGATATTTGTCGCAATATAAAATTTTAAATATTAAAAAACGTGAGTCATACACTTGAGGTGTGGACATATCTCATCTGTCAACACTTCAAGTGGACTGAATCCAGATCCCTATTATCTGCTCAAATCAAAAGATTTTAGGCTGATCAAAGGTCTTTATCATAAAGATGCAGATTCTAATCCTTTCTTAAACTCACTGTTCACCCTTGGATACTGTAGTAGTAGAAAATTTAAACAGATAATTTGTTAATGCAAAGTAGTTAACTTATTTAATGAGGGATATTGTGCAATCTTCTGTCTTAATGATTTTTATTTATACAATTTTTCTTCAGTTCAAGTTCTCATTAAATATTTTAATCCTCTCATGACTGGTCAGGTTGGCTTGAAGATGCAGCATATTTTGCCGCCATAGATGATTCTTTAAATACTTTGAGTTGGTATGATTGGCCTGAACCACTGAAAAATCGACATCTTGCTGCCTTGGAAGAGATTTATCAGAGTAAAAAGGATTTTGTAAGATCCATATTGGATTTTCAGTGTCTTTTGGCAAATGTTATATCCTGTTAAGTCTTGATGCCATATTATCATTTTATTCTTTATTGTAAAAACTAATATGCCCCTTTCTTGCACAGATTGACATATTCATTGCTCAACAGTTCTTATTCCAAAGGCAATGGCAAAAGGTTCGTGATTATGCTCGGATAAAAGGAATTAGTATAATGGGAGACATGCCCATTTATGTTGGTTATCACAGTGCCGATGTGTGGGCATATAAGAAACATTTTGTACTGGTTAGTAGCTGTTAAAAAAAATAATTGTATGTTATGTTTTCTTTCCAAATTATCAAAGCTTATCCTTTAGACGTCTCACTTTTCATGCATGGAGCTACAGAACAGCAGAGGTTTTCCTACTTTAGTCAGTGGTGTTCCACCTGATGCTTTCAGTGAAACTGGTCAGCTCTGGGGCAGGTTTGTGCAGGTCAAAGAATCAATAATCTATACTTTATTCTTCAATTATTTGTTTCTCTGTATGTTCGTAATTCTCTTTACAACTCTGTTCTGATTTATAAAATTTTTCTGGTGCATATATCTTGGCGCTCTGGATAAGTGTTTATTTTCCAATCCTTGAAAGTGTACCAGTGAAGCCCTTTTAGGCAACGTTCTGCATGAACAAAAAATTTACCTAAAATGAATTATGTCAAGATTCTCGCTCAGGGTAGGTTTAAACAAAGAAACATAGAGTAGTAACTACAGAATTCAAGTAGTAAAAATTTGACGAATTTACTTGATATGAAATTAATTCCAAAATCTGATTCATGTTGCTATACTATAGCCAATAGAAAATGGATTCTTTGGGCGCAGTTTACATCTGCACGTGTGAATCCTGCCTCATGGTTGTGCCCTAAATTTTTATACCTTTTTTACCGTCTGAACTGAAATTCCCTTTCTTCCATGCTAAGTAATAATCTTAACTGGTTTTATGTACTGTTTCCCTCTGCACCATACTTTTAATACAAGGTGACACCATGATGCAGTGCATGATCACCTCTAAGCATATATAAGATTTATTAAACAGTACTGTTCTTTAATATCCATTAGTCAATTTTGCTATTTACTCTCGAGATATTTCTTTGAAGCCCTCTGTATGACTGGAAAGCTATGGAAAAGGAAGGGTTTTCGTGGTGGATACGACGCATTAAACGTGCTCAGGATCTATTTGATGAATTTAGAATAGATCATTTCAGAGGATTTTCTGGCTTTTGGGCTGTTCCTGCCGGTGAGATTAGATGCTATTTTGTTGAACTTACTAATGCCAACTTAGATGTTGTAACAGTTTGTTTCCTTTTGCCACTCTGCAGAAGCTAAGGTTGCAATGGTTGGAAAATGGAAGGTCTGATCTCCTTGATGGCGCTTTTTGTGAATAACGCCTGCATTACTCACAAGAGCTCCTCTTAACAATTTGTTTTTGCTAGTAGGCAGGACCTGGAAAGTGTTTGTTTGACGCTATTTTCAATGCTGTTGGAAAGATTAACATCATAGCAGAAGATCTGGTATGTTCATCAGAGTAAAGACTTTTTTCTTTCCACAACCCCCCCGAACTCTTTTGATTTAAGCTGCATTCTAGCCGAAAGGATATGATGAGAACTTAAAAGACTTGGGGGTTGTACGACAGTCTTATTCAACTCAATTTGTTAGTAATCAGTAGGTGTTTGAGAGCTGAAACTAAATTTAAGTTGCACAAATTTCATTATTCACATTCTGGTTTTTCTTCATTAATCTGACATATTAGATATGCTAATTACTTGGTCGGTTAATGAGCATTTGGGATTTTATGTAGTCATAACTCATGAGTGTGAGTCTTGTGAATACTTATTATGGTTGTAACTTACTGTTTCTTTGATGCTTAACTTCTTTATTTTGATTATGAGCTCTGAAGTGAACAGTGTGGTTGACTTTGGGATGACTCAGAAATCTTCAGTTTAAATTTTAAAGTCTCCCTTGGCTTATCGAATTGGCTTCTCTAATTCTCTTTGTACTGCTAAATAATAGGGAGTGATTACTGAGGATGTAATTGAGCTCAGGAAGTCCATAGGTGCACCTGGAATGGCGGTTCTCCAGTTTGGTATAACTCTTCTCTCTTAGTTGTGTTTACAGCACTGGATATGATCTTTAGGTTCTTTTGTAGGTTTTGGAAGTGATGCGGGGAATCCTCACTTGCCTCACAATCATGAGCAGAATCAAGTTGTGTATACTGGGACTCATGATAACGACACGGTAGTCTCTTTTTGCTGATATATATTCATGTAATCTATTACTTGTAGGCGATGCTTATAATGGGAAATTGAATTGAGGGGACTCCATTTAGTTTCTTTGTTGGCAATATGTTTCATATCATCCCAAAATATTAATCTTTTATGGCCAAGAGATGGAGAAATGTGCTATAATTGCAATGTTTCATATATTATGCTGTATCATTAACGTATGCTGCTTCTGATAACCAACCTGTACGTCTCTTAGATCCGAGGATGGTGGAACGTCTTGCCACAAGAAGAGAAAAACAATGTAAGTACAGGGTAAGATTAGTTGTGCTTGTAATAGTTAGCTACAGATACATGGATTCCTTTGTTTAGTAGTACTACGCAAAAGCTTCGTTCGAGTTTTACAGACTAACTAAATCTCTTTGATCTTCTGCTTTCTATTTGATAACTCTGTCTCAGGTGTTGAAATATCTTGGAAACAGTGAAGAGGATGAAATTTCGTGGACTCTGATTCAGGCTGCAATTTCCTCAGTGGCTGGAACCGCAATAATACCTATGCAGGATATCCTTGGGTTGGGAAATTCAGCTAGGATGAATATTCCGGCAACTCAGGTATGAATAAAGTTGCGTATATTTTTATTTGTTTATTTCTTCTTTTATTGTTGAAAGTAATTGCGTCATACATAGTTGAAGTTTATTAGCATTCCTAATTCTTATAGCTAGCTGAAATATGCTGAAATTGTTTACACATTTAATCGATGGCCTAACGAAAGGAAGGAAAATGTGTCATAGACACAACTGGATTTCTTACTGGGCCATTTACAAATACAATGTTGTCTTGAAGCTTGTTTTGCCCGCTAGGATCTCAATCTACGATTACCTGTAAAAAATCCGGTGAAACTCCTTGTAGCTACAACAACCTTGCTTATTAATGTTGTATTCTGTTTAGATACTCCTAATCCAAGACGGCAGTAGGTTCCCCTGAAACAGCACATTTAACAAGTTAGCATGTGATTGATGGTCGGAAAGGGCAACAAATTAAGAATTATTGATTGCTATAACAGAAACCAAAGGGCTCGGACATAAATCCTCTGTTGATTTCCTTTCTTCCTCAAATCTTTTGAATGCAGTTTGGAAATTGGGGCTGGAGGATACCCAATTCCACCAGTTTTGACAGCTTGAGTGCCGAAGCAGATAGACTGAGAGGCGTGCTTGCAATGTATGGGAGGTTATGATGTTTGGAGGGTGCTTTTACTCTGCAACAATGTGCCCACAGCAATAGGTTTGTTTCGCGACCAAGTGCGTGCGGTGAGCAGTGCGAAATAAACCATTGTTGGTAAACCGAGCATCCTGTCCTCTCATCAACTCCTCTTCAACCAACATATGGTAGTACACTTTTTCTAAAGCCTAAACGCAGCTCGTCTTCTGTACTGTTATGGCCGGAACGTACTACTGGATTAAAAATGCCTGCTACTGAGAAAAGTAAGATAGTTCTCTGCATTAGTATAAGGAATGTGTTTGTTGCAATAAATGGTTTAGATGTATCAAGTAATAACCAAATTCTTAAGTTTTTTTCCCTCTGTCCATGTAAAAAAGCTTCATAAAGTCATTCTCATGTCACTTTAGAGAAGAAAAGGACCGATCAGCGACCAGAGTAAACGGTCGCAAATCGGTCACAACTGCTAAGTTAGCGAAAGATTTGCTCACTGCCTGGAAGCCGTTGTTAATAGCTGGTTTCGAAACAACATTTGCGACTGAAATGTTTGTCGAAAATCCGAAATTGCGGCAGTTTTGCGATGGCCCGTTGCTTGACCGTTCCCGTTATTTACTGAGACAATGTGTTGGTATTTCTCGCACCAAAGTAATTGGTGCCAAATAAGGCGACGGGACAGCTACGTTGCAATTTGGTCGTCAATGAGCATTTGCGACCATAGCAAGGCAGTCCCAAAAATGGCAGACAGGTAAGAGTATATTCGGATCCTACTCAAGATCTTTGAGGATAGGGTTTGGGTTCATAAATTTTATACCCAAGGAAACTAGGTCAGAGTCTGAGTCCGTATTTCACAATGGGTCTGATATAAGGAGTACCGTATCCGTCTGGACCTGTTTACAGGCCTAATATATATGTACATATATATATACACATATATATACATATATAGATATATATACATACATATATATGTACATATATATACACACATATATACATATATACATATATATATGTACATATATATACACATATATATATATATGAAAAAATATTTTATTTTTTACAAAAAAAGACAGTAATATATTGGTGCATGGGTGAGTGTGACTGAGAAAGAGGGGTCATATGGGGTAAGTGACTGACAGATACTAATATCTACATACGACTCGTGGTGACCTTATGTTTTTGTTTTTTATCTAATGTAAATATATTATTGATTAAAAGAGAATGCACAAATACACACAGGCATACCCACGGCAATCAAACGTTAATAAGGACTCTCATTATACATCCAAACCGTAATTAAGAAAGAAAGAATCTTCTGCCATAAGGGTCATGCATGCATTCACCACCACCCATAGAATCAAGAAAGAAAGAATCCTCTACTTGCATGGGCATAGCTCAGTTGGTTCTGGGGCTACAGAATTGGTACGAAGGTCCAAAGTTCAAATGCTGGCAGCGGTACTGTGAGAATTTCAACCTCTCCAATGTGGGGGGTGGTTCCTTGTGCACACAATGTGGGGGGTGGTTCCTTGTGCGCACCAGTGCCTGGCCTCCAATCTGCAGAGTTGTTGAGTCACCATGATTTACATCTTCCGCCTGGGCGTCGGATAGTCTTATAGGGGTCTTGTGGGCAAGGGATTTCGCCTTTTGATACGAAGAAAGAAAGAACCCTCTATCGTAAGGACCATGCATGCATGTATGGTCATATATGATACGCCCCCCCTCCCCCCGCCCTCACCCTTAGTGAGGTTTTCTTGCACATATATAAAGATGTTTTTTTCGTCACTTGGTGCCTATTAATGGGATGCCACGTTACTCGAGGCAATGACTTTGTCGAATTTTCCACCCATGTACACTTGAGTTGGTGCCATTCATTAATGGCATTAACCGGACAAACCGCTCTACCCACCAAGAACTACTATGCATGCATGCACAAAAACCACCAACCATAGAATCAAGAAAGAGCATGCACCACCAGCCAGCCCTTGCAGTGGCAGCCAGCCTTCTGCTGTAAGGGTCATACATGCATGCACCACCACCAGCTTGCCTTCTGCCGTGCCAACCAGCCTTCTGTCGCGAGGGTCATGCACCACCATCAGCCACCCCTCTATCGTAAGGGTCATACATGCATGCACCACCAGCCACTCCTCTGCCGTGCCAGCCAGCCTTCTGCCGTAAGGGTCATGCATGCATGCATCACTAGCCAGCCCTCTGTCGTGCTAGCCAACCCTCTACCATAAAAGCCATACATGCATGCACCACCAGCCAGCCCTCTACAGTGTCAGCCAGCCTTCCACCGCAAGGGCCATGCATACATGCACCACCACCAGCCAGCCCTCTACCGTAAGGGCCATACATGCATGCATCACTAGCCAACCCTCTATCGTAAGGGCCATACATGCATGCACCACCAACTAGCCCTCTGTCGTGCCTACTGGCTGCCCTATTTTTTTCTTCGACTCATGGTGGCCCTATTTTTTTCTTTATAAATCCTTAATAAGTTAATTCATCCTTGGATTAAAAAAAAGGGATGATGGGCTGAATTTGTTTTTGAATTCAAACATTATTTGTGAGGAAGAGAGACCCTATAAAAAAATATATAAAATATAAAATAATATGAAGCTTATCACTATGGGAGGCTGAATTCTTGGTATCAGAAGGCGAAATCCTTCACTCACAGGGCCTCCACCAAATTGCCCGACGTCCAGGTGGAGGATGTAAATCAAGTGACTCAGTGGCCCTGCAGTGTAGAGGTCAGGCACTGGTGCGCACAAGGAACCACCCCCAACATTGGAAATGTTAAAATTCCCACACTGCTGCTGCCAGGATTTGACAATACCATCGTTAAGTGAGGGAAGAAGCGGAGAAGAGAATAAAAGGGTGCATTTGGATTAAAAAAAAAAGTATGAGTAAGGGAAATAATTTTTTTCTTGAGATTCGAAAATAGTAAATTAATTGCAAGAGATATATATAGTCGAAAGCAAAAACAATAAACTTATTTTCTCTTTTAAATTCAATTTTGATGCACCCTTTAAAAAAAAAGAGAGAGAGTTTTGTTTTTTAATAAGTGGGGTTATAATTAAATTTTAAGTCGATGCACAATTTATTTGATATACTACTCACATAAAAAATTTTCAACTTTAGTGGGATCCTATTCCTCCACTAAGCATAGCCTACACGGCCGTTGATAGGTGTCAAGTAAGAAGTTCTGAATTCGAGCAACTTTGAACGAAGTTTTATACCAGATTTTCAACTTTGTACTATAGTCATGCGCCTTGAACCCCTCAATCCCTCCTATATTTGTAGGAGACTCTCGGATATAGAGTTACCAAAAGTTACAAATTTTACAAAGCATTTGGATTGAATTCAAAAATAAAAACTATTTTATTTTAAGCATTCAACCCACATTTTCTCTCACACCAAACTTTTACAAATTTCGCTTTTTTTTCAAATTTAAATCTAATCCAAATGCATCCTAATTACATAAAAATCTCGAAACTCTATCTATTCACACCTCACATTGTTCTTATTTTTACTACCTTCGTTTCGTAATATAAGGTTAACTTATCGTATTTGAAGTTTCATATTATTAAGTGATTTCTCTTTATAAACCTTTTCCTCCCAAGAATTCTCCTATTCATTTAGTATATCACTACTTAGTAAATTCTCAACCCCTAAACCTATTAACATTTGATAAAGTCTTGAAATATGAGAAGAAGAAAGAGGAGAGAGAAGATAAAGTCTTGTAATAAGAAGTATATAATATTAATAAAGGGGTATTATAGGTATTTTAATAATAAAAAAATACATGATTTTTATGTTTTCTTAATCCGTGTGAAAAATAAAAAATGGAGATATTATTAAAATGATTCTTTAGTGGGGAGAGGGAAGTGAAGGTAGTAGAAAATATTTACATTCATAATGAGGAATTGAGCAAGAAAGTCATTCATTTAATTAAATTGCCATAATTGACAATATACATGAAGTCAATTTCATTAATTGCATGTGGCAAGTTTCAACAAATTTTATTTAGGTTGTGTTTGGTAATTAGAATTGGATTGGAATTAAAATTAGAATATCATAAAATTAGAATTTTATAAAATTTTAAGAATTCTTTTATATATATATATATATATATACGAATTCTAAGAATTGTAATTTTAATTCTTTTATTTGCAAGTCCACATAAAATTATAGAATTAGAATTTAAAATGTAAATTTATATATTTACTCAAAATGTGAATATAAATTTATTTAAAATGTGTATATGTATAAAAGTGAGAGAAAAATGAACATGTGAGTGTGTGTATGATTTTTAGAGACAGAAAGTGATCGTGAATTTTAGAGAAAGTGAGCATGAATTTTAAAGAAAGAAAGTTTCATGAGTTTTATAGAGAAAAAGTTTTGTGAGTTTTAGGGAAAAAATTTCATGAATTCTAGAGAGAGAAAGTGTCGTGAATTTTAATAAAAGAAAGTATTATAACTTCTAGAAAAAGAAAATGCGGGTGAATGTGTAAGAAAATACAAATATCATAAAATTAGATATTGATGATGGGAATGATATATATATATATATATATTTTGGATGGAAGCGATCTATATAAAAATCTTTAGAATTAAAATTACAATTCTTAAGTCTTGATTTGAAATTGAAGTTGATAGATTTTATAAAATTAAAAATTGAAATTCTAATTCTATAATTAATTATTCAACCAAACAAAAGAATTAGTATCGGAATTCAAATTCTAATTACAAACCAAAAAAAAAAAAAAAAAATCAACAAATTTTTCCTTACTAGATTTCCCAGAAACTTTCCTTCCCTTCCTAGGGTCATAACATCTATAGAATTGAAAGACTTATGGCTTTCTTTCTTGGTACCGAAAGGCGAAATCTCTCATCTACAGGATTCTTATTAGACTGTCCGACACCCAGATAGAAGATGTAAATCATGGTGACTCAATGGCTCTGCAGACTGGAGGTCAGACACTGGTGCGCACAAGGAACCATCCCCACATTGAAGAAGTTGAAATTTTCATATTGTTGCTGCCAACATTTGAACTTTGGACTTTAGTACCAACTCTGCAGCCCCAAACCAACTGAGTTACGTCCATATGAACGACCACTTATGGGTTTCTTTCTTAATACCAGGTTTAGTGCCCACTCAAGGCACCTACTTACTGTAAATTTTGGTGTCAGCTAGTAATTAAAAATGGTTGGCAGGGCAGGGAAGGGATGGAACTAACTAGGGGCTAGGACTAGGAGATGCCTGCCCCTAATATTTTTTAAAATATATATATGTATATTAATTTTTATATTTAAAAATAACAGTGGCAAAACTTTTATATTTAACAATAGAACAAGTATTCAAAGTAGAGTTCAACTATTTTCTTTTTATAGAACTCCCATTTAAATATTTCATTGTCAAAAAGTTTTTTAACCATTATTTTTTTAAAAAACTCTGATTTGAGTATTTATTTATCAAATTAAAAATTCAGTTAATCAATTAACAATACACTAAAAGTATAAGAGTTTTTTGAAATTAACTACTAACGGATAAGTTTCATGATAACTACATAAAAAACGTTACCATTTTGTACACAATTCTTATTTTTACTTATCATATTAAATAAAATTTATAATGTCTAGTCAATATCTCATTCTATTATTATTTCTACAAATCTCTATATTAAGATGGATAAATTTTGTTTTCTATAAATTATATTATCTTTAAAATATAATAAAATATAAACTAGTATACAAAATGGAGAAAGTATAATATTTTATAACTAATTAGAATATTATTAGAAAGATAAATCCTAAATTTTATAAAAGTAAATTCTAAATATACTTCCTCTCGTTTTATAATATAAGATATATTAAAAGTTCAATGCTTAGGGTTTTAAAAATAAAATGAACCTAATATTTTCTCCCAGCGGCGGAACCAGTAGGGGCCTTGGGTGGGCTCAAACCCCCTCAATAAATTTTGAAAGTTTTAAAATTTATAGGCATATTACGTTCAAGTCTCCCCTATTCTAGTCAAAACTTTATTGTTCTTCAGTCCCTTTAACATTTTTGTCCGGGTTCTGCCATTGTTTTCTCCTCTATGTGTCTGCTTGCCTTTATATAAAGAAGCTCTTAGTTTTCACAATACATTGCCTACAAAAGTAATCAATGGAACAAATGCTCCCAATATTATCTTTCCTTCTCATCATTTTTCTATCAAAACTCTCATTACATAAATATAGATACAAAAAGAACTTGCCACCAAGTCCTCCATTAATCCCCATAATAGGCCATCTCCATTTAGCGAAGCAACCAATTCACAGAACTTTTCATCATCTCTCTGAAAAATATGGTCCAATTTTTTCTCTCAAGTTTGGTAATCGATCTATAGTGGTAATATCTTCACCTTCTGCTGTTGAAGAATGTTTTAGAAAAAACGACATCGTTTTTGCAAATCGGCCTCTTTTACTAGCAGGAAAGTATTTGCACTATAACAATACAACCATAGGAACTGCACCATATGGTCCTCTCTGGAAAAGCCTTCATCGAATAGCTAAACTTGATATCTTCTCAACAAATCGATTACAAATTTGTAAAAATACCCGAAAGGATGAAATCGAGTCATTGGTTAAAGATTTGTATGATCATGAAGATCATCAGAATAATAAATCACTAGAAAAGTTTGTAACTGTGGAAATGAAGTCAAGGGTTTCTGAGTTATCAATGAATATTATTACAAGAATGGTTTTTGGAGCAAAGGTGAAGAATGAAAATTGGGGTGAAGAATTTAAGAGTATTGTTACAGAAATGCTCGAATTGCATCAATTAAATCCAGAGGATTTCTTGCCTTTTCTGAGATTTATTAATTTTAAAACAATGGAGAAAAGAATGCTCGATCTTCAGGTGAAAACTGATCATTACTTACAAGATTTGATAGACAAGCATCGGAATAGAAATGGGTTTAGATCTTCATCATCATCGACTCATCCTGAAGGAAAATGGACATTGTTGGATGAATTATTATCCATGCAACAAAAGGAACCTCACAATTATTCTGATGAAATCATCAAAGGGATTATACTTGTAAGTCTATATATATATATATATATATTCTCTTTTATGACACTTTTTTTTGAGTTTTTCTCTCTGCCTTCAAATTCTTATATTGTTTGGTACTATAGAATTGGTTTATATCGATTTAAGATGAGTTCGAAATCATTTTTTCATTTTTATTGTTTGGACAGAAAGGCATAATGATGGTAAGTTATTATTCAATATTTGAATTAAACGGCCGAATAATTAATTTAGTGATGAAAAGTGCTTTTTATCGGACAAAGATCTTAGATTCGATCAACCACATTCCTATGCCTAAATGTATGATAAAAATAAAAATAAATTCAACATTGGAATTGAGAGAAATTTCAGTCTAATAATGCACTAATACTATAATTATAATCGTAAAGGTTAAAAATCAAAACAAAAGTGTGCCATAATATATAAATAAAGAAAAATATTGTACAATTGTAAAATTTTTTATTGAAATTAGTAATAGGTTTAATAAGTTATAAAAATATAAACGATAAGGATGCATTTATAATTTATACAAAATAGATTGATGAAATTATAATTAACCCTAAAAATTATCAAGAGATAACCCTATATGTATTTTTATAGCTATTAACTTCACTCCCTTTTCTCTTAAAAAAAAAAAAATTACTCATTTCTCAATGAGGACAGATTATGATTTTAGCGGGAACGGACACTACGTCAATTACAATAGAATGGGCTATGTCTCTACTCATAAATCATCCGGACGTGTTAAATAAAGCCGAAGATGAACTACAAAACATCATTGGTAATGATCGCCTAATGGAGGAAACAGATATCCCTAAGTTGCCATATCTACAAGGAATCATAACCGAGACACTAAGATTATTTCCAGCCGCTCCAACGCTCATTCCACATGAATCATCTGCTGATTGCACCATACAAGATTTTCACGTGCCATGCAAAACTATGTTGCTAACCAATGCATGGGCTATTCACAGAGATCCTAAGTTATGGGAGGATCCAGAGAGTTTTAAGCCTGAAAGATTTCTTGATCAGCAAGTAAAAGATGCATTAAAGTTCAAGCTCATACCATTTGGATATGGAAGAAGAAGTTGTTCCGGTGCTGGCTTAGCCAACAGGGTGATGGCATTGACACTTGGAACATTGATTCAATGCTTTGAATGGGAAAGAATAAATAAAGATGAGTTTATAGATATGTCTGAAGGATTTGGACTCACAATGCATAAGGTTAAACCATTGGTAGCAAAGTGTAGACCTCGGAAAAAAATGGTTAAAATTCTTGAAAGGCTTTGAAGGTTGCTTGATTAGCAAGGAATATTAGAAATAATAAAAGTTATATGATATACATATACTAAGAATAATTTTCTATATAAAATAAGATTTTAACTAGTTTCTTAATTCGTCAAGGCCTAAAAATAAGTTGGACGTGAAACAAGATAGTACATCGATAGGTTGGGGAAGCAGACTATAACTACATGGTACATCGCCTTACTTTATCTCTTGCCGAATCCGAGTTTGCTGCTCTAACCATGATAGAATGCCCTACTTGTCTCAGCCAAACCTTTCTGTAGCTCGTCTTCAATTTGCATAGACAGAAGATCCGGCTAGATAGGCCAGTGACAGGTGGTAAACCAAGGTCGTTTGGAGACGGGAGAACAGGACACAAGGAAACTTTCATATACATTTACTTTTTATGTATGTAAGGGCATATAGTGGGAGAAAGCTGTCTAATCGTGCAATTAAGCTTATACATGGACAATAATTTTTATAGTACTCTTATGTACGGTATGAAAGAATGTCTTAAGCATATATATATATATATATCAAGTTAATTTCACACCTTATCTTCCAAATATTCTCTTTTATTCATAAGACATTGTCACGTGTTCTTATAAATATATTATATAACTCTAGTCTTTTTAACATAAAGTAGTCTCAATTATGCTGATCAATTAAGATTATTTGTAAGAGTAATTAATGTGAGATAAAACTTTTTCAAAAAAATCGTTACGTTTCATTTTTCTATCTTATCAAATACAGAAGTAAGAAAAATAGTTATATTATAATTCGTCTCCAACACGATTTAATAATTGAGCCCGACCAAAGTTGGGGTTCAAGTACTAGTTTATTCGTATATGCTAATCATACAAAATACAAAAAAAATCGAAAATTTTATTAGTTCATAGAAAATTATATATAAATATTGAAAGATATTCTTATTTAAAACATCATATAACTATATATATATATATAAATAAAGAGAATATTTAATAACACACTAGAAATTGCTAGGAGCAAAATCTTCTAACTTTTAAGTATAAGTAGTAAATTAACTAATGGAATTATAGCCAAATGGCATTAGCCTTTATAAGCAATGGCTTCAACTTGCCTTGAACATTAAGGCTCATAACTTCATTAGAACCACCAATAAATTTTTTCCCTATAAAGACAGCAGGAACACAAGGATTACATCCCATTGCTACCAATGCTTGTTCAATTTCACTTCCATTTTGATGTTCATCAAGCTCATAAACCAAAGGGTTTGCTCCAAAACCATTAATCAACATTTTGATTGTATATGAAATGCAACAATTGCTCTTGCTGAAAATCACCACTGCATTTGCTGATCCTAACCTCATCACTCTCTCCATGTTTTTTTTAACACTAAAAAATCGACCGGATATATTATCGATAAGCTCTATACTTGAGTTGCTTGCTTGCTTAATAATGGAACTTGGAACAACATATATATAGAGGATAAAAATACAAGAATATTTAGTTTATGATAATATCTAAAAGTCGTGTCAAATAGATTTGAAAGTTATTCTTGATTACTATACTTAGATCATATGAAAACACACATCACAACTTTAAAAATAGAAGAAGTGATCAGGAATGGGCGATGAATTTTGAAGGCATTAGTGCCAAAATTCTTTACTTTCTATTGTAACTGTGTAAACAGATTCTCTAAAATATGTCGTCTGTAACATTTTCTTACATAAATTTGTTACTTTTAAGCTTTTTTTTCCTTTAAATATTATAAAAATGTTAAAGAGAGCGTAACATTACAGAAAATATTAGAGACTATCGGAAATTTGATTCCAAAAATGAAAAGAACTTGGCATTTCCGTACAAGAAAAGAGAGAGGAAGGTACACTATAAATGGGACATATATATCCAAATTAGATTCTCAAGTATTGCTAAATAATTTTGTTCTAAACCAAATGGAGATATAGATGCTCTCAAAAATAAATCACATGAAAAATGAATTAAAGAAAAAAAAAAGAATACTAGTGAAGCATATCTAATCATATATATCCATATCATCTAAATGATTCCTCAATAATATATGATTCCTAAAAAAGAAGGCACTCAGATCGTTTGTAGTATTTTTTTATCTTTTATTTAGTATATTTTATTAATAAAATATATCAAATTCAAAATATTTACAGAAAATATTATGAAAAATATTACAAACGATCCAAACGATAGAGGAAGAGATGCTTCTTGGCCGGGCTAAGGGGTCGGTTGGATACATGCATAACTTTTTCTAAAAGGCAAATATCATGTTTAGCAGCAGAACCGTCCATATCATTTGAAGAATATAAATATTTTGAAGTAGTGGTTTTTTTTTCTTTTAAATCTTTTTAAAAATGCTTAGCTTTAATTTGATTAGAGTAAAATTAAAGAGGAAAATATGAAGAATATAAATGAAGACGTAAATGTCTTATTAATTAAATCATATGGATGCCTTTTCAATTCATTTTTAATTAAATCACATGAAAAATGACTATAATAGTGTTCGAGACATATTCTAATGAAATCATATATATATATATATATATATACACGTTAACACAGGGACGGAACAAGAATTAAAATGATAGGGTTGAAATTACACTACAAATTTTAATTTTATTTATATGATGGATACTTTTTAAATATAAAAACTGTTCAAATAATTTCAAATTTAACAAAAAAATATAATATATATCAATCATTTTTCATAATTTTCTAAATAATCATAAGTATTTGCAAACAAAATTTATCGATTTATCCCTTCTTCCTCTTAAAATTCAGTCTCTATTAAAATAACTTTATAACAATTTTCTGACAAAAAAGAAATAGGTTGACCCTTATAAACAAAAACAATTTCTAAATCAAACGCTATCCAATCTGTGGTGAATTACAACTATGGATAAATAAAATACAGTGTCGAGTCGCAGCATTTGCATATATTATGTGGAGTACAATATTATATATTAATAATTATAATTAACTGTTATAAAACTAATGAATACATAGTAGATATTTAAATATATTCCTTAAATTTAATTTTAGAGGTAAATTAATATAGATTCGAATTAATGGAATGGAATCAATATTGATAGCATTTTTGAGAAATGGGATTCTCTTGTCCAACATCCAAATCAGGAAACCACATAGAAAGTCATAATATAAGATAATTACTTATCAATTTATTCCTTGAGATTGATATATGCCTTTTCAAGAGCTATAAGGGCCACTTAATTAATTTGCAATTTTCAAAAGTTGGAGATAATTTTTATGTAGAAAAAAAATACTATATTTTGATTCATGTTATGAAATTAATATTATGAAAAGCGGATGTCGAAATACGTTTTCTGAAAAAAAAAATTTGAGCTCTCAGAATACTAATTTTATTTGAAATTTATGATTTTTCTATTGATTTAATTATATTCTTAATCCTTGTATTTTGATTCTTGAGTTTTATGTTTTTTCCCCTATATACTTTTCTATTTTTATATTTTTATCTCTTGAGCAATTCGTCGTGTCGCGATCATCAAATTCATAATAATTTCTGTAAAACACTGAATATTGGGTTATATATTCGGGAGGTTGAACTGAGATATTTATTTTGACATAAACGTAAGAACTGCTGTCAAGTAGGAGTCGTGAGTGATGGTACGTCGTAGCATTTAGATATAATGAGAATGGTTGTTAAGTAAGGGTAGTAGGTGGTGTCATACATAATAAATCGCGCTCTTGAGTTTGCGGATATTGTTTGTGACAACAATAATCTGCCATAATTAATATTGTAAAACGGGCTGAACCGGTTTGGACCGGACCACGTTTGGCCTGCACTCAAACGGTCCGATTTGGTCCGAACTTATTTTTTATGGGCCGAAATTCATATAATCCATATTCGCCCGCAGATAAACGGGCTAGTACAGGGGCTTTTTTTTTTTTAAGATAAATTATTTTTAAACTTAGAAGTATTAAAAATTAATTTTACTTAAAAAATATTTAGATAATCATAAAAATTATACGAACTTCTAAAAAATAAAATAATTACACATAAATAACATAACTATATATTTTGATATAAATTATTTTTATCCTTAAAAATATTAAAAATTAATTTTCTTTAAAAATATTTAACTAATTATAAAATTACACTAATATCTAAATATGAAACATAATAATTACACATTAATAACACCTAAATAATGTCTTAAAAAACAAAAAAGAAATGGCCATCCCACGATTTGGATCGGACCGGATCGCAAACACACTCAAAACGGACTAATTCTGTTCGGACTGATTTTTGACGAGCCTAATTTTAAAAATTTATATCCGTCTATTTTACGAGCGGTCCGAGTCAGCCTGTGTCCTGTTTTTTACCGTGCTAGCCATAATTTAAAGAAATGTTAAAAATGACTTAGGTTGTAGAAGTTTTCTATATATCCATCTTATTACCAAAAAAATGAAAATTAAAAATTAAAAAAATTTAAAAAATAAAATAAAATAAAGGACTAGGCAACATCTTGCAACCGCACGTTGAAGCTCTCCCGCCAAGCCTTATCAGCTCTTCCTTTACCTTATTATCTACAGAGAGGAAGAGAAAATTGAAGGCAACCGATGTCCACTTTAGCTATGTCCTCTCTTTACACTTGTTTCTTCAAGAATTGCCAATTTGCTTTACAAAACTGTAACAACAGAAGATCTGTCTCTGATTCCAGAAAATGGAGGATCAGGGCCTCTTCATCCGCTGCCCCCGGTGTTGATCTCAGCTCACTTGACTCCGCACTAGCTAAGGTTCACTTTTTTTATGCCAAATTTTTTGTATTTTTTTGTTATTAAATACAGAAATCAAAGGGACTTTATATTCATGTCTCTTTTCGTTTTGCACTTTAAAGTCTGATTCTTGAATCGGCAAGATGGTATGATTGTGGTTCTTATATGAATGTGAAACGGAAATAGTTGTTTTGGTTTTGTGAATTGTGAACTTTTATATGGAACAAATGGTTTTTGCTCTCTTACCTTTTAATTTGCGTAATAGATTGTTTATGGGTACATAATTAGAAGATTCTGACACAGAAGAACGCCTGAAGTTAGTAGATTAAGCCCATTTAAGTATCAGTAATTTTTTTCCTTTTTAAATCTGGGCCCTCATTTTTTGATGGGGACAAAAAAATGCTTACTTTACCTTTTTGAGGTTTAGTTCAAGATTTATTCGGAAAGAAATGACAATGAACAGTTTGAAGTAAGAGTGAGTAGGGGGTATTTTGTTTGGACAGAGCCTATTAAATTGGAATTTGGGAAGACTAATGGGCGGAAAGGTGTAAGATGGACTTCATGGTGTTTTACAACTTACTGGAATATTTACCTCAAATTTGAACAGTGATGTCAGCTGTAGTTGTGGTCGCCACTGAAACAGGACAAATCGCTTTGAGGGATGAATTTATTAAAGGTCAACAAGATTGAAGTTGTCAAGTTTAGCCCATGCCACAAGCTCACATGTTGTTGATATATTGAATCACCCTTTTTAACCACACATGTAAAACTGACATTTTCTGTCTGCTATTTCAATTTGATACATTTCTCAAAGTTTTTCAAGTTGCTTTTGCTTTATGATTTGCCTAATATATTCAATCTCTTTACATGTTGCAGAAAGATAGTGATGCAGTTAAAGAGGCACTTAATCAGCTGAGTGAAATTGGTTGGGCCAAAAACTGGAGTTCTCAGCCGTATGTTTCACGTCGTACGGTTAGTCTCCACTAAGAATTTAGAGTTCTCAGAAAGTTCTATACCAGTCTCATCAGCAAACTTATGCATAAAATATTCTGGGAACAGATATTTATTTCCTGCCTTGGTTAGTTTATATCGTCTTCTGCAGGAAAAATAAAAAATGCAAGTATCTGCAATTTGTGTGACAGACATCTCTACGGGAGTTGACAACTCTTGGTATAAAGAATGCAGAGAATCTAGCAATACCTAGTGTCAGAAATGATGTAAGTTTCTGCAACTCATCTCCATGCTGTATGTTTTTCCAGCTCAAGTGCATTTGCACATAGTATTGGTCCAAAATAAAGGTTATTTTGCTGAATGTTGGTTTTAGTTACCAATTAGGCTTTAAACAAATTGGTGAAGCAGAACTTCTTGGCATCCTGAAGAACTTTCAGCTATATATTGCATAACTGTGTGATTTACATCTCTTTTTGGACATTATTTTACTCTTATAGTAATTAGATTAATGTACTTAATACTGTTTAGCCGACTTGACTATAGCTCCAGGTCATTTCATTAAATTGATTTTATCAGTGATGCAGGCAGCCTTTCTCTTTACAGTGGTAGGAACCACAGGGTTTCTGGGCATTCTAACCAGCCAGCTTCCTGGGGTAATGTTATATCTATGCTATACATTTACTTCCCGTTGTTTACTGTCTCCAGTTAGTTTTGTGCTCTCTGAAGTCTGATAGATAGCAGTTCTGGATTTACACGAGTAATTTTGCTCTCTTATATGAGGTTATGGATACCAATTGCATCTCAAGATTTATTCCTTTCTTCGGTAATGTCTCTTTCAGGATTGGGGCTTCTTTGTGCCATACCTAGTTGGAAGCATCTCTTTGATTGTTTTGGCAGTAGGGAGCATTTCTCCTGGGTAAGTCCATTGTCCTTCAAATTCTTTGAATTGCCTGGACATCTGGTGAATACAATTGAGCCAACAAGGAATATGTTAAACTTTTTAAGTTACGGTTACATATGCAAATTCAAATTACGGAAAAATATTAAAGAAGACGTGTGCAAACCAAACAGACACATAAAGGGAGATGCCGTTGGTCTAACTCTGGTTGTCTTGTCCATGATGTAGACTCCTTCAGGCTGCCATTGGAGGATTTTCAGCAGTTTTTCCTGATTACCAGGAGAGAATTGCTAGACATGAAGCAGCACACTTCTTAGGTAATTTCTTGTGTAATATTCTTTAAGAAAAAATATAGGAAAAAGTTTTATCTGGCGACAATCTTATGGAATAAAAAATTGCAAGCAGTTTCGTCGCGTGTAGAATAGTGATGCATATGCTTGTCTTTCAACAACTTTGTTCGTGAAAATTCCTGATACTAATCAGGTTTCATGTTCCTTTCCTAATGATGTTTGGAATACCTCTTGTTGCACACATTTATAAAATCCAGTCAGAAGCTAATAATTCTTGGAAACACGATTTTTATCTTCTTTCCAAATATAAATTTGGCATCAACGTCTGCCCATAAAGAAATAACTCCTTACTGCTGGCTTTTGGTCCTTTGTGTATAAGCACCCCAGAGAGCTATCCTTACTTTACTCTTTTTCCCGACATTGAGATGTAGCCTAAAGATTAGCATTTGAATACCTTCAAACAAAATCCACGCCTTTATTCGATCAGATTGCACTTTTCGACTTTCATTTCCTTCTGCTGCATTGCCTTGTAGCTTAAATGTCACCACTTTCATTTCAGTTGCCTACCTACTTGGCGTTCCTATCCTTGGGTATTCATTGGATATTGGAAAAGAGCATGTTAACCTCATTGACAAAAGACTGGAGAAACTGATATACAGTGGACAACTTGATGCGAAGGAACTAGACAGGTATCTTTCTAAAAGCTATAGCTTCAGGAGTCTTTTAGATTTTCATTCTGTAACTGTAATCCATTCAATTTCAAACGAAATATAGCATGCAATGCCTTTCTGATCCCTTGAAGCTATAATATAGAACTGCCAGTTGAAACATTCATTTCAATAGAACGAGCACTGGTTTCAGGAGTTAATGTCGTTCACTTACCTCAGAAATCCTCTAGTGGAATCATGGGTTAGAATCTGCCATCCAACAGCAAAAGTGCCGACATAATTTGATAATATTTAGAAGTTGATATCTCGATAGCTGCTTTTATGTACACTAACTGAATTTTAACACTGGTAGAAAGATTGGCATGTCATTTTGCGGGTGATCTGACTAACAAAATGAGTAGCTTGTTGTTGAAAGGTTAACTACCCACAGTACAACCTGGTGTGTGTGCGCTCGTGTGTGTTCTTGGTGTCTTATCTGACTACATGCATGGTTTGATGAAAATACTCATTCTAACATCACTAAGCAACTTTGGTGATACTATATCTAATTCAATGTCCTAACCATTATCATGAGCCCTTTTTCGGTTGAGTTGTAACCCTTAAAGTGTAGGTTAATCCCAATTTTCGGGTCTCTTCTGAACCATTTCTAATGAATGAATCTTTCATCTGGTATCCCTTTCCCTCTCTTTCAGGTTGGCAGTTGTCGCGATGGCTGGATTGGCAGCTGAAGGTCTCAAATACGATAAAGTTATTGGCCAATCTGCCGACCTATTCAGTCTTCAGGTCTGCGTTGCCATCACTAAACACTTTCTTTAAACAAATTCCCAGACATGTAATCTTTACGCTGCCGTTGCCTTCCATCTTCTCAGAGATTCATAAATAGGAGCAAGCCACAGCTTAGCAAAGATCAGCAACAAAACCTCACTAGATGGGCGGTAATTAATACGACTTGAACTTTCTATCCTAGAAACTGTTTTACTTTACTTTTTCGGTTAAATTTTGGAGGAAAATAATCGCGTGGGACTAAATCGCAGGTTCTGTTTGCTGGATCACTGTTGAAGAACAATAGGGTTCTTCATGAAGCATTAATTTCTGCAATGTCAAACAAGGCAACAGTACTGGAGTGCATAGAAGCAATTGAGAAAGCTGGGTGATTCCTCCTGAGTCAAAATTCATCATCATTTGTTGTAGTAAATTCAAATATGGAACTGAAATTACTTATCAATCATGTTATTTTCATCCAAGATCGTATCATATGTTTATAGAGAATGTTACAGACAATCTAAATTGTGTTATTTCGGACGAATATTTCACCATTTGAGTCATGAAAAAGTTCAATTTAGACAAGTCCGAGTTTGGACAATTTATATTGAGCTTTTAACGAGGTGTACTCTAAATAAAACAAATAAAGGGTGATAATAAATTTTTTATATTAATAAATTTTTAATCATACCGTATTAAAGATTGAGACTCGTTTAATTATGACAAATAAGAGTTTAAGCGCGTAATTACTACAAATCTTGTGTATAATTTTTTTTCAAACCTAAACCTTGTAAGTATGACAAAATCTGAATAAACAACATGATCAAAGGAATCCCCAAATACAATGGATTTATCCATCTCTATAAAGAGGTTAAATTGTGCAATATTGAATCCTACGTCTCTTTTTTCTCTCTCTCTTTGATCCGCACTTGGAGTATCACATACTTTATAATGTCTCTATACATCATCACTATTATTATAAATATTATTGCTTTACCTTGTTTCTTCTCTGTGCAGGTTCAATGTCGCACCAAGGGAGTTGGATTGTCCCTTACTGCGAACAATGGAAGGCTTACACGATCGGGAAATGGCATTTCTAGTACAATTTACTTTAACGAGACGGCTCTTTAGTAGAGCACCAGGACACATTAAATTTAAACTAGAATCCGGACGAATCCCTAAATTGGAAAAATAATATAAGGAATATGCATAGAAGTAGCTGCTCTCAAATTCGTCAGAAGGAAGCTTTGGACAGAGGATGCTGTGTGGAAAGAATTTAGGAAAGCAAGCATGTAATAAGCTGAAATCCATTCACATGAAAGGAGTTTTACATCGACTTGTCGAAAAACTAGACAGCCATGAGCCATAGATAGAGAAATCATGAACGGGCGAGGACTTTAACTTCGACGAAAACTTTTAAATTGAGCTTTTTACGGAAATAAGAAAGACTCATATTCTATACGCTTATTGGATAATTTCATTATGTTATGAACTTTTTAAAGTAAGACTGTTTGAAGAGTGTAAAAAACGGTATGCATGAGAAGCAAAAGAGTTTCTATAAATGTATTCAAAAGCTCTGCCTTGCTTTGGAGGAATGTATTAAAACGGTCCTACTACTACACTAGTTATTCCAATTCTTGATAATACCATACTAACCAATTTGGAACTTCACAAGCTATATATATGCCTTCATCCTAAAATTTCCATATCTTGGAGTAATATATAAGAAATTATTCCTGTCTGGAAATCTCATATTTTCTTTATTATTAACTACAATTTGTCAGTTATTTAAGTTGTTCTACACCTATAAAAAAGACTTTAAAATGAATTAAAGACGGAACAAAAAGAATGAACAAAATTCCCCTTAATCCTTCATGGCCGAAAGACAAAATTATTTGGAGCTTTACCTCTAATGCCATATACACTAAAATCTGGTTATAAGATTGGTAGGAATTTTATTAAACGTCCTTGTCCCAATGAAGGTCCTTCCACTCTCTACCAAGATACTAAACTTTGGAAATACATTCATCATCTTCACGTTCAACCCAAGATCAAATCATTCTTATGGAAAGCTATGCTGAATATTCTTCCAACAGAGTTGTGAGAAGATGCTTATTTGAGGGTACTTTTTTGTGTTCACTGTGGGTTTCAATTTGAAGATGATAGACATGATTTTTTTTAGTGTTCTTTTGCAAAAGAAGTTTGGTCATACCTGCTGCTCGGTAGAAAATGAATTCAGAACCCTGCTTTGAATTTCAAAGATCTCATGCAATCCATCTCTATTTAGTATTTGTCGCGCGATTTGTAACTATTTTTGTTACTTGTACATGGTTGATATGGTTTGCTCGGAATAAGCTCTGACATGATGGTTGTCATAAATGCTAGTGCAATTGCCCTCCAAGCTACAGGATAATTTTGCTCCTCCTATGTTAGTGTCTTCTTTTTTTGCCTCTCCCCGATTATGGAAGCCACCTGATATAAGGATTCTTGAAGTTAACATGAACATGGATTTTTCTGGTGACAAGATAGGTATTGGCATAATTATTAGGAATCATCTTAGGATTTCCTTGTTGGCTAAATATATACCTAGGCCAGGTCGTTTCTCTATCGATTATGGTTAATTATTGGGCATTATTGAAGGTTATATTGCAGGTTCCATCTTTGCTGGAAGGATTATTATTGAAAGTGATTCACTTATAGCTATTAGAAGTCTCTCTTCACATGGCGATGACCTTTCGCAGCTTGGGTGTCTCTTTTAATTTTCTTAACAATGTTGATGTGTCTTTAGTCTCTTTTTCTCATGTTTACAGATCAGGCAATGGCCCTGCCTATCTATTAGCTAAGGATGCTCTAATATATGATTTTGTTCCGGAATAGTAAGATTTCTTTAGATTTTAATAACATATAACTCATTTTTCTTTCAACAAAAAAGAAAAAAGAAAAAGAGATTCTTACCCGTCAAAGTTTAAATTCTTGTTCATGTTAAAAATTAGGCTTGGATCTTACTCCACCGTAAAAGGTACCTCTGGATATTTGGGGCTCACAGTGCCTCATGCCTAAGATCTAAAAGAGATTAAAATGTTACGCTTGAGTTTATCTCAACTTCCAAAGAGTATTTCAAGAGGGAAGGATTGTCGAATCTTATTATAAAGAGTTTAATTTATTTCTCATCTAAATGTATCGTGGCAAGTTAGTAGCTCAATGGTAGAAACACCTCTTAAAAGATCAGAAGTCCTGGACATCTATACCGTGAAATTATACAGGACTAGCCACTAGGCATCCGCAGGTGACTCAATATGATTTGGTCTAATATTAGACTAAGTGGCTCTGATACCGTGCTAAAATCTAGAACTTAGGTCTAAATTCATCCCAAAAAATATCTAGTGTCCAAACTTATAAAGAGTTTAATACTCCCTCCATTTTTTTTACTTATCACATTTTACACATCACACTGTTTAAGAAAATACAAAATTTTAGTCTTTTTTTCCTTGTATAGACTAAAATGCCCGTCATAGTTTCTCTTTTTTCATTATTATTTCTACTAATTTCTATGTTAGAATTTATTATTAATAGGAGGGTATTATAGGAAAAAGTTTAGTAAATATTGTCTTAAATATAATATGACAAGTAAAAGAAATACGAGAACACCCTTTAAAAAAAGAAAAAAAAAAAAAAAGGGTATATAAGATTTGGTTACAAGGTGGCGTTGGAGTATTCCTATATAGCTGGAAAATGGTCAATTTTCATGTCTTCTTGATCGAAGGGAACAAACATTACGACAAAGGAAAGCTTTGACAACGAGGAAAGATGTCAAAAAACAATCCATAAAAACAAAACTTTCTTTCTTAGCACTCTAAAGTTGTTGCATGAGAAGAGTTGGTCCGAATGAGACATCTTTTGAGGTTCTTCTCGGTACCTCAAGAAATGGAGGATTACACACTTTTAGAACTGGATATCTGTAGAGTTGTCTCAACACGAACAGCCCAAATACCATATTAAAATTTAAGTTTAGATTTAACTTGTCCTAAACCCAAGCCTTTATAACGAGTCGTTATTTCTCAAACACTAGACATGTGGGATTCTCGAACGCGTTTGTTACCAAATCAACCAAACAACATTTTCCAATTTCCTAGTATATATATGTAGCCAAAGTAGTTCAAATACTTTCATCCTAGCATCAAACAACACCAAGGTTTTTGGAAATGGCTTCTTCTTCTGGTTCTAAATTTCCATGTCCAAAAGCCATTGGAATCTTCCTTGTGTTCATGACATTGTCTTTCTTTCCTCAATATGCTCAAGCCATAACCAGACACTATGAGTTTAATGTATGTATTTATTTATGAATTGCTTAGTTATTTACGAGATTCGTAATTTTGCTTTATCTTTTTCTATATATAATATTTGTTTATAACTTTGTCGTTATTTCAATTTATGTAGTTTGTGGCAAAATCCAAGTTCGTTAATTAGTTTGAACTTTTTTTTTATCAAAATTACTCAGAAAAAACGTTTTTCTTTTAACTATTCTTTTAATATCTTCTTGTAAACTTAATCGTTTTTACTAATTTATAAAGAACGCAACATAAATATATGATTTTTCATTAGATTTTGTCTCGAACTTCATCACATATTGACATAATATCAATGTTAAAAGAAGTTTCGTGTCTAGAAAAGATATATAAACAAAATTTATATAAGAATAAATAGCGAGTTTATGTTTTTTATTTTTGTTGATTGCAATTAATCTTTTCTTTTCCTGACAGATAACCATGAAAAATGTCACAAGATTATGCCACACTAAGAGCATAGTAACCGTGAACGGGCAATTTCCAGGGCCTCGCATTGTGGCAAGGGAGGGTGATCGCCTGCTTATTAAAGTCACAAACCATGTCCCCAACAATATTAGTATCCACTGGTATTTTTTTTTCTCTATTTTTTGCGAAATAAATAATTACATTAAAACAATATAAATAAATTATACTAATGGATAATTAAGAGATATGACTAGGGGATAGTAATGGGGCGGGTGGGGGTGAAAACTCGGACCACGTTTCGAAAAAAGTAGCCTACTTGTTGAAAGATAAGAGTACCCCGACCCCATTTCTACTTCTCTATTTTGTTTCTATTCCCAGCTCATTCCCGTTCTTAGGTATAAAATTCATCTCCATCTCCATCCCTTCATTTTTTAGCCCCTTCTCTAACTAATCCACGCCAAATCCACTGGGGAATTGGAAATCTAAGTAAGGATTATATAAATTATTTTCAATGTCCAGAGATCAAAATAGAGATTGACCGAATATGAGGTTTAGTTTAATATTTTCTTTTATTTTTTCAATTTTTCTTTTACTATTTAAATTAATATTTTACTTAAAAAATTATATATATTTAAAATGGAGATAGGTGGGGATGGGACAGGATCCTCGTCTTCAACCCATCCATAAGTTTAGATACAAAATTCATTTCTATCCCCACCTGGATCCCCAATCAAACTGGAATCAAACGAGTTGAGATGAGTTGAGGACGGTTGAGGAAATTTTGAAAACTTTATAATTTTTAGTTATTTTATATTTAATCCCTCCTAATTTTTAGGATATCTGTAATTGTTTGAACAGTTTTGTACTTGGAATGCATGTATAAAATAGACGAAATTCTATCAAAATTTTTATTGTTCTTCAGCCTCCTAACATTTTTGTTCTAGTTCCGTCCCTGCGAGTGAGTACCTAGTTAAACCTGTTTCATTGCCATCCCTAAATATGTGAATATTGATAATTGCTTTATTGATTGATTTCAACAGGCATGGAATTAGGCAGCTTCAAAGTGGGTGGGCAGATGGACCAGCATATATAACACAATGTCCAATTCAAACTGGGCAAACATATGTGTACAATTACACCATTGTTGGCCAAAGAGGAACCTTGTTTTGGCATGCTCATATTTCTTGGCTAAGATCAACTGTTTATGGTCCATTGATTATTCTCCCCAAGCTTAATGTTCCTTATCCTTTCACCAAGCCATACAAGGAAGTGCCCATTATCTTTGGTAATATATATTCCCGATTCTCCTAATTATAATCTCCTAATTATACTCTGCAGATAAATAAGAAATCATCAAAACGGGATTGATCTCTCATTAATAGTATTAAGAAAGACAGAATGAAGTCCGCATGAGTGTAGCTCAGTTGATTTTGGGACTGCAGAGTTAATACCAAAGTCGGCAGTGTGGGAATTTCAACCTCTCCAATGTAGGGGTGGTTCCTTGTGTGCACCAGTGTCTGGCCTCCAGTCTGCAGAGCTGCTGAGTCACCATGATTTACATCTTCTACCTGGGTATCGAACAGTCTGGTGGGGACTGGGGTTCGCAGTGGTAGAGGAACTGGATTGGAAAAAAGAGGGATTCTAGTTGTAAGATATCTAATGAAACCGTCGCTGGAATTGAGATTTTATTCAAAGAGAAAGATCTCAAATATCTCGAGGATCTCAAATATCTGGAGTTTCTTTTTATATATTATATGGATGATCCGACCCGCAAAGACGTAGGCGAGGGATTTCATCTTTTGGTACCAAGAAAGACAGAATGAATCGTAATTAGGAATGATAACTCTATTTATAGGAGAATTACCTTGTTCTTCAAGAGAAATAGTATATGATATAATCAATTAACCCTTATAATAAAGGTTATTTAGAGTTAATAATTTAATTAGGAATATTTAAACTTCATGAGTTGAGCCCCGAATATTTATTCTGATGGGTTTCTTTACTCAATAAAATCCAATAATCTGAGCCCAAATATATAATCGATAAGTTGTCCCCATCAATCACTTAAAAATTAGTTGACTTATCAGTTTCCTTCAAATTTTTCTACATATATTTTTATAATTAATTAATTTTCATAACTTAATATATATTTTTTAAGTGTGAAATATTAATATCTGGCTTTTTAATTTTGTAGGTGAATGGTTTAATACTGATACTGAAGCCATTATTAGCCAAGCTTTACAAACAGGTGGAGGTCCAAATGTCTCTGATGCCTACACCATCAATGGACTTCCTGGCCTTCTATACAATTGTTCTTCAAAAGGTAACGGCTTCAAAATAATTTATGACTTAAATAAGTTAAAATTACGTATACTGACTTAATGATTTTTCTTCACAGATACGTTTAAGTTGAAAGTAAAGCCGGGAAAGACTTATCTTCTTCGAATGATCAATGCTGCACTTAATGACGAATTGTTTTTCAGTATAGCAAATCACAGTCTTAAAGTCGTTGAAGCAGACGCAGTTTACGTAAAGCCTTTTGAAACAGACACGATTCTGATTGCTCCCGGACAAACGACAAATGTTCTTCTGGAGACTAAACCTAGTTTCCCTAGTGCCACTTTTCTCATGATTGCTAGACCTTATGTCACAGGTCTTGGCACCTTTGATAACTCCACTGTTGCTGGAATTCTTGAATATGATCATCCCCATCTCTCAATTAAAAACCTCCCACTCTTCAAACCAACATTACCGGCTTTAAACGATACTTCTTTCGCCACAAATTTTTCAAATAAATTGCGTAGTTTAGCTAGTTCTCAGTTCCCGGCTAATGTTCCTCAGAATGTGGACAAAAGTTTCTTTTTCACTGTGGGATTAGGAACAAACCCATGTGATCAAAGCCATGGTTGCCAAGGTCCTAATGGAACAAAATTTGCAGCATCAATTAACAACATATCTTTTATACAACCCACAAAATCCCTTCTTCAATCTCACTATTTTGGTCAATCAAATAGTGTTTTTAGCCCAAATTTTCCAATGAATCCATTGCATTGGTTCAATTATACTGGAAATCCTCCAAATAATACAATGGTGGGAAATGCAACAAAAGTTATGGTACTTGCTTACAATACAAGTGTGGAATTAGTTATGCAAGATACTAGTATTCTTGGAGTAGAAAGCCATCCTTTACATCTCCATGGCTTCAATTTCTTTGTGATTGGCCAAGGTTTTGGAAACTATGATCCGAAAAACGACCCGAAGAAATTCAATCTTGTTGATCCGATTGAAAGAAATACGGTTGGTGTTCCTTCTGGAGGATGGGTTGCGATTCGATTCTTGGCGGATAATCCAGGAGTTTGGTTTATGCATTGCCATTTAGAAGTTCATACTAGTTGGGGATTGAAAATGGCATGGCTTGTTTTGGATGGAAAGCTTCCCAATCAAAAACTCATCCCTCCTCCAGCAGATCTTCCAAAATGCTAATTGAGAGAGCCATTTTGTTGCCAGGCTTCCATTTTTTCTGCTGCATTGTATTGTAATCTTATTGAACTTTGATTAGGAAAAAGTGATGAATGGATATGAATCAGCCCTTTTGTAATCTTGAGATTTATGAATAAATTTTGCTCACATTCCCTTTTGTAAGCTTGAATGTTCAATTGCTTATAAAGTAGGTTGTTAAATATTGGGCGTAATGATTTTATTTAAGTAGCCGATGTGGGGTTTTCAACACACCCTCTCACGCCCAGACTGTTTATTTGGGCTTGGAGCTAACACGGGCAGCCCAACGCCCAAACTGATCATTTGAGCCAACATGGGCAGCCCAACGCCTAGACTGATCATTTGGGCTTGGAGCCAACATGGGCAGCCCAACGCCTAGACTGATCATTTGGGCTTGGAGCCAATACGGGCAGTTGGTACCATGTTAGAATTTGTGTTTGGGTCTAACTCACCCCAAAATGTATCACGTCCAGGCTGATATCACCCCGGACTTGTAGCATGGCATTTTGCAGGGATTGGATATCTGAGCAGGTGGGGCAACACGGGCAGCCCAATAACTGGTTTTGATACCATGTTAGAATTTGGGTTTGGATCTAACTCACCCCAAAATGTACCTCAAAAGGGGAGGGACTGCCCAAGTCTTTATAAGGAGTAATTATTTTCTTTAATTAGCTGATGTGGGATTTTGAGCGTGACATTCTGTAGGATTAGACATCTGCGTGGATGACCCAATACGAGCAGCCCAACAACTGGTTTTGATACCATGTTAGAATTTGGACTTGGGTCTACCTCACTTCAAAAGATACCTCAAGAGGGGAGGACTCTCCAAGTCATGATAAGGAGTAATTATTTTCTTTAATTAGCCGATGTGAGATTCTCAACACATAATCACTCTCACAAATAAACATATGCGCTATTAAATAAATATGTTCAAAACACAACAAAAAGCATCTAAAAAAATAAAGTTTCCAAACAGTAATAAATATATACACCGTCAGTTTAAAAATTAGGCACTCTTATTTATGAAATATGCACTTTCACTTATAAAATATGAACTACTAAATAAATAAGTTCAAATAAAAAAAACACAAAATAATTACATAAAAAAAAAAAAACATCAAAGAAAAGCAACAAACTAGAAAAGAAATTAGTCAAAAATGAAATCCCTTTAAAATTTTCACAAGCTTTAATTTTAAACATGGCCTCCCTATTCCTAGATTTCTTCCCCATCTCTCTCTCTCTCTCTCTCTCTCTCTCACCGCCGAGACACCATCTTTCTCTTAGAATCCACTTCTCTTCTCTCTCATCCTCTGTGCTTCTTTTTTATCCCACCCTTTAAATTTTCAAAATCACCCACCAGATTAAGTATTGCTGCTGCTTCAGAACGGAAGAATCAAATCTATCTGATGCTCTATTCTTGCTTTATCAGCTCTTAACAGGGTAAATTTCTTCTTGTTATTCTTGCTTAATAGTTGGATTTTGGCCTATATTTGCGGGAGGGTTTTACTATGGGTTTTATGTGGGTCTGCAAAGACTACAATGCCAAAGAAATTGGTTGTTTTCTTTTGATTAGTCTATCACACAAAGGAGTTTAGCCTATCAGCTGGTTCAGGTTTGTATTAGAAGTTTCCTGTGTTCGATAGAGAATTACAGACTATGGACCTTTCACTGTGAATTTATGTTAATAGAGCTGTGAATTTACGTGTCAAGTTACTGCCTCTGTTAAAATGTAACACTCATATCTTTCTTTTATTTTGAATCTCTTTATGTTTAATTTTTTGGATATATAGGCTGTGTATAGTTTTAGAAGTTAAAACCTTTCACCTGAAACTTTTGTCTTTGTTTCAAATATTGAAGCTTTAATTTGTTCTCTGTTGTTAGCACTATTGCTTTTGTTCATCAATGTTTACTTAAATGATTATGGTGTTCCACATTTGGGGCTATTCTAATTTATAAGGTGACTCTATCTTGATTTTTTCCCTTTTTGGTTGTGTGGCCAGGCATGCCACTTTCTGTTTTCTGAACAGATATTGGTGCCTTGGGTATGGGAATCTTCATATACTGGCGAATCTTTGTTTTTGAGATGTTTACAATTTACTGAATTTAACTCTTATGAAATTACTACTGTTTCTTGTAATCTCCTTCTGCAATGTATTAGAACTTTGGTTTGCTTTTTTCTACAAGCAGTTAGTCACATTTGCAGAACTGTAGTGATTGATACTTTCATCTATGGAGCTCTGAAAGTCCAAATAATGGGTTTTCAATTTCTTGATTTTCTCTAACTACAGAAACGACGAATAATATGAATGTTCTTGCAAGTGCAACGTTGAGTTTAGCCCCTATACAGCCACCCAAAAATCCGTTGCAGTTGAAACAATCCAAATGTTCTTCCATTGTCAGTTTAGGCATTCCAATATCCCACGAGTTTGGTAGGAGGTAACATTTTTGTTTTAAACCTCCAAAATAGATTCCTTTTCAATTCCCAATCTTTTTTCGTGCCTCAACTTTATTTGACTTCATCACAGGTGTGAATTTTTTGATATGCACAAGGAACTAGTACCATATGCTAATGCTTGGGATTGGCAGAAGGAAATTGTGAAGCAGAGGAAACTTTTGATTGAACGTGAAGAAGACTTTTCAGATACATTAATTATTTTGCAACACCAACCTGTCTATACATTGGGTACTGGCAGTTCAGAAGCGTATCTGAATTTCGATATGAAGAATGCTCCATTTGATGTGTATCGTACAGAAAGAGGGGGTGAAGTTACATATCATGGACCTGGCCAGGTACATTCTGCTTTAGTTGCAAGTTATTTCTACCTAATACTGGCCCTACGTAAAGTGCTAACTATAAAAGTGACCAAGTGGTTATGTTTCATATTATAGTGGTCTTGCCATTACATTTTTGCTCTTTTGGACTTTGAACTCAAGCATAGATTGTTTCTTGATTTAAAACATGAAAATTTCAGCAACGAATTGGTTCTGACCTTTCTTTGTGGGTGAGAGTTTAGTTTCAATATCTGAAGGTTATAGTTGAAGTGTGAAATATAAGATCCGTATAATCTGGTAAAATGTCATTGCCACATATGAAATGATCTTGTTTGACACCATATTGCTGAAGTGACCATTACCTTAAATGCAGCTTTTGCTAACTTATCATGCATATCTTTCCTTGCAGCTAGTTATGTATCCGATAATCAATCTCCGTTATCACAAAATGGATCTTCATTGGTACCTCAGGGCTCTGGAAGAAGTGATCATTCGTGTTCTCTCCTCAACATTTTCCATTAAAGCTTCACGCATTGATGGCTTAACTGGTGTTTGGGTTGGTAAGCTCATCATTCTATGGCTAATGTTTCTGTGGCACCAGGGGTTTACTTTTATGTAAAGGTTTGAGCTTTTCAAATGTGATCTTAAACTATTTTGCCTGGAGATAAATATTAAAATCAGATGAGTGATCTGCTATCTTTTTAATGTGAATTTTATAGTTGATATCTCTATATCTTGTTTTTGTTATTTGAAGAGAACAAATGGGGGTGTTTTGCATGACTTGAGGGGTTGCCAAGATAACCAGTGTGGGGATTTGAATGCCTAATTGGATTTGTTTTGCTGTTTTGTGATGATTTCAAGCAGAACCAGCTGCTTTAGACATTTAAGAAATGTGAATAAGGATCTAAGGACCCTGTGCTAGACTGGGGGCAGAATTTGGTAGACTTAAAAATCTGCAATTTTAAGGTTTCTAAATATCCAATTGAAAGAAAAGCATTCTAGATAGGAAATATAAGTTGTATATTTTCATTTTATGGGATAACTAATAGCCATTTCTTGTGTCTTTGGCACTTGATTCTTTTTTGCCGTGAGAAATAAGTACTACTGGTAATATTTATTGTCTTGAAAAAACATTGATGCATTAATTTCTGTTACTCCTTAGACTATTCAGTTCCTTGTGCCTTTTTGAAGGTTAAAAAAAAGGCCCTATAATTACTTTTTGTTCTTTTATCTTCTTCCTTCTTTACTATTGGATGGGTTTATTTAGAGAAATTAGCTATATAGTCGTGAACTTTTATTTTAGTTGTTATAGCCAAGAACTTTTATTTTATGTTTTTTTAGACAAACTAAAATATTGCAAATTTATAACAATTTAATGAATTCATAGTAATATTGGATGCAGTTTTTGCACAATTTTATAAATAAAGGATTTAGTTATTTTTTACCATCCTATTGGATCCATATGTCAAAATGCTTTAAATTTTATCGTGAAATTTCTAAATTGCTATACTTGCAAAGTCGAAATAATTCACACTTGTGAAAAGATAAAATAAAAAATATTGGCTATAAACAGAAGAGTAAGGCTATATATAGTCAAGTTGTCGTTTATTAATGTCCTGGAAAAACTTTGATGTATTAATTTCTGCTACTCCGGAGGGTGCTATGTTTTCCTTCTGCCTTACTCTCGCCTTAACTCCTTATTGTACTCTGTTAGTGTTATTTGTATGATCATCTTTCTCCAGACTGCTTAAATGCTTTAGTCTAACAACTTGAATCTTTCAGGAGATAAAAAATTGGCAGCTGTTGGTATAAAAGTATCTCAATGGATAACATATCATGGCTTAGCATTAAATGTCACAACAGATCTGAGACCTTTTTATCAAATTGTTCCATGTGGGATTAAAGATCGTCACGTTGGAAGCATAAAGGGGCTGCTTTGCAATGTTAATGAATCTGAAGTTGAAAATAGAGACCATATTAGTGACCACCAACTTATTGATCTGACTTCCAAGTCTTTGGTTCATGAGTTTTCTGAAGTTTTCCAAGTTGACCTCCATCATATGCAGAATATGCCTGTTCCTGTTGGGATTTCTAAAGGAAATACCATGGAGAATATCCAGAATATGTTTCAATGACTTGATGCCTATATCAGACTCTACAATGCCGTAGATAATGAGAAAGCAAAGAGAAAAAGGTAAACAAGAATGGGAAGCAACTAGAATTCAAAGAAGGAGACTTGATTTGGCTTCATTTGCAGGAAGAGAGATTTTCAGGCAAGAGGAAGAATAAGTTGATGATGCCTTCAAAGCCCTTGCTAAGTGTGGAGATAATGACTATAAGATTGAGCTCCAAGAGATGAATATGGTGGAGTAATTGGATGCTATATTCAACAATGATTATCTATCACCTTATTTGGATGAGGGCGAATTCTTTCAAAGAATGATGCAGGTGCACGTAGGCTTTTAAGTCATGAAGATTTATGCGGGAAGATGTTGGGCCCTTCAAGGATTATTTGGGCCTTCTTACAATTAATAATGGAGTCTACATGACTATGCTCTTGTGGGCTCACACAATCATTCCCTCAAAATCGGACTTTGGTGTTCTAAAAAATATGTATAATTAATTGAATTAACATAGGATAGATATAGTTTTCATCAATTTGAGTTAGGATTTACACCAAAGAATTGGGTAAAATCAAAGTTATACATTGTGATTCATAGGTGGGGATTGTGAATTGTTGTTACTTTAGATAGAAGTGATTTTATCCTTGGGGGTTTGATGGAGTTGGATACTCATTTTTTTATAGTGGAGGTTTTAGTGTTGGATTCAAGGGTCCTGATTTTTTTATTTTTTCTTCGTCTTGGAGAGATTTTCCATATAAGAATTCTTTGTGTTCTCTTGTTGCTTATTTTGCTTTATTTGCGTGTTATTTTTTGCTTTCAGTGATTATTATTTCGGGTTCGTATTATATTCTTGCAAATTAGGAGAATTTGTCAAGATTATTGGTTTGTGGCTTTTGTTGTTTCTTTATTATCTTGAACAAATTGTTATTGTTATAATTTTCTTTTAACAATTTTAGTAGTGACAGTGTGAGAATTTCAATATTTGGGATAGTTCCTTGTGTACAGTATGTAGCAGTATGTAGCGAATTTCAATTTGTAGGGCTGTTGAGTCATCATGATTAACATTCTTCAGTTGCGAGATGGGCATTCTAATAAGGGAGGGAGATGGATTTACAAAATCAGGACTCCTTTATAGAGGAGTAAAAGTTTAAGCCTTTATTTGAAAAATGTACACCTTTCTAGGGACCTATTTGAAATTAACCCATGGAAAAATGCCACCTAAGTGGAGAGTGGCCGTGTGCTTCCTCCAACAGCTTTCTCCTTCATTCCCAAACAGGTGAAAAATGTCCGCAACCACCACCAGCCAACCACCGGCGGACGCTGAATCTCAGCTGATTCCAAATCTTCCAGATGATGTTGCTTTAAACTGCCTAGCTAGAGTTCCAAGATCCTTCTATCCCAATATTTCACTAGTCTCAAAGTCATGGCACTCCACCATACGTTCTCCTGCACTCTTCACAACTCGATCCCTACTAGAAACAACCGAAACTTCACTTTTCCTCAACGTCCGCATCGGTGCCTCTTTCCGTTGGTACACTCTTCTGCCGAATTTCTCGAAAAGCCCACAAAAATTCCTTGTTCCTCTGCCTCCTATCCCCTCCCAGCCAATCGGGCCGGCGATTGCTGTTCTTGGTCCGAAAATATATGTAATGGGAGGGTCGGTTAATGAAATTCCATCGAATTCTATGTGGGTTTTTGATTGTAGGTTTAACAGATGGGAGCCCGGTACGAAGATGAGGGTAAGTAGGGAGTTTGCTGCGGCAGGAGTGGTAGGTGGGAAGATTTATGTGATGGGTGGGTGTGTTGTAGATAACTGGGCGCGGTCAATGAATTGGGCTGAGGTTTATGACTCTGTGGCTGAGACTTGGTCCCCTGTTCCTAGCCCCATTGAAGTGAGGGAGAGATGGATGCATGGGAATGCAGTAATAGGAGGGAAAGTGTATGCAATGGCAGACAGAGGTGGACTGGTGTATGATGTAGCTTTAGGGGAGTGGAGAAATGTGCCCAAGAGGCTTGATTTAGGTTGGAGAGGACGTGCCACAGTGGTGGGAGAAGTGTTGTATTGTTATGATTATTTGGGGAAGATTAAAGGTTATGATGTGGAGGTTGATGCATGGAAGGAGTTAATGGGTGTGGAGAAAGGGTTGCCTAAGTTCTTATCCGGGGCAACAATGGTGAACTATGATGGAAAGTTGCTTGTTGTTTGGGAAGGGAAGGATCTTGGGAAGGAAGTAGAAATAATGTGTGCTGAGATTGAGGTTTTAAAGGATAAAGATGGAATTTTGAATGGAAAGATTTTATGGTCTGATGTGATTCTTGCTGTTCCTAAAAGGTCAGCAATTGCACATTGCTTGGCAGCTCGATTCTGAACTTCTGATGGATGCCTAATATTCAATAACAGGTTATATATGATGCTTCTCTGTTAAGAGTCTTTAGCACTTTTAGCTTGTGATTTGCATCTATCATAGTTTATGCTTCAGAAATGCTCATCCGCTGTGGATTTTAGCTATCTTTGAATTACAACTGTTAATCATACTTTGCACTTTTTGCATAACATACCTTTCCATAACTGTTAATTGTTTTGAAGCTACAGATAGTTAATGATGCTTTAGCTTCTAAAAGCTTGCTTCTTGTTAAACTTAAGACCCTAACTCTTCTGATTGTGTATCAAAGCTACTGGTGAAAATAAGTTTTGGAGAGAAAATTTTCGGCTGGCAAGAATCCATCTGTCTAGTTCAGTGATATACATTGAACAAAGCTAATTTTGGATTCCTTATGGAAAGAGATTGTGTAGGGGAAAGGCAGAATGTTTCATTCACTAGTTACATGGAATTGAATGTTTACTAATATCATAAAAGAGAAGATTTTTAAGAGCTACGAGCTGAAAGTTAGTGAACATTTGGTTTGGATTTTAGTGTGGAATTCTAGGTTTTGGTAAATGGTAGATTGTTTGTGAGAGAAGATGTGTGGCCAAAGTAGAAAAATAAAAGGGTTTTGGATTTTAAATCCAATCCAAATGCACCCTAGTTAATATTTTGGATTATGGTAATAGGATTAGATAATCAAGCCTCAGCCATCAATTATTTGACTTGGCTTTTCCAAATCATGCTTCATTGGTATATTTCTGTTAAGAAATGTTCCTTGTTGATGTTTTAATTTGTACATGTCATCAATGTTATTGACCTTTTATTGATTTTATGGTTGTTGCATTTTAGATCATGAAGATTGTTTATAAGCTATTGGCATGCACCTTTTTCACAAGTTTATTCATTCGATTATTTCCCTGGAGTTTTGCACATGTCGGATCAAGGTTGTGTGGCCTAATATAGCTTTGAGCTGCACGAGCTGAGGGCTTCTATTTTTGTTGTTTTTCTAATCCTTGGGACTGTTCTCTTCCTTGTCTTTCATCTCGAGTTTTATGAAAAAGGTGTTAATAAAAGCAAATTCCCATTTTCAAAGGAGTGTGTGCTACTGAGGAGTTCAGCATATCGTCTGGTTCAGGTTTTTTTATCAGAAGTTTACAGTGTTCGATAAAGAATTTCAGACCGTGGACCAGTTCTTTCATTGTTCTCAAGTTAATAGAGCTGTGAAATTACTCGGCAAGTTACTGCCATCTGTTGAAATGCAACATTGTCGTCTTCCTTTCAATTTGAATCTCTACAATATCTATGCTGTGTATAGTTTTAGAAGTTAAAACCAATGTTTTCGTCTTTGTTTCTGAACAACAATGAGAGTGATTAATTGAATATGTTTGATGAGTACTTGGGTTGAAGATGGGAGAGAAGATCCTTTCAACAAGATGGAAATCTACTCCTGCAAAATTGACAAGCCCCACAGGGTTCTTGGTGCCATGAAATCTGTGCAAGTTTCAACACTTTCCGGATATTTTTGGATTTACTAATGTTTGTTTTGCCAGGAAACATGATTTGAATGGAATTGCCAGTTACAACCAAGGATGGAATCTGCAGGGAGGCAAAATCCCTGGCTCACAAGGCCCTACCAAACTGTATAACGCCTAAGTGTATGATTGTTGTGGCCAACTCTGTAACCTCAGAACTGAGCTACACGCATGCGGGCTGTAGGGCCAGCATTTCTTAATAGGAGACCAAAAGTTTACTTTTCTTGTCTAGTTTAAGCTTTTTCTATAGTTAAACTTCTTTACTCTGAAGAGAATTTGTTTGTACAAATGAAGTGAATCTCATTGAGATATGTACTATGTAAAATTCTGCAGAAACAAAATTGAAGGCATATATATATATATATTAAGAAACCATAACTCTATATAATCAACCATAAATTGTCTAGCACAGAAGGAGAAAAGAAAAAGAAAAAACACTTGTTCTATGTATAACTTTGTTATCGGCTCTCCCTGTTTCATTTCCTCAAGAGGTTCTCAATCTGTACAAGTGCCTGTTGATATGCCAAGAACAAAGTTAGCCGATATGGAGAGAGAGAGAGAGAGAGAGAGAGAGAGAGAGAGAGAGAGACCTCGATTGCAATTGCAGCAGGAGTGATATTGTTAACATCTTTGCATCCTAGTTTGGCTGCTATAGCTGCAAAATGAAAAAAGAAACCAACAAATGAAAACATAGTGTGGGCAGGGGAGGGGTACGGCAAGAAGCCTAAGAAAATGGTTTCAAGTCATACTCTCAAGGGAAACTCTGGCACTCGCATTGGCATATGCTTCTCCTCTCTCCTCAATAATGGTAGATAAACGCTTGAAAGCCTGCAAGAGAATTAAGCCGACTTAATAAATGACTACTTATCATCAATTCAGTAACGAAATCTCCTTAATCAATTTTCTTCCCCTATATTAATTTGAACCTGTGTATATGGATCTCCAGATTCACCATCCAAAAGAGGACGAGATTTAGTTCCTACTTTTGCAATTCTCCGAGCCAAAGCTTCCAAGGGCACGTCTAACCAAACACTAATACCTTTGTGCATGTATTTCCTAACAAGAAAAGAGCATCATAGGAACCAGAGAATTTTGTAAATAGATGATTAACCACGTCAAAGGAAACAGCGAAAGGTGAATATCAACATCTCTAATGATAATACCAATTAATGGGCCGAACAACTACACCCCCACCTGTGGAAACAACAAGTCGTTGCATTGAAGACAGCTTCTGTAACACCTCAGTCTAAAAAACAAAAGCATAATAACTCAATATGATTCAGCAAAGAGATAAATTGCTATGATTAAAATCTGACCTCATTGTCCCTAAAGAATGCTTCACCATAAAGCTTAAAGATTTCAGCAACAGTAGTTCCCCCAACAGACTGCTCAATTAGTGTGTCACTGATACACCATGAGAGAAAAGGACGGATGCATAGCAGGAGAAGTAAGAGTATTTTCAGCAGAATGTGTGACGATAAAAACAAAGATGGGATTATCTAAAGCCCGAATTTGGAACAGGAAACTAAATATCTCTGACAAAGATATCTTCTAATTGTTTATATGTAGCAACAAGAAGTGTAAGGCAGCAGTATAATAGTCATAAAGAGGGAATGATAACGATGGGACAAACCAGTCAAAGAATGAATAGCCAAGAACTTCAGACAGAACCCTGCCAACAGTTGTTTTCCCAGAGCCCATCATTCCTGCAAGATGCATGATGTTAAAAGAAAAAAACTCAAGGATCTGATGGCTGAGTATGACTTGCACACTTATAATGTCCTTTTCTTTTTTCTTTTTTTTTTCGATATTCAAGTCAACTTTAGGAATTTTATCATTGAATGAAGAGATAATAAAAGGATGTGCAATCATCATGAACTAAAGTTAAAAACAATAGCTTTCCATTTCCTAAGCAAATAGATTTTAGTGCAATATTGTGGGGGGGAGGGTTGTGGGGTGGGGTGTTGGGAACACTTCAGACTCGTGAATAAACAACCTAATCCAAGGACATGGAATATTTTCATCTATGGTTCTTTTCAGTGGTGTCCTTAACATTACAGCAGTAGCAAACAAGATTGTTGGACCAAAATAACGATGTGATGGCACTGCTTCCTCTACAAGGAAAGGCAGGTAACAAGAATTCAGCAGAGGAAGTGCTAGTAAGCACTGAATAACAAGTCTAAAGTTCGCAATCTATCCCCATTAAGGATGTTGCTTAATATCTTGTTTCACAAACTATCAATAATAATCGGTTCCATAAAGCTTAATACCTTGCTTCCCAAACATTCATACATCATCAAACTCCTTAATCAAGATTACAACTAAAATATTTCAGAAGACCTTCCAAGTATCAAATCTAATTTGACTTTTTATCGTTTACAATTACTTGGAAAAGTAACTACCATGATCCGATGGTTGTTTGTAAAAGGTTCCCAATGGAAGTACAAGCAGATAACTTGGTAATGTGAATTCAGAAATATGCCCTGCTGATTAAGGTCATTAAATGGGGTGCGATTGTGCAGGTTTTTCCCAGGAATCAAGTTCATCTTCCTATTTTTCTTTTTCGGTGAAGAATTTTTCTTTTTCCTTCTTTAAAATAATTGTTGTAAATTAAAGATGGTTTCTACTAACAATTTCTTCTAGTGAAGCGTCCACTAATCTCAGATCAAAGTAAAGACTACCTATTTGATGAGAAATGTAACTAAGCAAACAATCATGACAAGGTCATAAAACATTTGGTCAAATCTCCATGGTCAAAGTTAGAATCACAAAGATAAGTGAACAAGGAAACTCACCAACAAGATATATACAACGTCCATCTAGATATGGTTCAATCTCTTCTGACTTCTTCTACAATTTTAGCAAGAACAGGAAGAGGTTTCAGAAACTACACAGAAAAAGACCCTTGCAATAAGCATCCCATAGGAAGAATTTGCAAAGATATGCAAGACAAATTTTGGACTGGGGGAAAAGAGGGGGAACTCATTTCTCTATGCATATGCTTAAATAAAGAACATCAATGTCAAGAATTATATTTATACCTTTAAAAGTGTAGCTTCTTCAGAGGTCACTGGAACACTTTCAGACTCCAGCACTGAAGCTACAACAAAACCAAGGGGGAAAAAAACAATATTAATAGGGCAATAATCTAAGTTTCCCTGATTGGGATATTATTGATGAATATGTGCTTTTATTTTTCTGTTTCTTCTTTACCGAAGAGACTGACTTGGGTTAACTCGCATTTCTGGTACGACAATATCAGACTGGACCGAAGATACTCATTAAAAAAGCATTCACCCAATCATAAAATAAACATATTCTCATACAAAGATCTAAAGTGGTAATCCTCATCTCTGTATTTTAGGGCTTATTCCACTATATTTCTTCATAAACATTAGAACAGAAAAGAGTACTCGAGGAAGAGAGTACATTTCTTTGTCTAAGCCAAACAAACAATATTTCCAAATCAGATAAACTTGCTCCTGAGGATTTGAGTAACATCTATATCGGCATTACAGTCCATATAGTAAGAAATTACACATGTATTTTATACTAATACTGTAACAGCCTTTAACCAGAGGAAAGAAGTAAACAATTGATTTATTTCTTTGGATAGATACCGAGATTCTCAGATTCGCAAGCAGTCAATCATATCTCATCGAGAAATAAAGAAACTTTCCTATTTTACCAAAATCAAATCTTCATAAATTCATAAACTACCTTGAACATTCTGAGACGAACAAGAGACCTTTAATGTCACTGATCTCTGAGCATTTGTGACTTTTCTGAAATCTAAACAACATGAAACAACTGTTTCACGATTTCTCCACCCTTTTCCACTGTCTCTTTGCATAAAATACAATGATCCAATAGGTTTCCTTGCAACATTCTCCGAATTCATCCATGTTGGCCACTGCAAACTCTGCAAAACTTTAGCCTCCATTCTTGAACTCCAAAAGTCTAAACAAGCTCCTCTTTTGCTACTTCAGAGAAACGAAAATTAAATGGTTGACCAGAAACAGCTCCGTTTGAACAGAAGTTATAGTCAAATTGCTGAGGGCTGACTCCGTATACAGGCTGAACCTTCACACCAGCTTCTCTGAAAAATAAAAATAAATGAATAAATTCACTTCTCAAGAAACACCAAGATCTAAGGGAAAAACATCATTTTTCACTTTTCTTGCATTGGATAAAGAAATGCGACAATCCCCGAATTCTTTAACGAGGCAAAAACCAGGAATAAAAACATCCCAACTACAAAATGCCAAAAAAATCAAAAACATAAAATTTTGTTTAGGTGCAAATTGAAGAAATTCCAGAAAATCTGCGAAAATCCTCACCAGAAAATGAAGGAGAGAGTTTGGCAACTGGAAAGTTGTTGAATTTTTTGCTTGCAATGGATTTGAACTCAATTTCAATGTGGGGTTTATATATATATAAGTGGATTGTAATGTAAATTGGGGTAGGTAAGAGGGGGAAATGTACGGCAACTGTTCTTCAAAACTTCAAGTTATTTATATGTCCCAGTGAAATTTGATAATGGCAAAAAAGTGAATAGATAGTACTTGGAGGGTTAAATACTATAAGATTGTTGAAAATTCGTGTAAGTTTTATTGGCGGGTAGGGCCATTATTTGGGCTGAACTTGTCTAGTTTAACCCGACCCAAAATATACAACAACCTCTTTTTTTGGGTCATTAAATTTTTAATTTTTTTTAAAATTACATTATTAGTTATAAGTGTATAAATTTTTAAAAAAAAAATTATTATATCGTACCAATAATATTTACAAATTTTTAATAAAAAATCTACAAAATAGTTAATAGATTTACGTAATATTATTTGTTAATAAAAATTTTACAAAAATAATTGATGAATTTACATAAAACCAATTTGTCAATAAAATCCAACTAATTTCATTAAAAAAATCCAAACTAATTCTGGGGTCATTAGATAATAGATTCAAACTCTAGGGACTAAAATGAAATTAAGCAAAACCGGAAGGGGAGTTCTCTAGAATTCTCCCTTCAAGCTCTCTTCTTTCTTTCCCCCTTCAAACCGAACCGCAGATAAAGCTCGAACCGTCATCGGACAAAGCCCTATTTCTTCCTCTGCATTACACCTTCGTCTTCATCATTCGAGCTCCCATTCGGTCCTTCTTCTTTCAGCAATGGCGACTGTTATGCAGAAAATCAAAGACATCGAAGATGAGGTCCTTTATACACATCTCTTCACATGCTTATTCGTATTGAGGAATGCATTATTCTGCTTGGATATGCAAAATCGTCGACGCTTTTTTTTTTTTTTTTCTGTGAAGTTTAACTGGAGTTGCATTTAATTATGCTGAAGAATTTGCTGATTGAATGCTATGAATATAGAGAACTCCCTTGCCTTTACTGGAATTGGTTTTGATAGTGTTGCATTTGTGTGTATCAGTATGTATATTAGTATATTTCTGTTTCCTCTTATGAATTTTACTGTGAAGGTTGAATCTTGAGCCATTTCTGCGAATGAAATACTTACACCTTCTCAAATATAAGTTGGAAGGGTCTTGAAAGTAACAAACTTTTGAGGTGAAGTACTTTGATGCCCTAGAAAAATATGAAGGGAGAGAAATAAAATGGTATAAAGGAATGGATATATTTGGAAAGAATGTAATAGCTACTCATTGAAATATGTAAAAACGCACCCCTAGCTTAAAATGATATTTATTTTGAGAAGGGAGGAGTAGTGGTTGATTTGTGGCAGTAATGAAGCTAGATTAACTTTATCATGTCTTAGTGCTTGGAAATGAAGAAGATAGATGGTAAAACCAAGTTATTGTTTGGTTGGGGAACTATTGAAGGAAAGGGATGCCAGTAATGTGCAGTAGAGAATCATGACTAAATTTCTTGGGAATACCCCGTGTCTTGCACATTTTGGTGCCCAGTCAGATGATAATCATCATTTCTTAGTAGCAATGTCGGATGGAAATTGTTCGTTTGCATCCTCGATAGGAGTGTGGTATCAGACTTTGAACCCTTTTGGAACATGGTTTTTTTTCAACTGCCAGAATGTCCTGTCACCTGTGCAAGTTTGGAGTTTCCTCTCTTTCTCTGTGCGTATGCGTGATTGTGTGTCTAAGGATATTTTTTCTTTTGTTCCAAGCATATTTCCTCTTTTGCTTATTTTGAAAATAAAGTGAACAGCCAGGAAATAGGCCTTACCATAATTCTAAGCATTGATATTTATCTCCTCTTCATGGTTTTCGGTGTTTTTCTCTAATATGAGATTGACCATCTTCTTTTGTAGATGGCAAGAACCCAAAAGAACAAAGCTACTGCTCATCATCTTGGTTTGCTAAAGGTACATGAAATCTTATCCATACAATTTGTGTCCATACCATTCATAACTGTAACAAGTCAATATCTGCCTTACTAAGAGGAGACAGGTATCTGTTCCCTGTATCATGATATAATGTTATTTCTTTTATGCATCTTGTATAAAGAAAATCTCTTCATGATGTATATATTTCCTGTATATTTCTTTGTTTAAATTTTAAATAGAAAGAACCTGGAAAGCAACATGGTGGAAATCATCTACTGAAGTATGATAATGATTGTGCTTACTTCTGCTTACTGACTCAATCAATAACTTTATGTCATTGGTTTGAATAGGATATGTGAAATCCACTTGTATGGTAGTGCTATAGTCTTTCTTCTTCCCCTACTGTCTTACAGAGTTCAGTAATCAGTTCCACTTGCTGCTTCTGACTTGTAATCTTTCTTTATTAATTAGATATGAATGGATGGCATGAGAAGTTATTGTCCTTGGTGTACTTGGATACTTTATGTACAAGTAGCTTTAACTTTCCTCAGTGAGCTGCTTCTAGTAACGATTTCTTCACATTCTAAATTTTATTCTTGTAAGCTTTTTGTAAGCTTTATGGGAAAAATGACTTCATCAAGCCAAGTTCTAGATGAATGAAATCTGGAATGTACGTCAAAGGTCATTAATAAATTCTGTACCACATCCTGTGCCCTCACTACCTGCAATTATAGGAAAGTCCCCCTGGATTTGAAATAGAACGCAGCTGCTAGCTGAACTTATGATTCTTTCGGAGGAAATGTGTTATCGATTTTAAATAGCTTGCGTGCATTTGAATTTGCCAATGAGGTGGTGAGTAATGGAAAGTAGTGTCTACTTGCTCTCTTAAAATGATATTAAATGGGCAAACTTACTATTTCTTTAAGCATGACTAAAGTTTTACTGGTACTGTACTTTTGTCGTTGACGTTACTTCTTGATACCAGGATTGGATTAATGTAGCTGCATTCTTTTACCTTTTTCCTGCCAGTTACGAATCTTATGCCTTTGATTACTTGTTTAGGCTAAGCTTGCAAAACTTCGACGAGAACTCCTTACTCCTTCATCAAAGGGAGGTGGTGGTGCTGGAGAAGGTTTTGATGTCACAAAGAGTGGAGATTCTAGAGTTGGTCTAGTTGGTTTTCCCTCTGTTGGTAAATCAACGCTGCTAAATAAGTTGACAGGAACTTTTTCTGAGGTTTGCACCTTTCCTTTCCTTTCATTACGGAAAATTGATCTCTGTTAAGATTTTAAATGTGGTAGGTGTCTTGTCTTCAAAATCTTATTTCTACATAGCCTTGGCAAGCGTTTTGTACTAGATTTACAAATTATGTTGGGGTAGTGCTTATTTTATGCCAGATACTTGCATTTTCTGATTAAAGATTTATAACTGTGACCGCATTTATTCTGTTAAATGGAACTAAAATTCTTCATATTGAAGTTTCAAGATTGAAATTTGATCTGAACAAGATGGAGCAGAACAAATTGGTGGTTTAATAGGTTGAACGAATCCTTTCTGGTTAGCATGCTTATGTAATAGCTCAGGGAAAAGTAATGATATTCGAGTATTTTGACAGACTTGATTCTCCTCATTCATTGATGTCCTTCGGGCTGTCTGTGGCATGGTCAATGGCACACCAAGTAATCTGTTCCCTTCCACCCCAAATAACTATGCCCATTGAGAGTTTAAAGTAAATCTGCCAAAGTTAAATTATCTAGATATACTGAGAACCTAACTTCTGAAAGAAACTTGGATCCTTTGCCATGAGAATACTGCCATTGACCTGGAGGTAATAATACGCAGAACACATACTAAGGTATTCAGATAGGATGATTTTTTCGATTGTATATCCTGTAACTTCTAGCTGTTCCTTTATCCAAATCATACATACCACTCCATGCTGTGTTTTTACTCTTTATAGTTCAAGTAATTTAAGAAAGCAAATAGGAATAATGGTTTCTCATACATGGGCTTTAATTCAGGGATCCGTAAGTGCACAAGAGATGGACAGTGAGCTATGTATCTTTTTTTGGTTGGGCTGGCAGAGTCATTTTAATGAAATGCATTCATTATTGATCCATTTGTGCTGAAATCTGCTTGTTTCTTTTTCTTTTTCTTGTCCTCCCACTTCTCTCCCAAGTTTTGAAGAAGATTTGAAGCAGCAATTTAAGATTTTAATCTGGCCATTGTAAAAGTGTAGCACTAGCCTTACAGTGACTCTTTATTCTGTGATTAACAGGTTGCTTCATATGAATTCACCACATTAACTTGCATTCCAGGAGTGATAATGTATCGAGGAGCTAAACTCCAGGTAGCTTCCCTTCATTAATATTTTTTTTATATTGCCCTGCTCGTGAACACAGATAATGTGCATCGCTCAAAAGGATCATGGTGGAGATGCACTGTAGGTAGCATTTCTCTTGAATTCCTAGTTGTCATCTTTTTTATATCCTATTATTAGCCTTTGTTGTCTAAATTGGTAAATGAATTTTGAGATGCGCTTTAAAATTTACTTTGATATTCAATTACACTATCTAAGAATTTGTAGGCATACATATATTATTCAATAAAATTTATGGTTGCAATTCTGTGCTGCATTGCTTCATGTTAGTGAGACTGGGTTTTATAGGATGACATGCATTTAGTGAAACTGTCCTTAAGCTACCGGCCCCCTTCAGTACAGGTATCCACACAGGCCTATGTGTGTGGTACTATTTTCTTTTTCTTATTGCTTTTAATTACATCCTTCCTTTGCTTTTCCATTGAAGATTAAAACTATTTGTTGATTGAAATATTATTTGATGAAAATGCTAGAAACTGAGCGGATGTGAGTGGCATGTTTGAACTTAGCTCACCTTTTATCTTGTACCTGTGTATGCATGACAGGGAGTTTGCAAATTTTGTATTAATAATTCTGGAAAAATAAGTTGTTTAATTACACTAGTTAGTTCAGAAGTTTAGGTCCTGTTTGGTTTGAGGATTTCAATGAGGAAAAGGAAAATGAGAGAGAAGAAAATGGAATCCCTAGGAAATGGAAAATCCACATGTTGTTTGGTTAAGTAAGGAAAGTGACTTCCCTTGTTTGGTTTATAAGAATTTGATAGAGCAATGGAAAAAGAAAATTACCCAGTAATATATTTTTTTTTTTTCCAAACTAAAGCAAGAAATATACAAGTTTTCTACAGACACGTGTAAGCAAACAAATTTGCTTATTATCATGTACCTCCAAAGTGTATTGAAAATCAATACATTTTTTACATTTTTTTCTCAAGAAAACATATTAAATATTACTTTTTGTTTCACAATCTACTTTTTTTGCTGTAGTTCTATTTTACTTCCATCAAAGACTTGTCCACTTCATAAGTTAAATTGAGCCATTACAATGAACCATTTCAATGTCGTAACCATAGTAAAAGCCTTACAAGAAAGAATTGAAGAGCTATATTTTGAACTAAAGAGATAATGGTACTCTTTTTTCATGATCATTGGCAACAGCTTTCTTCAATTGCCAAGAATGCTCCAACAACACTCGCAATGATATCATTCATTCCTCCAATTTCTTCAACCTACTCAAATAAAAAGTCCTTTGTAAAGTTTCAAATATTTTCACATTCTAGTGCAGCAGCTCTTGTATTAAAACCTTCCTTGAGGTGCTTAATTTCCAACTAACAACCTAGCACACAAAGAAGTGGAAGATTAACCATGAATTCTTAGTTGAAGAGATAATTCTTACAAGCTACTCTATTATGGTTGACAGTAAAAAGATAAGCTAGGCAATCACTACAAATAAACAAAAATGGCCGAAGCCATTTGATATTTGATCTCATACCAACACACTTCCCTGTACAATATGAGAGAGTAGTAAAGCCACAAAGCACATAATCATATTCCTTTTATGAAATAGTCATCATATATTTTTAAAATCGCTCTACCTCTTAAGTTCTTTCATTATCAATCTATTTATTAGGAATCAAATATGAGCAAGTATTTCAGTCTCAAACAGCTTGGCTCCCAAACTAAGCCTTCAATTATAGATTACTAGATACGTTTTCTTATTATTTGATATGCGCCTATCAAAACTTACACAAATGGATGTACTACCATGTCAAATGTTACTAAATTTGGATGTAGGACATAGAGCAATCTAGTAATTTGGAAACAAAATCTTTCACCCTCTTTATCTTTCTATACCTTTAAAATTTTCAAACTTCATTAAGTTTCATATAAAAAAGAAACACCTAAAAAAACAAAAAGAATCAAGATTCATATACTATAACCTTGTTAACATAAATGATGGAATAAACCCATATACTTGGAGACATAAACCTATTTGTGTGCTATGTAAACAATGCCCAAGAGCTTTTCTTTCTCTCATGAGTAAGGTTCTGAAGATGGTGCTGTAAATTGGAGCTAGCTAAACAACACCTTAAGTGCCTTTTCTTTTTTATGTTAAATCTCCTCCACAGGAGATATCATGGATTCATGTTTTCTCCATGTATGCAAAAAAGATAGAAGTAAGTCTTACCAACTAAACAAATAAGTATACTTAATTAGAAATGCTGAGACCTCAGACCTCAGTTTTTTATTCTTCTATTTGTGATCCAGTTAATCTGGATTTTAGAAATGCCCCCCTGCTCATTGGGTCTAATTATCTTTCTAACATGGGATTAACCTGTCATCATGAAAGAATATAAATGAAAGTAGCTTGTAAGTTTTATGAGGTTTAAGTGTCTTTTGCGCTTATAGTTTGATGTTCATCTTAAGATGTTTTTTGTGCTTATCCTGAGTGGGATTTATGTTACTTCTGGATGTCATGGATGATCATAACTTGCATCCTCTTTCTATTGGTAGCCATCTAATCGACAAATTTTTTGCTTTGTTGGCAGTTGTTGGATCTGCCTGGTATTATTGAGGGTGCCAAAGATGGAAAAGGTAGAGGAAGACAGGTACTAAATGACTTCTTGCTTTTATCAACCTCTCCTTTTAAAATGATTTCTTTCTTCATCCTGAGTCTAGATGGCATGCCAATGCCAGGCATCTATCTTTTTAATTTGAGAAGCCCTTTGGATAGCTCCAAAAAAAAAAAAAAAATACAATGCAAAACAAAAAATAAAAGAGTTTACCTAGGAAACAATTGGTTTAACTCCCTTCAACCCTTGAAGTCTTCCCCAACAAAAACCCCACAGGAAAAACAGAAGGGGGGAAGAGAGAAGGGTAGGGGAGAAGAACTTCAATAACCTACTTTCCCACCACTTTGTGGGAAAGTGGTGGGAAAGTTGCCTATCCTGGCAATGCCTCAAGGATTTGTTGTTTCAATCAGGTTGAGAAGCTATTATTAATTTCACCCTATTGTCTATCTTTAAGCTTATAAGACTGTTGGCCTCAGTCAACTGTTGTCTCTTGTTTTGTTGCAACAATTTAAGATCTTAGTTATGTGATGACAATTATGTGATTCTTGATTACATATTTGTTGCAACAATTTAAGATCTTAGTTATGTGGTGACTGTTATGTGATTCTTGATTAGTAATATGTAACCCTAGCTTGCGAATCATATATCTGTTCTTGCAATAGAGATGTTTATGAATCCATATTACTGTTTCTTCGATTCTCGTTTCTCTCACCCCCCCCCCGCCTCCCTCCCTCCCTCTCTCACAGATTTATTCAATATCTATCATTTTGACTTGGGCTAATTCATATGATTAAAGGAACATTATAAAATTCCATGGTGATTAGTTTCTAAATCGATTTTCTTATTTAGGTCATCAGTACTGCAAGGACATGCAATTGCATTCTCATTGTGCTGGATGCAATAAAGCCGATTACTCATAAACGTCTGATAGAGAAAGAGTTGGAGGGTTTTGGGATAAGGTAAAATGACTATTACTGTAAATCTGAACTACTTTGTTCTGTGTATCATTGTTTGACTGCTCCATATGAAATGTCATGTGCCTAATCATGCTTTTTTCTGTTTGGAATTCTCTGACATTTAGCTTATGCTGTGTGTGCCTTATGTTGTGTTCTACTGGATGCTAACCTTTGGACATGAAAACGGAGGAGTCTTCAGTTTGTAGGAATGCAAAAGAGGATATCCATAGTGGTCCTGTTATTTGATGGGAACTGTTATGTTTACTGTTAGAATGAATTGATTTTTCATTCTCCTGATACATGCTCTGAGTTTGAAAATCTAGTGCATCATAATGCCAGGTAAAAGTTGATAAGGGGTGTAAGAGTGCATAAGCAACCTGATGTACTCTTCTTGGCAAGATGCATTTCTCCCTAGTTCTTCAAGGACTAGGTTATACTTAAGGCTTCCTTGCTAGCCGACTAGATGTTTGTGATTATTCAGTGTAATATTTTCTGGTTCATGCTCTCTCTATAGCTAATTTCATTTGTATCTGATTAGCTAAATTCACTGTTCTCTCTTCTTTTCTGTTTACATAATTGTCTATATTTTCATGTGATGTAATAACAGATTAAACAAAGAACCTCCTAATTTGACATTCAGAAGGAAAGACAAGGGTGGGATCAATCTTACATCAACAGTCAACAATACAAATCTGGACCTTGAGACAGTAAAGGCTATATGTAGTGAATACCGAATACATAATGCTGACATCAATCTTAGATATGATGCAACTGCTGATGACCTTATAGATGTCATTGAGGGCAGTAGAGTCTATATCCCTTGCATATATGTCGTCAATAAGATTGATCAGATTACACTTGAGGAGCTGGAGATTCTGGACAAACTTCCACACTATTGCCCTATCAGGTGATTCTCTACTGGCTTCTTGAAGTGGGCATTACTGGTTTTCAATTCTGAAGTATCTGTGACTTATTTTCATGTAAATATTTGAATTTCTCATCTTTTAGGTCTGAAATGGAAGATTTCCTAAACTAAGGGTGCATTTGATTGGATTTAAATTTGAAAAAAGTGAGTTTTTTACTTGGGATTCGTAAAAGGTAAGTTAGGTCTGAGAGAGTATGTGAGGCTCAAACCTTAAAAAGAAAAGTGTTTTGGATTTTAAATCCAATCCAAATGCACCCTAATTCTCCTCTTGCATGCTCTCCTTTTTGGATGTTTACTTGCTATGATATCTAAGCACCAGTATGTCTGCAATGCAATGCAGTGAGATCTTGTGTTTGCATCATTTCATTTCCTGGAACCATTTAGATCCTCTTTTTTAGTCTGTCCAGACCAGAGCGTGGTTTTGGTTATGTCTCGATTGTGTTTTTGTAATTAATGGTTCTGTCAGATTCTATTACAGCAAACTTGTAAAAATTTGTCTCCCAGTGCTAGAATACATCGACTTTCATTAACTTAAAGGTTCTTTCTTTCTTTTCTTTTTCCCCTTGTCTTCTGGTGATATATTCATTCAACAATTTGATAGAAAGTTATGGGATAAAAAAGCAAGGACTCTTCTAATGTTACATAAAGTCAAGCATGAGAGTGTTTTAAACCATGATACATACGGTTTTAAATTGCGCCCAAGAAGGGGGGTTTATTAGTTTAGGATCTTACAGATCCATGACAGAAAAAGTTTACCAAATTGAAGTACCTCGAATTTGTCTGTGCATTACTGACAGTATGTGGGTAGAGAAGATTCCAAATATTCGATTGAGATCTAAAGTTTCTTGTTATTCCAGATCGGGAAGAGATTTGATGTTTTCTCAAATTTTTTATTTTATCATTGTTGATTAGTAATGGGACGATACTGGGTACTGTCAATTTAACAGTCCATGATTCTGATGCACTTTAAGCAAACTGATCTTGCACCACAATTTGAGATGTGGATTTTTATTCAAGTTGTTATTTGCATGTTGCTGTTAAGCTTTTGACTCATTGCTCAAGTATATGGTATGTAGAATGGTTGCCCAACTAAGGGGCTTTGGTTTGTTGTCATCTCATATGCTTCTATGGTTAATACAGTGCCCACCTGGAATGGAACCTTGATGGTCTGCTGGAGAAGATCTGGGAATATCTCTGTCTGACACGTGTTTACACAAAGCCGAAGGGAATGAATCCAGATTATGAGGACCCTGTTATATTGTCATCCAAGAGGAGGACTGTTGAGGATTTCTGCGACCGAATCCACAAAGATATGGTCAAACAATTTAAATAGTATGTCTCACTTCCTCTATTCTATGATACTTGCTCTTGATTCATCAAAGCTGTCTGTGTGCCAAAGGATGTACCTTGTGCCTGGCTTCCTGCTTGGAGTTGACCCTGCTTTTCCAGTTTCCTCACCTCAGAAATTCAATCACCAACTTCACAGACCCCTGGGGGTGTGGGGGTGTGTGTGAATGCACATGATAGGAAAGGATAACTTAGGGCCTAGAATTAGGATGTGTTATAAGTGTCACGACATGCATGTTCGTCTTCCCTTTGTTGTCTTTTACTTGTACTTCTACTGATTCCAGAGCACAGGCGGATTACTTTTACGTCTTTCTTATAGCACTTACATTAATAGCTTAGCCATTTTCTTGGATGTATAATGAGATGTGGTTTGGTTATGCAGTGCATTGGTTTGGGGCTCAAGTGCAAAACACAAGCCTCAGAGGGTGGGTAAGGTAAATTCCATTTCACCGTCTCTCTTAAACTTTAACCTCTCCGACCCCTCTTGGTTTCTGCTCTTCCTTTGTTTTCTGCTATTAGACTGATAATCACTATTGTGCCTGATTTGGCCTCTTTCATTTAACCAGGAGCATGAACTGGAAGACGAAGATGTCGTGCAGATCATTAAAAAAGTATAACTTAATTGAACATCATCATTAGGTACGCTATTGCCATAATTCAGAGATGTCCAGAGCTTCCTTGTGACTAGCTAAGGCTTGCAGTTTTGTTTTTTTGTTTCTCGACAGATAGATAGGATAGACAAATGACTTATATGTAATTATATGCCCTTATAAGAATTGTATCGTTTTTACATTGTGAGGTTTCCATATTATTGTTATCTTGAAACAATAAAGACCATAATATTATGTATCGTTTTTTGATGTTTTTTTGGGAGTTTTATAGTCAATTGCTTGAATTTGATGTTTCTATAAATGTAGTTCCCGGTCAATTGTGGCTGTGTGTAGGAGAATAATATCTTCTTTAGAACAGGAAAAAAAAGAAAAATGCAATAACTTAGGAATTAGCAAAAGCCTATATCATCCTCAGACTCAAAAGATCATCATCATCAGTTCATCACCATCATTAAGTCCTCTACTTCTGAATAATCTTGACAAAGAAAATGTTACTCGCAGATACAATAATCATACAAACAATCACACAGGCGCGCCACGCTGCACATTTCAGGCTTTTACATTTCAGGCTTTTACGCAGCAGTTGAAGTAGCTGAAGAAGCTTCTTCTAGTCTGTCGAAAAAATGGACAAATTCCAATGAGAATCGGATTCAATCAAAGAGGCAACATTTGTTAATGAGAGGAATATGCTTGTTAGATTTATTGTTAAATAATTAAAGCAGAATCTTTGTTAAAGAGTTCTTTGATGTTAAAGAAGCAGAGGACAACAACCAATACTTATTTTATGGTTTGCCAACACTTATTGCATGTGCACCAACTGTTCTTGTCTATTCCCAACCTGATAAAGCATTGTTCTAAAGATTACGTTTGCCACAAAGCTTTATTTCCCGATTCATCATGCATCTCTATCATGCTCATGTGAAGGCGCCTAAGGACCACGTTGGATCAACATCGGTGAGCAAAGTAACACATGACGAAGCCTTCCAATATCGAACTCTTAATAGGGCAAGAAAGGTCCCCTTTACACAGATTTGACTGAATCTTTAGACACTTAAGAGAAGAACAAGGCTAAAAGTTACTGCGAAAATGGGCAAAAACTCATCGACAAGAGGGAGTTAATGTGACAAATACTAGTTCTGGTTTTGTTTTTTAAAGGACAGAGGGAGTAAAAGTCAGAATCTTCTGAATTATTTAGCAATCAGAATGGTGGGAACATGCTATTGCAGTTTGCCACCAACTGGTTAGCCAAATGATCAACTTGGTTAAGCAACCATGAAAGAAGCATTTGAACCCCACAAAAGCCCCCCACCACATGCTTAATAATTTGGATGGATACTTGTGCACTTTCTTTATTACTAATATCTACCAACTACTTTGCTTGTATGTCTATTAACCAATAAAACCAAGGACGGAACCAAAGGCAACATGTTAAAAGTATTCTTCACATAGATTCTCACCTCCGGCCCGAAGTTAGAAAGTCTGGTTTCATCTATATGTAAAACAGATAAACTATAACTGATAACAAAAGCAAGACAAGTAAGGAATCTTACAGTTGGAGAATGGTTCTGATGGAAATGATGGTGGTCATCAGTGTGGGCATTGTTAGAGTTGCTAGTAGCTGAGGAGATGAGTTCTTCTTCATTTCCAAGACTTGCCCTTGAAGGGTCCCTCTTGTTTTGCTTTCTCATTTCTCTAATTTTTGTGAAGTCCATAGAGTAATCAGGCATCACACCCTTCTGGTCCCAGTCCCCAAATTGTGGCACAGATAGCCATGGTGTATTCTTCTGCAAATGACAACAGATTATACAACAACTTCAATCAACAAGAGCCATTCTTCCAGTCCAATCCAAGTTTTTGGATAGTTAATATCAAGCTTTTTTTTACTAATAGTTCTAGGTGACCACTATCAGTTCACAAACAAGAAGAAGCATCTTTGTACTTAGCCTAGAAGGAAAGAAAGAGAATGCAAAATTGACAGCTTAGAGTTGAATAATACCTATGAAATTCATTAGAAGGGCTAATCAGAAAGAACCCTGAATTTTTAAAGTGATTAGGCCCCCAAATCATGACATTTCTCATATAATCAACAAAAGAGAAAGAGTTGAAAATGCAAAGCTTTGAAAATTAGATTAGACAAAGGCGAAAACTTTGACTGATTCCTACTCTTCTACATTCTGCTTTTTGGTGACCTCAACTTGTTTACCTAGTAAATAAAATAATTGTTGCTGGCTAAAATAATTCAAACATGACATCAACTCCACTCATTAGTTAAATTTCTTGACTAATTACAGATGAAGTTCATTTTGTTCTTCATTAACCCAGAAGAAGGTTGGGGGGGAACCATTAATCTGACAAGAAATTTTAGACAGAACTGCGGATATCAGAAGGTTGGAGGAAACTGGGTGCATGAGAAACAAAGGAAAAAAAAGAGGTAAAGCATCAGTAAGTGTTCAAGATTCAAAATTCATTTCAGATCAAGAAACATGATTTCCATCTTTCGCAAATTTCATCTACAAAGAAGAAACTCAGAAGATCGAAAGTAGGCAAAACCAATAATTTAAAAAAAAACAGAGCAAACCAAGCTATATCTATCCTCAATTCTGCAAAATCAAACACCCAAGAAAGAAAATAAAGAAAAAGAAAAAGCCCTTTACCTCCTTACGGTCATCCATGCTGAAAGATCTTGAAAATCCCAGAAAGAAAAGAGTAGCAAAAACAAACCGTATAGTCTCTGAAGAAAGAGGAAGAATAGAGTACAACCACAGAAGAAAAAAGAGAAGAAGACAGGTCTGGGGTATGTTTCTTGTGGAGGGGAAGCCTTAAATGGACGCGGAAGGAAGAGAAGTTAAATAGAAATGAATGCTTTCTTCTGGATATGTGGGCAACAGATAACAGCAGCTAGCAAGCAAGGGGAAGCAATTAGGCCAATGTCCCTCTCTCTCTTTTCTAATGTTCACAACATCATCACTCCGCTTGTTACAAGCCTATATATACTGATCAAAATAGCATATAGATGGGGGCATCCCACGTAGGAGACACGGTAACAAAGGTTTATTATATATATATATATATATTTTGAGGAAAACAAAGGTTTTTATTTTGACCGAAAAATAAAAATTTTATATTAAATCTGCTTGAAGAGCGATGGTGATACACGAAGGCACCACCTCCATCCAAACATTGAAGGGATAAGTTGAAATGGTCTTAATGGCTAAAGGATGTGCCGGTACACTACCTGTGTGCCTAACAAAAGATAAAGGAATCATCAGCTCATCAACTAAAGAAAAAATCTGTCCCTATATATGTCCTAAAGAACTGAGTGCCCGATCGAGATTTAAACTAATCGATAATCCCCTTACTATCACTTTCAATAATAAAACCAGAATAACCAAATATCTCCGCCAAATGAAGCCCCCTCTCGAATTACCATAGTCTTTGCATGCTCTGACAAAGGTGAATCCGCTAGTTGTCTCGTGAAAGAGAGCTGAACTTGTCCTGGTGGTCACGAATAAGTCCTCCAATACCAGCACTATCCTTATTCCAAGCAGCGTCCACATTAAGCTTGAGTTTTCCTGGATCCAGCGGCCTCCAGTGACATCCATTAGAAAAGTGTATGCCTCTAACCTAGATGACTATCTGCGAGTCCTAGCAGGGTCCAGACTTACTAGGCGCTCCTCTAGAATGGCCTTCCCTTTGTCATTTTGTGATATCGGCGAACTACTAGCCGAAGGTGGATTAACAATCGCACTATCCCTCGATGCTTGGTGCAATAGTAGATATTCATTTCGAGAGCCCCGAAGCCTGCAGTACAATACGGGAAGGGACCGCTTTGTACAATGTATCTATACAGTATAAGGAAAGTATATACTACCTCCGGTCAAGAATACAAGTCCTTTTAGACTATGCTCACGAATTAAGGATTAAGAAAACAATGCAAATTTTTATGTAGGATATTTATTTTATTGTTAATAAATAAAGAAAGAGAGAGAAAGAGAGGAATGAGAGATAATGAATGAATTAGAGAGGGTATGATTAGAAAATAGACAATAAATACTATTGAAACGTGTAAAGGACTTATAATTTTGGCCATCCAATTTTGACTAGAAGGACTTATATTTCCGACCGGAGGTAGTAATTTCTCTTAAGATTTTTAAGAACATCTTTTTTCGTACGAAAATTTTGTCAAAAACATGAATTTTAGCACATAGTTCGGACTTCAACGGGTAAATTTAAAAAAATGAATTTCATCAATTTCATTAATTCCCATAAAAGTCTTGGTTCCTATTAATACATTATTTATCATTATTCAAGATAATTGGTGACCGGTCTGAAGTCGCAACACAAGAGTTATCTAAGGAAGAGGAGGATGGTGGCTTTTGGGTGTTCTATCAAAAGAGATATGATCAGTACATGAATTCGAGCTTCTAAAGACAAGTAAAACATTGTGCCATATATCTATACAACATGAAAAACATACAAAATTGATTAGAGCAATTTAACCGAGAAATATTTTTCAGGCCTAAATTTTTTAAAATACGTGATGATTAGCACACAAATTCGTGCTTCAACAGGCAAGTGAAATGTTGTACGATGTATCTTTACGACATGAGAAACATAGTAAATAATTTTACGAAATTTTATAGAGAATTATTTTGCGGACATAAGTTTTTTAAAAAACGTAATGATTAACTCACAGATTCGCCTTTAAAGGATATGTGAAACTTTGTGGGATTATTTGTAAGGCATGAGAAACATACAGAATTATTTTGAGCAATTTTATGTGGAACTATTTCTTGGACAAATTTTTTTTAAAAAAAATGTGATGATTAGCACACGAATTCGGGCTTCTACAGACAAGTGAACATTATGCCACATATCTATACAACATGAAAAACATATTGAATTGATCAGAGCAATTTAACGGATAAATATTTTTCGGACCTAAATTTTTTTAAAAACGTGATGATTAGCTCACGAATTCGTGCTCCAACAGGCAAGTGAAATGCTGTGTGATGTATCTTTACGACATGAGAAACATAGTGAATTGTTTTTAACAATTTTATAGAGAATTGTTTTGCAGATGTAAATTTTGTAAAAAACGTAATGATTAATTCTCAGATTCGGCCTTCAAAGGACAACTAAAACTTTGTACGATTATTTTAAAACATTAGAAACATACAGAGTTATTTTGAGCAATTTTATAGAGAATTATTTTTTGGACCAAAATTTTTTAAAAAATGTGATGATTAGCACACGAATTCAGGCTTCTACAGACAAGTGAAACATTATGCCACATATCTATACAACATGAAAAACATATTGAATTGATCAGAGCAATTTAATGGAGAAATATTTTTCGGACCTAAATTTTTTAAAAAACGTAATGATTAGCCCACGAATTCGTGCTTCAACAAGCAAGTGAAATGCTGTGTGATGTATCTTTACGACATGAAAAACATAGTGAATCGTTTTAAACAATTTATGGAGAATTGTTTTGTGGATGTAAATTTTGTAAAAAACGTAATGATTAATTCTCAGATTCGGCCTTCAAAGGACAACTGAAACTTTGTACGATTATTTTAAAACATTAGAAACATATAGAGTTATTTTGAGCAATTTTATGGAGAATTATTTTTGGACCAAAATTTAAAAAAAAAAAAACGTGATGAATAACACACGAATTCGTGCTTCTAAAGACAATTGAAACATTGTGCCATATATCTATATAATATGAAAAACATACAGAATTGATATGAGCAATTTAATGCGGAAATATTTTTCGGACCTAAATTTTGTAAAAAACGTGATTATTAGCACACGAATTCGAGCTTCAACAGGCAAGTGAAACGTTGTACGATGTATTTTTGCAACAAGAGAAACATAGTGAATCATTTTGAGCAATTTTATAGAAAATTATTTTGTGGACATAAATTTTTTAAAAAACGTAATGATCAACTCACCAATTCGGCCTTCAAAAGACAAGTGAAACTTTGTGCGATTATTTTTAAAAATTGAGAAACATACAAAATTATTTTGAGCAATTTTATGGAGAACTATTTTCTGGAACAAAATTTTTTAAAAAACGTGATGAATAGAACACAAATTTGAGGTTCTAAAGACAAGTGAAACATTGTGCCATATATCTATACAACATAAAAAACATACAGAATTGATATGAAACTTAATGGAGAAGTATTTTTCGGACCTAAATTTTTTAAAAAACGTGATGATTAGCACACGAATTAGGGGTTCTAAAGACAAGTGCAACATCGTTACATATATTTATACAACATGAAAAACATACAGAATTATTCTGAGCAATTTAACGAAGAAATATTTTTCGGACCTAAATTTTTTTAAAAAACGTGATGAATTAGCACACGAATTCGTACTTCAACTGACAAGTGAAGCATTGTACGATATATCTTCAGGACATGAGAAACATAGCGCATCGTTTTGAGCAATTTTATAAAGAATTGTCTTGCGGACATAAATTTTGTAAAAAACTTAATGATTAACTCACATATTCGACCTTCAAAGGACCACTGTAACTTTGCACGATAATTTTATAGCATAATTATTTTGTGGAATTTTATGAAGAACTCTTTTTGGACTAAAATTTTTAAAAACACGTGATGATTTGCACACGAATTCGAGATTCAACAGGCAAGTGAAACGTTGTGCGATGTATTTTTGCGAAAATATAAACATAGTGAATCATTTTGAGCAATTTTTTAGAAAATTATTTTGCAGACATAAATTTTTTAAAAAACCTAATGATCAGCTCAGAGATTCGGCCTGCAAAGGACCATTGTAACTTTGCACGATAATTTTAAAACATGAGAAAGATACACATTTATTTTGAGAAATTTTGTGGAGAACTTTTTAGGACGAAAAATTTTTAGAAAAACGTGATGATTAGCACACGAATTCGGGCTTCTACAAACAAGTGTAATATTGTTACATATATTTATACAACATGAAAAACATACAGAATTTATTTGAGCAATTTAACGAAGAAATATTTTTTGGACCTAAATTTTTTAAAAAACGTGATTATTAGCACACAAATTCGTGCTTCAACAGGCAAGTGAAACGTTGAGCGATGTATCTTTACGAAATGAGAATTATAGTAAATTATTTTGAGTGATTTTATACATAATTATTTTGTGGGCATAAATTTTGTTAAAAAACGTAATAATTAACTCACAGATTCAGCCTTAAAAGGAATACTGAAACTTTCTACGATTATTTTAAAACATGCGAAACAAACAGAATTATTATGAGCAATTTTATGGAGAACTATTTTTTTGACAAAAATTTTTAAAAAACGTGATGATTAGCACACGAATTCGGGCTTCTTTACACAAGTGAAAATTTGTGCCATATATTTATTCAGCATGAATAACATAGAGAATTGATCTGAGCAGTTTTACACGGAAATATTTTTCGGACCTAAATTTTTTTTAAAATGTGATGATTAGCACACGAATTCGGGCTTCTAAAGACAAGTGAAACATCGTTACATATATTTATACAACATGAAAAACATACAGAATTATTCTGAGCAATTTAACGAAGAAATATTTTCGGACCTAAATTTTTTAAAAAAACGTGATGAATTAGCACACGAATTCGTACTTCAACTGACAAGTGAAGCGTTGTACGATATATCTTTAGGACATGAGAAACATAGTGAATCGATTTGAGCAATTTTATAAAGAATTGTCTTGCGGACATAAATTTTGTAAAAAACTTAATGATTAACTCACATATTCGACCTTCAAAGGACCTCTGTAGCTCTGCACGATAATTTTATAACATAATTATTTTGAGAAATTTTATGGAGAACTCTTTTTGGACCAAATTTTAAAAAACGTGATTATTAGCACACAAATTCGTGCTTCAACAGGCAAGTGTAACGTTGAGCGATGTATGTTTACGAAATGAGAATTATAGTGAATTATTTTGAGTGATTTTATACACAATTATTTTGTGGGCATAAATTCTGTTAAAAAACGTAATAATTAACTCTCAGATTCAACCTTAAAAGGAATACTAAAACTTTCTACGATTATTTTAAAACATGCGAAACTAACAGAATTATTATGAGTAATTTTATAGAGATCTATTTTTTTGACAAAAATTTTTAAAAGACGTGATGATATGCACTCGAATTCAGGCTTCTACAGACAAGTGAAACATTGTTACATATATTTATACAACATAAAAAAATACAGAATTAATTTGAACAATATAACGAAGAAATATTTTTTGGACCTAAATTTTTTAAAAAACGTGATGATTAGAACACGAATTCGTGCTTCGACAGGCAAGTGGAACATTGTGCGATGTATCTTTACGACATGAGAATTATATTGAAATATTTTGAGTGATTTTATACACAATTATTTTGCGGGCATAAATTTTGTTAAAAACGTAATAATTAACCCACAGATTCGGACTTCAAATGACAACTAGAACTTTGTACGATTATGTTTAAAACATGAGAAACGTCAGAATTATTTTGGACAATTTTATGTAGAACTATTTTTATGACGAAAGTTTTTTAAAAAACGTAATGATTAGTACACGAATTTGGGCTTCTACATACTAGTGAAACATTGTTACATATATTTATACAACATGAAAAACATACATAATTTATCTGAGCAATTTAGCAAAGAAATATTTTTCGGACCTAAATTTTTTTAAAAACGTGATGTTAAGCACACGAATTAATGCTTCAACAAGCAAGTTTAACTTTGTCCAATGTATCTTTACGACATGAGAAACATAGTGAATCTTTTTGAGCAATTTTATAGAAACTTATTTTGCGGACATAAATTTTGTAAAAAAACGTAATGATTACCTCACAAATTCGGCATTCAAATGACAAGTAAAACTTTCTATGATTATTTTTAAAAATTGAGAAACACACTGAATTATTTTGAGCAATTTTATGATGAACTATATTTTGGACAAAAATTTTTAGAAAACAGGATGATTCTCACATGAATTCGGGCTTCTACAGAGAAGTGAAACATTGTTACATATATATATATATTTATACAACATGAAAATATACAGAATTCATTTACGAAGTTTAATGAACAAATATTTTTTGGACCTAAATTTTTAAAAAAGCGTGATAATTAGCACACGAATTCGTACTTTAACAGGGAAGTGAAACGTTGTGCGATTTATCTTTACAACATGAGAAACATACTGAATTATTTTAAGTAATTTTATATACAATTATTGTGGGGCATAAATTTTGTTAAAAACATAATAATTAACTCACAGATTTGGCCTTCAAAGCAAAATTGAAACTTTGTACGATTATTTTAAAACATGAGAAACATGAAGAATTATTTTTAGCAATTATATGTAGAACTATTTTTTGGACAAAAATATTTTAAAAAACGTGATGATTAGCACACAAATTCAGGCTTCTACAGACAAGTGAAACATTGTTACATATATTTATACAACATGAAAAACATACACAATTCATTTGAACAATTTAACGAAGAAATATTTTTTGGACCTAAATCTTTTTAAAAACGTGATGATAACAGGCAAGTGAAACGTTGTGCGATGTATCTTTACGACATGAGATTTATATTGAATTATTTTGAGTGATTTTATACACAATTATTTTGCGGGCATAAATTTTGTTGAAAACGTAATAATTAACTCACAGATTCAGACTTCAAATGACAACTAAAACTTCGTACAATTATTTTTAAAACATGATAAACATGCAGAATTATTTTGAGTAATTTTATGTAGAACTATTTTTTGGATCAGAGTTTTTAAAAAACGTGATGATTAGTACACGAATTCGGGCTTCTACATACAAGTGAAAGATTGTTACATATATTTATACAACATGAAAAATATTCACAATTGATCTGAGCAATTCAACGAAGAAATATTTTTCGGACCTAAATTTTTTTAAAAAAGTGATGATTAGTACAGAATTCGTGCTTCAACAGGCAAGTTTAATGTTGTTCGATGTATCTTTATGACATGGGAAACATTGTGAATCTTTTTGAGCAATTTTCTAGAAAATTTTTTTGCGGACATAAATTTTACAAAAAAACGTAATGATTAGCTCACGAAGTCGGCCTTCAAAACACACGTGAAACTTTGTGTGATTATTTTTAAAAATTGAGAAACATACAGAATTATTTTGAGCAATTTTATGGAGAACTATATTTTGGACCAAAATTTTTAGAAAAACGTGATGATTAGCACACGAATTCGGGCTTCTACAGAAAAGTGAAATGTTGTTATATATATTTATACAACATGAAAAACATACAGAATTCATTTGAGCAATGTAACGAAGAAATATTTTTCGGAACTAAATTTTTAATAAAACGTGATGATTAGCACACAAATTCGTGCTTCAACAGGCAAGTGAAACGTTGTTCGATGTATCTTTATGATATGAGAAACATAGTAAATTATTTTGAGTAATTTTATACACAATTATTTTGCGAGCATAAGTTTTGTTAAAAACGCAACGATTAACTCACAGATTCGGCCTTCAAAGCACAACTGAAACTTTGTATGATTATTTTAAAACATGAAAAACATACAGAATTATTTTGAACAATTTTATGGAGACCTATATTTTGGACCAAAATTTTTAGAGAAACGTGATGATTAGCATTCGAATTCGAACTTCTATAGACAAGTGAAACATTCTTACATATACTTATACAACATGAAAAACAAATAGAATTAATTTGAACAATTTAACGAAGAAATATTTTTCAGACCGAAATTTTTAAAAAACGTGATGATTAGCATACGAATTCGTGATTCAACATGCAAGTGAAACATTGCAGAATGTATCTTTATGACTTGACACACATAGTGAATTATTTTGAGTGATTTTATATACAATTATTGTGCGGGCATAAATTTTGTTAAGAATGTAATGATTAACTCACAGATTCCGCCTTCAAAGCACAACTGAAACTTTGTACGATTATTTTAAAACATGACAAACATACAGAATTATTTTGAGAAATTTTATTGAGAACTATTTTCTGGACCAAATTTTTTTTTAAAAATCTGATGATTAGTACACAAATTCAGGCTTTTACACACAAGTGAAACATTGTTAAATATATTTATACAATATGAAAAACATAAAGAATTAATCTGAGCAATTTAACAAAGAAATATTTTTCGGACCTAAATTTTTTAGAAACATGATTATTAGCACACGAATTCGTGCTTCAACAGGCAAGTTTAACGTTGTCCGATGTATCTTTTCTACATGAGAAACATAGTAAATCTTTTTGAGCAATTTTATAGAAAATTATTTTGCGGGAATAAATTTTTGAAAAAAACATAATGATTAGCTCATAAATTCGACATTCAAAGGACAAGTGAAACATTGTGTGATTATTTTTAAAAATTTAGAAACATACAGAATTATTTTAAGCAAATTTATGGAGAACTATATTTTGGACCAAATTTTTAAAAAAACGTGATGATTAGCACACAAATTCGGGCTTCTACACACAAGTGAAACATTGTGCCATAGATCTATTCAACAGGAAAAATATACAGAATTGAAATGACCAATTTAACGGGAAAATATTTTTCGAACCTAAATTTTTTAAAAAACGTGATGATTAGCACACGAATTCGTGCTACAACAGGCAAGTGAAATTGTGCAATATATCTTTACGACATGAGAAACATAGTGCATTATTTTGAGTATCTTTATATAGAATAGTTTTGGAGACATCAATTTTTTAAAAAACGTAATCATTAACTCACAAATTCGGACTTCAAAGGACAACTGAAACTTTGTACGATTATTTTTAAAACATGAGAAACATACACAATTATTTTAAGCAGTTTTATAGAGAACTATTTTTTGGACCAAATTTTTTAAAAAAACATGATGATTAGGACACGAATTCGGGCTTCTACACACAAATGAAACATTGTTACATATATTTATACCACATAAAAAACATACAGAATTGATCTGAGCAATTTAACAAAGTAATATTTTTTGGACCTAAATTTTTAATAAAACGTGATGATATGCACATGAATTCGTGCTTCAACAGGCAAGTGAAACGTTGTTCGATGTATCTTTAAGACATGAGAAACATAGTGAATCCTTTGGAACAATTTTATAGAGAATTGTTTTGCAAACATAAATTTTGTGAAAAACGTAATCATTAACTCATAGATTCGGCCTTCAAAAGACAACTGAAACTTTGTACGATTATTTTAAAACATACGAAACAAACAGAATTATTTTGAGTAATTTTATGGGGAACTATTTTTGGGACCAAAATTTTTAAAAAAAACGTGATGACGAATTCGGGCTTCTACACACAAGTGAAAAATTGTGTCATATATCTATTCAACATGAAAAACATATAAAATTGAACTGAGCAATTTAATAGGGAAATATTTTTCACACTAAACTTTTTAAAAAACGTGATGATTAGCACACGAATTTATACAACAGGCAAGTGAAGTTGTGCAATTTATCTTTACGACATTAGAAATATAGAGAGTCATTCTGAATAATTTATTAGGGAATTATTTTGGAGACATAAATTTTTTAAAAAAAAGTAATCATCAACTCACAGATTCGGCTTTCAAAGGATAACTGAACTTTGTACGATTATTTTCAAAACATGAGAAACAAACATAATTATTTGTACCAATTTTATAGAGATCTATTTTTTAGACCAAACTTTTTTAAAAAATGTGATGATTAGCACACGAGTTCGGGCTTCTACGCACAAGTGAAATATGGTTCCATATATCTATCAAACATGAAAAACATACATAATTTATCTGAGCAATTTTACGGGAAATATTTTTCGGACCTAAATTTTTTTAAAAATGTGATGATTAGCACTCGAATTCGTGCTTAAACATAGAAGTTCAACGTTGTCCGATGTATCTTTACGACATGAAAAACATAGTTAATATTTTTGAGCAATTTTACAGCAAATTATTTTGCGGACATAAAATTTTGAAAAAAGGTAATGATTAGCTCACAAATTCGTCCTTCAAAGGACAAGTGAATCTTTATGTGATTATTTTTAAAAGTTGAGAAACATACAGAATTATTTTGAGCAATTTTATGGAGAAATATATTTTGGACCAAAATTTTTAGAAAAACGTGATGATTAGCACACGAATTCGAGATTCTACAGAATAGTGAAACATTCTTATATATATTTATACAACATGAAAAATATACAGAATTCATTTGAGCAATTTAACGAAGAAATATTTTTCGGACCTAAATTTTTAATAAAACGTGATGATTAGCACATGAATTCGTGCTTCAACAGGTAAGTGAAACGTTGTTCGATGTATCTTTACGACATGAGAAACGTAGTAAATTATTTTGAGTAATTTTATACACAGTTATTTTGTGAGCATAAATTTTGTTAAAAACGTGACGATTAACTCATAGATTCGGCCTTCAAATCACAACTAAAACTTTGTACGATTATTTTAAAACATGAGAAACATACAGAATTATTTTGAACAATTTTATCGAGAACTATTTTTTTGACCAAAATTTTTTTAAAAAACGTGATGATTAGCATACGAATACAGGCTTCTACATACAAGTGAAAAGTCCTTCCATATATTTATACAACATGAAAAACATATAGAATTGATCTGAGCGATTTAACGAAGAAATATTTTTCGGACCTGAATTTTTTAAAAAACGTGATGATTTGCACACGAATTCGTGCTACAACAGGGAAGTGAAACGTTGTGCGACCTGTCTTTACTACATGAGAAACGTAGTGAATCATTTTGAACAATTTAATAGAGAATTGTTTTGGGAACAGAAATTATTTAAAAGACGTAATTATTAACTCACAGATTAGGACTTCAAAGGACAACTGAAACTTTGTACGATTATTTTCAAAACATGCGAAATAAACAGAATTATTTTGAGTAATTTTACGGAGAACTATTTTTTGGACAAAATTTTTTTAAAAAACGTGATTATTAGTACACAAATTCGGGCTTCTACACACAAGTAAAAATTTGTGCCATATATCTATTCAACATGAAAAACATACAGAATTGATCAAAGCGATTTAACGAAGAAATATTTTTCGGACTTAAATTTTTTTAAAAAACCTGATGATATGCACACGAATTCGTGCTTCAACAGACAAGTGAAACGTTACGATGTATCTTTACGATATGAGAAACATAGTGAATCGTTTTGAGAAATTTTATAGAGAATTGTTTTGCGGACATAAATTTTGTAAAAAATGTAATGATTAACTCAAAGATTCGGCCTTCAAAGGACAACTGAAACTTTGTACGATCATTTTTAAACATGAGAAACAAACAAAATTATTTTCAGTAATTTTATGGTGAACTATTTTTTGGACATAAATTTTAAAAAACGTGATGATTAGCACACGAATTCGGGCTTCTACAACATTATGCTATATACATATTCAACATGAAAAACATACAGAATTGATCTAAGAAATTTTACGGAGAAATATTTTTCGAACCTAAATTTTTTTAAAAACATGATGATTAGCACACGAATTCGTGCTTCAACAGGAAAGTTTAACGTTGTGCGATGTATCTTGATGACATGAGAGACATAGTGAATCTTTTTTAGCAATTTTATAGAAAATTGTTTTGCAGACATAATTTTTTTAAAAAAACGTAATGATTAGCTCACATATTTGGCCTTTAAAGGACAAGTGAAACTTTGTGTGATTATTTATAAAAATTGAGAAACATACAAAATTATTTTGAGCAAATTTGACGGAGAACTACATTTTGGACAAAATTTTTTAGAAAAACATGATGATTAATACACGAATTCGAGCTTTTACAGACAAGTGAAATATTGTTACATATATTTATACAACATGAAGAACATACAGAATTGATCTGAGTAATTTAACGAAGAAATATTTTTCAGACCTAAATTTAAAAAAAACGTGATGATTAGCACACGAATTCGTGCTTAAAGAGGCAAGTGAAACGTTGTGCAATGTGTCTTTCCAACATGAGAAACATAGTGAGTCATTTTACGTAATTTTATATACAATTATTTTGCGCACATAAATTTTGTAAAAAATGTAATGATTAACTCACAGATTCGGCCTTCACAGGAAGATTGAAACTTTGTACAATTATTTCAAAACATGAGAAACATATAGAATTATTTTGAACAATATTTATAAAACATGAAAAATATATTTATAAAACATGAAAAATATAAAGGATTGATCTCAGCAATATAAAAAAGAAATATTTTTTGAACCTATATTTTTTTTAAAACGTGATGATTAGCACACGAATTCGTGCTTCAACAGGCAAGTTTAACGTTGTCTGATGTATCATTAGGACATGAGAAACATATTGAATCATTTTGAGTAATTTTATAAAAAATTGTTTTGCAGACATAAATTTTGTAAAAGACGTAATCATTAACTCACAGATTCAGCCTTCAAAAGACAACTGAAACTTTGTACGATTATTTTAAATCATGCGAAAAAAATAGAATTATTTTGACGAATTTTTATGGAGAACTATATTTTTGACCAAAATTTTTAAAAAACGTGATGATTAGTACACGAATTCGGACTTCTACACACAAGTGAAAATTTGTGCCAAATATATATTCAGCATGAATAACATAAAGAATTTATCTGAGCAATTTTATGGGGAAAATATTTTTTGGAACTAAATTTTGTAAAAAACGTGATGATTAGGACACGAAATTGTGCTACAACAGGCAAATGAAATGTTGTGCAATCTATCTTTACGACATGAGAAAGATAGTGAATCATTTTTAGTAATTTTATAGAGAATTATTTTGGGGACATAAATTTAAAAAAAAAAACGTAATCATTAACTCACATATTCAGACTTCAAAGGATAACTGAACTTTGCACGATTATTTTCCAAACATGAGAAACAAACAGAATTATTTTTACCAATTTTATGGAGAACTATTTTTTGGACCAAAATTTTTAAAAAGTGTGATGATTAGCACACGTGTTCCAGCTTCTACGCACAAGTGAAACATTATGTCATATACTTATTCAACATGAAAAAACATACAGAATTGATCTGAGCAATTTTACGGGAAATATTTTTCGGACCTAATTTTTTTAAAAAATGTAATGATTAGCACACGAACTCGTGTTTCAACATAGAAGTTTAACGTTGTTCGATGTATCTTTACGACATGAAAAATATAGTGAATATTTTTGAGAAATTTTATAGAAAATTGTTTTGCGAACATAAATTTTTGAAAAAAACGTAATGATTAGCTCACAAATTCAGCCTTCAACGGACAAGTGAATTATTTTGAGCAATTTTATGGAGAACAATATTTTGGACCAAACTTTTTAGAAAAACGTGATTATTAGCAAACGAATTCGGGCTTCTACACACAAGTGACACATTGTTACGTATATTTATACAACATAAAAAACATATAGAATTTATTTGCGCAATTTAACGAAGAAATATTTTTCGGACCTAAATTTTTAAAAAACGTGATAATTAACACACAAATTCGTGCTTCAACAGACAAGTGAAACTTTGTGCAATTATTTTAAAACATGAGAAACATACAGAACAATTTTATGGAGAACTATATTTTTTACCAGAATTTTTAGAAAAACGTGATGATTAGCATACGAATTCGGGCTCCTACAGACAAGTGAAACATTGTTATACATATTTATATAACATGAAAAACATACAGAATTCACTTGAGCAATTTAAGGAGGAAATATTTTTCGGACCTAAATTATTAAAAAAAGTGATGATTAGCACACGAATTCGTGTTTTACCAAGAAGTGAAACGTTTTGCTATGTATCTTTACGACATGAGAAACATAGTGAATTATTTTGAGTAATTTTATACACAATTATTTTGCGGACATAAATTTTGTTAAAAACGTAACGATTAACTCACAGATTCGGCCTTCAAAGCACAACTGAAACTTTGTACGATTATTTTAAAACATGAGAAACATACATAATTATTTTGAGCAATTTTATGGGGAACTGTTTTTTACACCTAAATTTTTAAAAAAATGTGATGATCAGTACACAAATTCGGGGTTCTACACACAAGTGAAAAATTGTGCCACATGTCTATTCAACATGGAAAACATATAGAATTGATCTGAGCAATTTAACGGGAAAATATTTTTCAGACCTAAATTTTTTTAAAAACATGATGATTAGCACACAAATTTGTGCTACAACACGCAAGTGGCGTTGTGCAATATATCTTTACAACATGAGAAACATAGATAACCATTTTGAGTAATTTCATAAAGAATTGTTTTGGAGACATAAATTTTTTTAAAAACGTAATCATTAACTCACAATTTCAGACTTCAAAGGACAACTGAAACTTTGTACGATTATTTTTCAAACATGAGAAACATACAGAATTATTTTGAGCAATTTTATGGAGAACTATTTTTTGGACCAAAATTTTTAAATAAACGTGATGATTAACACACAAATTCGGGCTTCTACACATAAGTGAAACAATGTTACATATATTTATACAACATGAAAAACTTAAAGGATGATTAGCACATAATTCATGCTTCAACAGGCAATTTTAACATTGTCCGATGTATCTTTACGACATGAGAAATATAGTGAATCTATTTGAGCAATTTTATAGAAAATTGTTTTGCAGACATAAATTTTGTAAAAAACATAATCATTAACTCACAGATTCAGCCTTCAAAGGACAACTTAAACTATGTTCGATTATTTTAAAACATGCAAAACAAACAGAACTATCTTGAACAATTTTATGGAGAACCATTTTTTGACAAAAATTTTGAAAAAACGTAATGATTAGCATACGAATTCGGGCTTCTACACACAAGTTAAAATTTGTGCCATATATCTATTCGGCATGAATAACATAAAGAATTGATCTGAGCAATTTTAGGGGGAAATATTTTTTGGACCTAAATTTTTTAAAAAACATGATGATTAGCACACGAATTCGTACTACAACGGGCAAGTGAAATGTTGTGCAATGTATCTTTACGACATGAGAAAGATAGTGAATCATTTTGAGTAATTTTATAGAAAATATCTTTGGGGACGTAAATTTTTTAAACAACGTAATCATTAACTCACAGATTCGGACTTCGAAGGATAACTGAACTTTGTACGATTATTTTCAAAACATGAGAAACAAACAAAATTATTTTTACCAATTTTATGGAGAACTATTTTTTGGACTAAACTCTTTAGAAAGCGTGATGATTAGCACACGAATTTCGGCTTCTATGCACAAGTGAAACATTGGACCGTATACCTATTCAACGTGAAAAACACACAGAATTAATATGAGCAATTTTACGGGAAATATTTTTCAGACCTAAATTTTTTTTAAAATGTGATGATTTGCACACGAACTCGTGCTTCAACATAGAAGTTTAACGTTGTCCAATGTATCTTTAAGACATGAGAAACATAGTGAATCTTTTTTTAGCAATTTTATAGAAATTTTTTTTTGCTGACATAAATTTTTGAAAAAAACGTAATGATTAGCTCAAAAATTCTCCTTCAAAGGACAATTGAAACTTTGTGTGATTATTTTGTAAAAATTGAGAAACATAGAGAATTATTTTGAGCAATTTTATGGAAAACTATATTTTAGACCAAAATTTTTAGAGAAAACGTGATGATTAGCACCCAAGTTCAGGCTTCAACGGACAAGTGAAACATTGTTATATATTTATACAAGATGAAAAACATACATAATTCATTTGAGCAATTTAACGAAGAAATATTTTTCGTACCTAAATTTTTAAAAAAATGTGATGATTAGCACACGAATTCGTGCTTCAACAGGCAAGTAAAATGTTGTGCGATATATCTTTACGACATGAGAGACATAGTGAATTATTTTGAGTAATTTTATACACATTTATTTTGCGGGCATAAATATTGTTAAAAACGTAAGGATTAACTCACAAATTCGGCCTTCAAAGCACAACTGAAACTTTGCACAATTATTTTAAAACTTGAGAAACGTACAGAATTATTTTGAGCAATTTTATTGGTAACTATTTTTTGGACCAAAATTTTTAAAAAAACGTGATGATTAGCACACGAATTAAGGCTTCTACATACAAGTGAAACAGTGTTACATATATTTAAATAACATGAAAAACATACATAATTGATCTGAGGAATTTTGACAAAGAAATATTTTTCGGACCTAAATTTTTTTAAAACTGTGATGATTAGCACATGAACTCGTGCTTCAACATAGAAGTTTAACGTTGTCCGATGTATCTTTAGAACATGATAAACATAGTGAATCTTTTTGAGCAATTTTATAGAAAATTGTTTTGCAGACATAAATTTAGTAAAAAACGTAATCAAAATACTCACAAATTCAGCTTTCAAAGGATAAGTGAAACTTTGTACGATTATTTCAAAACATGCGAAAAAATAGAATTACTTTGAGCAATTTTATAAAAAAGTATTTTTTTTACCAAAATTTTTAAAAAACGTTATGATTAGTACACGAATTCGTGCTTCTAAACAAAAGTTAAAATTTGTGCCATATATCTATTCAGCATGAATAACATACAGAATTAATCTGAACAATTTTACGGGAAAATATTTTTCAGACCTAAATTTTTTAAAATACGTGATGATTAACACATGAATTCGTGCTACAACAGGCAAGTGAAATGTTGTGCAATGTATCTTTACGACATGAGTGAATCATTTTCAATAATTTTATAGAGAATTGTTTTCGGGACGTACATTTTGTAAAAAACTTAATAATTAACTCAAAGATTCGGACTTCAAAGGATAACTGAACTTTGTACGATTATTTTCAAAACATGAGAAACAAACAGAATTATTTTTACCAATTTTATGGATAACTATTTTTTGGACCAAACTCTTTAGAAAGTGTGATGATTAGCACATGAATTCTGGTTTCTACACACAAGTGAAACCTTGTGCCATATACCTATTCAACATGAAAAACATATAGAATCGATTTCAGCAATTTTACGGGAAATATTTTTCGGAGTTAAATTTTTTTAAAAATGTGATGATTAGCACACGAACTCGTACTTCAACATAGAAGTTTAACGTTGTCCGATGTATCTTTACGACATGAAAAATATAGTGAATATTTTTTAGCAATTTTATAGGAAATTATTTTGCTGACATAAATTTTTGAAAAAAAAACGTAATGATTAGCTCACAAATTCGGCCTTCAAAGGACAAATGAAACTTTGTGTGATTATTTGAAAAATTGAGAAATATACAGAATTATTTTAAGCAATTTTATGGAGAACTATATTTTGGACCAAAATTTTTAGAAAAACGTGATGATTAACACATGAATTCGGGCTTCTACAGACAAGTAAAACATTGTTATATATTTATACAACATGAAAAGCATACAAAATTCATTTGAGCAATTTAACGAAGAAAATATTTTTCGGACCTAAATTTTTAAAAAAACGTGATGATTAGCACACGAATTCATGCTTCAACAGGTAAGTGAAACGTTGTGCGATATATCTTTACGACATGAGAAACATAGTGAATCATTTTGAGTAATTTTATACATAATTTTTTTGGAGACATCAATTTTTTAAAAAATGTAATCATTAACTCACAGATTCGGACTTCAAAGGACAACTGAAACTTCGTACGATTATATTTAAAACATGAGAAACATACAGAATTATTTTTAACAATTTTATAGAGAACTATATTTTGGACCAAAATTTTTAGAAAAACGTGATGATAAGCACACGAATTCGGATTTCTACAGACAAATGAAACATTGTTATATATATTTATACAACATGAAAAACATACAGAATTCATTTGAGCAATTTAACAAAGAAATATTTTTCAGACGTAAATTTTTAAAAAACGTGATGATTAGCACACGAAGTCGTGCTTCAACAGGCAAGTGAAATGTTCTGCGATGTATCTTTATAACATGAGAAACATAGTGAATTATTTTGAGTTATTTTATACAGAATTATTTTGCGGGCAAAAATTTTATTAAAAACGTAGTGATTAACTCAAAGATTAGGCCTTCAAAGTTTAACCTAAACTTTGTACGATTATTTTAAAACATGAGAAACATATAGAATAATTTCTAAAAATTTTATAGAGAACTATTTTTTTGACCCAAATTATTAAAAAAAAATTATGATTAGTACACGAATTCGGGCTTCTACACACAAGTAAAAAATTGTTCAACATGAAAAAATACAGAATTGATCTGAGTAATTTCATGGAAAAATATTTTTCGGACCTAAATTTTTTTAAAAACGTGATGATTAGCACACGAATTCGTGCTTCAACAGGCAAGCGGCCTGCAATATATCTTTACGACATGAGAAACATAGTGAATCATTTTGAGTAATTGTAGGGAGAATTGTTTTGGAGACATCAATTTTTTATAAACCGTAATCATTAACTCACAAGTTCGGACTTTAAAGGACAACTAAAACTTTGTACGATTATTTTTAAAACATGAGAAACATACAGAATTATTTTGAGCAATTTTATGGAGAACTATTTTTTGGACGAAATTTTAAAAAAAAAAACGTAATGATTAGGACATAAATTCGGGCTTCTACACACAAGTAAAACATTGTTACATATATTTATACAACATGAAAAACACACGGAATTTATCTGAGAAATTTAACGAAGAAATATTTTTTGGATCTAATTTTTTTAAAAAAACGTAATGATTAGCACACGAATTCGTGCTACCACAGAGAAGGTTATCGTTGTCAGATGTATCTTTACAGTATAAGAAACATAGTGAATCTTTCTGTACAATTTTATAGAAATTTTTTTTGCGCACATAAATTTTTGAAAAAAACGTAATGATTAACTCGCAAATTTGGCCTTCAAAAAACAAGTGAAAATTTGTGTGATTATTTTAAAATTTGAGAAACATACAGAATTATTTTGAGCAAGTTTATGGAGAACTATTTTTTGGACCCGGATTTTTAAAAAAAACGTGATGATTAGCACATGAATTGGGGCTTCTACATACAAATGAAACATCGTTACATATATTTATACAACATGAAAAAAATAAAGAATTGATCTAAGCAATTTAACGAAGAAATATTTTTCAGACCTAAATTTTTAAAAAACCGTGATGATTAGCACAAGAATTCGTGCTTCAACAGGCAAATGAAGCGTTGTACAATGTATCTCTAGGATATGAGAAACATAGTGAATCTTTTTTAACAATTTTATAGAGAATTTTTTTGTGGACATAAATTTTGTAGAACACGTAATCAATTACTCACATGATTATTAGTACACGAATTCGGGCTTCTACACACAAGTGAAAATTTGTGCCATATATCTATTCAACATGAAAAACATACAAAATTGATCTGAGAAATTTAACGGGGAAACATTTTTCGGACCTAAATTTTTTTTAAAACCTGATGATATGCAAACGAATTCGTGCTACAATAGGAAAGTGAAACGTTGTGCAATGTATCTTTACGACATGAGAAAGATAGTGAATCATTTTGAACAATTTATAGAGAATGGTTTTTGGAAAATAATTTTTTAAAAAAGGTCATTATTAACTCACAGATTCGAACTTCAAAGGAACACTAAAACTTTGTACGATTACTTTTAAAACATGAGAAAGAAACAAAATTATTTTCAGCAATTTTATGGAGAAGTATTTTTTGGACAAAAATTTTAAAACACGTGATGATTAGCACACGAATTCGGGCTTCTACATACAAGTGAAACATTGTGCCATATACCTATCCAACATGAAAAACATACATAATTGATTTGTGCAATTTTACGGAGAAATACTTTTTTAGCCTAAATTTTTTTAAAACGTGATGATTAGCACATGAATTCGTGCTTCAACAGGCAAGTTTAACGCTGTGCAATGTATCTTGACGACATAAGAGACATAGTGAATCTTTTTGAGCAATTTTATAGAAAATTTTTTTGCAGACATAAATTTTTGAAACAACATAATGATTAGCTCACAGATTCGGCCTTCGAAGCACTAGTGAAAAATTTTGTGATTATTTATAAAAATTGAGAAACATACATAATTATTTTGAGCAAATTTTATGGAGAACTACATTTTTTTTACAAAATTTTTAGAAAAAAGTGATAATTAGTACAAGAATTCGAGTTTCTATAGACAAGGTAAACATTTTTACATATATTTATATAACATGAAAAACATACATAATTGATCTGAGCAATTTAACGAAGAAATATTTTTCAGACCTAAATTTAAAAAAAAAATGTGATGAGAGAGCACACGAATTCGTGCTTCAATAGGCAAGTGAAACATTGTGCAATGTGTCTTTACAACATGAGAAACATAGTGAGTCATTTTAAGCGATTTTAAATACAATTTTTTTTAGGGAATAAATTTTTAAAAAATGAAAAGATTAACTCACAAATTCGGCCTTCAAAGGAATACTGAAGCTTTGTATGATTATTTCAAAACATGAGAAACATAAAGAATTATTTTGAGAAATTTTATGGCGAACTATATTTTGGACCAAAATTTTTAGAAAAACATGATGATTAGCACATGAATTCGGGCTTCTACAGGCAAGTGAAACATAGTTACATATATTTATACGACATGAAAAATATACAGAATTCATTTAAACAATTTAACGAAAAATATTTTTCGGACCTAAATTTTAAAAAAAAATGTGATGATTAGCACACTAATTCGTACCTCAACAGGCAAGTGAAACGTTGTACGATGTATCTTTACGATATGAGAAACATAGTGAATCATTTTGAGCAATTTTATAGAGAATTGTTTTGCGGACATAAATTTTGTAAAAAACGTAATGATTAACTCACAAATTCGGCCTTTAAAGGACAATTGAAACTTTATACGATTATTTTAAAATAGGAGAAACATACAGAATTATTTTGAGCAATTTTATGGAGAACTATTTTTTGGACCAAAATTTAAAAAAAACGTGATGATTAGCATACTAATTCGGGCTTCTACATACAAGTAAAACATTGTTACATATATTTAAACAATATGAAAAACATACATAATTCATTTGAGCAATTTAACGAAGAAATATTTTTCGGACCTAAATTTTTAAAAAAATGTGATGATTAGCATACGAATTCGTGCTTCAACAGGCAAGTCAAACGTTGTGCAATGTATCTTTACAACATGAGAAACATAGTGAATCTTTTTGAGCAGTTTTATAGAAAAATTTTTTACGGGCATAAATTTTTTAGAAAACGTAATGATTATTAACTCACAGATTTGGCCTTCAAAGGACAACTAAAATTTTGTAAGATTATTTTTAAAACATGAGAAACATACATAATTATTTTCAGCAATTTTGTGGATAGCTATTGTTCGGACCAAAGTTTTTTAAAAAATGTGATGATTAGCGCACGAATTCGAGCTTCTACACACAAGTGAAACATTGTGCCATATATCTATTCAACATGAAAAATATACATAATTGATATGAGCAATTTAACGGGAAATATTTTTCGAACCTAAATTTTTTAAAAAACGTGATGATTAGCACACGTATTCGTGCTACAACAGGCAAGTGACGTTGTGCAATATATCTTTATGACATGAGAAACATAGTGAATCATTTTGAGTAATTTTATAGAGAATTATTTTGGAGACATAAATTTTTTTAAAAACGTAATCATTAATTCACAGATTCGGACTTCAAAGGAAAACCGAAACTTTGTACGATTATTTTTAAAACATGAGAAACATACAAAATTATTTTGAGCAATTTTATGGAGAACTATTTTTTGGATCAAATTTTTTAAAAAAACGTGATCATTATAATATACGAATTCGAGCTTCTACACACAAGTGAAACATTGTTACATATATTTATACAACGTGAAAAACGTACAGAATTGATCATAGCAATTTAACCAAGAAATATTTTTTTGTCCTAAATTTTTTTTATAACGTGATGATTAGCACACGAATTCGTACTTCAACAGTCAAGTTTAACGTTGTCCGATGTATCTTTACGACATAAGAAACATAGTGAATCTTTCTGAGCAATTTTATAGAAAATTATTTTGCGAACATAAATTTTTGAAAAAAACGTAATCATTAACTCACAGATTTAGCCTTCAAAGGAATATTGAAACTTTGTACGATTATTTTAAAACATACAAAACAAACAGAATTATTTTATGGAGAACTATTTTAGCTCACAAATTCAGCCTTCAAAGGACAAGTGAAACATTGTGTGATTATTTTTAAAAATTTAGAAACATACAGAATTATTTTGAGCAATTTTATGGAGAACTATTTTTTGGACCAAAATTTAAACAAAAAACGTGATGATTAATACACGAATTCGGGCTTCTACAGACATGTGAAACATTGTTACGTATATTTATACAACATGAAAAACATACAAAATTCATTTGAGCAATTTAACGAAGAAATGTTTTTCGGACCTAAATTTTTAAGAAAACGTCATGATTAGCATAAGAATTCGTGCTTCAACAGGCAAGTGAAACGTTGTGCTATGTATCTTTACGACTTGACAAACATAGTGAATTATTTTGAGTGATTTTATACACATTTATACTGCGGGCATAATTTTTTTTTAAAACGTAACGATTAACTCATAGATTATACCTTCAAAGCACAACTGAAACTTTGTACGATTATTTTAAAACATGAGAAACATAAAGAATTATTTTGAGCAATTTTTTTGGGAACTATTTTTTGGACCAAAATTTAAAAAAAAAAACGTGATGATTAGCACACGAATTCGGGCTTCTACATAAAAGTGAAACATACATAATTGATCTGAGCAATTTGACCAAGAAATATTTTTCGGACCTAAACTTTTTTAAAAACGTGATGATTAGCACACGAATTCATGCTTCAACAGGCAAGTTTAACGTTGTCCGATGTATCTTTAGGACATGAGAAACATAGTTAATCTTTTTGAGCAATTTTATAGAAAATTGTTTTGCAGACATAAATTTTGTAAAAAGCGTAATCATTAACTCACAGATTCAGCCTTCAAAGGAATATTGAAACTTTGTACGATTATTTTAAAACATACGAAACAAGCAGAATTATTTTATGGAGAACTATTTTTTTAAATTATTTAAAAAACGTGATGATTAGCACATGAATTAGGGCTTCTACGCACAAGTGAAACATTGTGCTATATACCTATTCAACATGAAAAACATACATAATTGATCTGAGTAATTTTACGGCGAAATATTTTTCGGACCTAAATTTTTAAAACGTGATGATTAGCGCATGAATTCGTGCTTCAACAGGTAAGTTTAACGTTGTGCAATGTATCTTGACGACATGAGAGACATAGTGAATCTTTTTGAGCAATTTTATAGAAAATTGTTTTGCGGGCATAAATTTTTTAAAAAACGTAATGATTAGCTCATAGATTCGGCCTTCAAAGGACATGTGAAACTTTGTGTGATTATTTATAAAAATTAAGAAACATACAGAATTATTTTGAGCAAATTTTACGGAGAACTACATTTTTTACCAAAATTTTTAGAAAAACGTGATAATTAGTACAAGAATTTGGGCTTCTACAGACAAGTGAAGCATTTTTACATATATTTATATAACATGAAAAACATACATAATTGATCTAAGCAATTTAACGAAGAAATATTTTCAGACCTAAATTTAAAATTAAAAAAAAAGTGACGAGTAGCACACGAATTCGTGCTTCAACAGGCAAGTGAAACGTTGTGCGATGTGTCTTTATAACATAAGAAACATAGTGAGTCATTTTAAGCGATTTTATATACAATTATTTTGCAGGCATAAATTTTGTAAAAAATAAAAAGATTAACTCACAGATTCGGCCTTCAAAGGAATACTGAAGCTTTGTACGATTATTTCAAAACATGAGAAACATAAAGAATTATTTTGAGAAATTTTATGGGGAACTATATTTTGGACAAAAATTTTAAAAAACGTGATGATTAGCACACGAATTCGGGCTTCTACAGACAAGTGAAACATAGTTACATATATTTATACAACATGAAAAATATATCAAATTCATTTAAGCAATTTAACGAAAAATATTTTCCGGACCTAATTTTTTTAAAAAAACGTGATGATTAGCACACTAATTCGTGCCTCAACAGGCAAGTGAAACGTTGTACGATGTATCTTTATGATATGAGAAACATAGTGAATCAGTTTAAGCCATTTTATAGAGAATTGTTTTGCGGACATAAATTTTGTAGAAAACGTAATGATTAACTCAAAGATTCGACATTCAAAGGACAACTAAAACTTTTTACGATTATTGTAAAACAGGAGAAACATACAGAATTATTTTTGAGTAATTTTATGGAGAACTATTTTTTGGACAAAAATTTTAAAAAACGTGATTATTAGCACACGAATTAGAGCTTCTACACACAAGTGAAACATTGTTACATATATTTATACAGCATGAAAACATACAGAACTCATATAAGCAATTTAACGAAGAAATATTTTTCGTACATAAATTTTAAAAAAACGTGATGATTATAGCACATGAATTCGTCCTTCAACAGGAAAGTGAAACGTTGTGCAATGTATCTTTACAACATGAGAAACATAGTGAATTATTTTGAGCGATTATATTCACAAGTATATTGCGGGTATAAATTTTGTAAAAAACGTAATGATTAACTCACAGATTCGACCTCAAAGGACAACTGAAACTTTACACGATTATTTTTAAACATGAGAAACATACAAAATTATTTTGAGCAATTTTATGAAGATTTATTTTTTGAACCAAAATTTTTAAAAAAACGTGATGATTAGCACACGAATTCGGGCTTCTACATACAAGTGAAACATCGTTACCTATACTTATACAACATGAAAAACATACATAATTGATCTGAGCAATTTAATGAAGAATTTTTTTCGGATCTAAATTTTTCAAAAAATGTGATGATTAACACACGAATTCGTGCTTCAATAGGCAAGTGAAGCGTTCTACGATGTATCATTAGGAAATGAGAAACATAGTGAATCGTTTTGACTAATTTTATAGAAAATTATTTTGCGGACGTAAATTTTGTAAAAAAATATAATGATTAACTCACAGATTCGGCCTTCAAAGGACAACTGAAACTTCGTACGATTATTTTAAAATATGATAAACATACTGAATTATTTTGAGTAATTTTATGAAAAACTATTTTTTGGACCAAAATTTTTTAAAAAATGATATTTAGCACACGAATTCATGCTTCTAAATAGTAATGTACTAGAAAAATGGGACAATTGCTTCTGCTATCCACACGCGGTTTTGCAATTGGAATAGTTTTTTGCCTCCTCAAAAGTCCTGCCTAGAAAGTGCCAGCCTTTTCATTGGAAACCCACTTTGTTTGCCATAAATCAATGGCAAATTGGTCTCGAAAGCAGCTCATCGCTAGCTGTTGTTGTGGTCATCCCATATAGACTCATCTAATGCAAATTTGGATGGAAATTTAATTTCAAAAGTGTAAATGTAGTTTTTAGTCCAACATATTTATTAGTCAGATTTAATTTTTAATAAATAATTTTTTTTACTAATTCCCCGTGACTTGCCATTGAAAGGGAATGCAAACTATTGTCTGTAATAGAGCGGTACCTTAAAAAACACTGTGTTTCCTCCGAAATTCAAACACAATTCCCTGATGTTGTCGATTGGAAACAGGAAGATTTCCAGTATTTCGCTAAAAAATTGGCTATCTCCGAATTGGACATCGACCGAAAAAGCGACTTCCAAATGGAAGATCTTGCCAATCAAAGCCAATGATTGTTATAGAATGGCTATTTCTCACAATTGCTCCTTGTGATGCAGCGGAACCATGGCAATTAGGATTTCAAGACGCAAGCCATAGTCTAATCGATTGAGGAGGACAGCCAATGACCGAGGGGAGCACCTTGCTATCATGAAAATGCCAGTTGTTACCATAGTAACTGCATGAATCAAAGCAGATACTGGAGTGGGACCTCCATAGCATCGGGTGACCATAACTAATTTATCGGTAATTTTTTGTTATTTTAGACGAATTTCGACTGGTAATCAATGATTTCTCTCCTATCGATAATTCGTACCACTCAAGTAAAACAAAGATTTTTTTTATTTTTTTATTTGAATTGTATGAATTTCTATTTTTACTTTTTTATTTCAATATAATCGAAAAAAATCGTTGATTAATGGTTAAAACTGTCAGAATTCGTTCAAAAGGACCAAAAAAGTTGCTTGTAAATTAGTTGAGGATAAAAAGGATAAAAATACTTGTTAGGAGTAAATTTGAATAAGGTAAATATATTGGGAACCAAAAACAATATTTATTCATTTCAAAACTTAAGAGTAAATTGACATAAATGCCTCTCAATCCATGTAGCAAATTAATAAATAAATAAATGCCTCTCAATAATTTATTCTCCCTTCGTTTTCTTATTTGTCATATCTTACTCATTCTCGTGTTTTTTCCTTGTTGTATTATAAAAACAATGCAACATTTAATGACTTTTTCCTATTATATCTTTCTATTAAAAATAAATTTCAATATTTTTTACTCTTCTAACATGAAAACTTGTAGAAATAATAATGAGAAAAGAAAAAAATTTTAAGAACATTATAGTCCACACAAAAAAAATATTTAAATTTTTGTTTTCTTTTTTACAATGGTGTGAGGTCTGAAATTGACAATTAACAAAAATTAGAGCGAGTATTATTTTTTAAAAGCTATTCATAAATTTTTATTTTCATTTCTTATATTGACGAATAATTTTTAGATAACTTATTTTGAAAAATTATGTGTTATGTGACGAAATCTTGCTAATATAATCATAATCAAATAAAATATACTAATAATAGTAAGCTAAATAGACACACAACAATCTTCTTTGTGAAGTCTTCCTGGCAATCTTCAAATCATATCAATAAAGGAACAACAAAGTCATCATCGTCCTTGAAAAAAAAAATTTACAAACCCATTGACGAATCAACAGATTTGAAAACTATCTCGGAGAGATGTAGAAACGTGTCAAGAGGCCCAGATTTTGAAGAGCAGAAAAGCACCCTATCTAAAAAGATCAAAAGTAAAATTTGCCTCTGTGTCTTGAAAAAAAAAACTCTGTGAAAAAGATTTGTAGACAAAAAAATATGAAAATAAAGTATAATAAGAAAAAAGAAAGGAAAATTCGATCAACATCCGAATTATGGTTGGAACCGTTGGTCGGACATGGCCGGAGAAGATGACACGAAATGAGAGAGAGTTCTTCTGTAAAGAGAAGGCAAAGAAAAAAATGTAGAGAGAGAAAGGCGTGTTATAAACTTCAATTTTCACTCCTCTTAGATTGGAAAAAAAATGAAAAATATGAAAATTTTTTACATAGAATATGTAGAAGTGAATTGTTTGTGAGAGGAGAAGTAAAGTTCAAGGTAAAAAAGTAAAAGGATTGAATTTTTTAAACCCAATCCAAATGGACTATTTTGAACATTATAAAAAACGTTGTCCAAATATATTAAAGCTATGCTCGGGATCGTCTAATATATCGTTTAATACATTTTTTAATATACACTTTTTATAATAGTTTTGTTAATATAAATTTTATAAAATTTAAATTTGAAAAGATAAATTTAAAAAAAATTATTATTAAAAGAAGTATATCAAAGAACGTATTAAAGTATCTGAGTAAGAAAAAATGCATGAAAAGAATTTGGGGACTGCACCTTTTTATTTAATTTATTTATTTATTTTTTGGGGGGTAAAACCAAAGGAAAGGGCACATGTATTAGATCTATGATCAGATGAGGTTTTGATATTCGTTCAAATCAACTCTCACTTTGGAAATAGGTAAAGAAGGCCTAGACTAGAGATCCAACAACAAACATTAACAAAATTTATTAAGAAAAAAAAAAGAAAAGAAAAAAACATTAACCATACATATGTGTTAGAATTTTTGAGTTTGGGCAATTCGGAAGGACTGTCCAAGTTTTTATAATTAGCCGATGTGGGATTCTCAACACACCCCCTCACGCCCAGGAATGGTGCATGGAATTTTGCAGGATTGGACATGTGCGCGAGTGGCCCAACTCGGGCAGCACAACAACTGGCTCTGATATCATGTTAGAATTTTTGGGCTTGGGCCTAACTCACCCCAAAAGGTACCTCAAGAGGAGAGGACTGCCCAAGTTTTTATAAGGAGTAATTATTTTCTTTAATTAGCCGATGTGAGATTCTCAACAATATGAGTTGATCTTGAATAATCCTTGCACTGTTAATTCAACAATAAACTAAAGAATGAGTTGGAATATTCTAACCATTAAATTGATACTACCGCCATTTTATGTTATTTTTCACTTGATATACTTTTTTTATTTCAAAATATCAATAATTGGATTGATTATCCATTACCTTATTAGACTGTTATGTCGAAGACCTAGTTCTGTGACACTTATAAAGATATAAATATCAAAGAGTAGGATTTATGATCAATTGTAGAAACCTTTAGATCAACACAATCCAAGTATTCAAGTAAAATCAATCTAAGGAATGATCAAACTCTAAATGAAGTTTAGGAGAAGGCTTCAAAATCTAAGAACCCTAAGAACAAACTCACAATTTCATATATCATTCAACTTCAACTTATTACAAAAAGAGGCATAATAGGATATTTATAGCGAAATCCTAACTCCTCTTCCTAAAAAGACCTAACTATCCTTTTAATATAATTAATTACAAATTTGTAAATAAAGAAACTATAAATCAGTCCAAAAACTAACTAAATTGATCAAATTAACTTGTGTAACCTGGGACCTACCGGGGACGGTAGGGTAAGAATCTATCGTCGACGATAGGCTCTGTTGTTCTCCCTTCATTGCTTCTTTCATTGTCTCTAATGCTAGGGAGCTTCTAGTTTGCTTTCGTTAAGCTTCTTATGATTTGAATGTGTCTTGAAAGCCTCGTAAACTCCTCCAAGCTTTCCAATTAAATTCAAAATTCTTCAATGGAGTCTCCAACCACGTTTTTTTCAATTCTCTATTGCTCCTACGCAATTTGTTACAATCCTTAATCGATTCATATAATACCCCCTCTCTTAAAAGGATTCATCCTTGAATCCATTCCTTCAAATATCCACAACAAGGCAGGCAACATTAGAATGGATTTCAACAATATAAACAATGCTAAGATTTAATCAATTAAAATTCAAATGCCATATAAACAACAAACTAAGAAAGGACGGTAGAACTTCTTTGAATGATCTATGATAAGAGAAGAAAATGTGAATAAAGAAGTTCAAAATTAAGAAACTCCAAAAAAGGACTATTCAAGATCCACTCAAATTTTACAAGTACAAGCTAAGAGAAGTCTCTTCCTAAAATAATTATCACATGAAAAAAATGATGGAAAAGAAACAAGATTTCACAAAACAGTTTGATATTTTTGTTAGTTCTATGCATGGAATAAATTGCATAAATTTTGAACACAATATGAAATACAAATAAACAATTTTCAGTACAACAAACATTATTAAACCTCCCCAAAAACAAAACAAAAGCAATATTTCGATTACAATCTATATTAACTATAATTAATAAAAAAAACAGAAATAAGGGACTGAAATAAGAAACAAACTAGAAATAAGGAAAAATTATATTTTAAGAAAAAACCAGAGATAAGGAAATTCTAGAAAAAAAAAGAAATATAATTCTACTTTTTTAGGGTTTACAGTTACTTGATGAACAATTAAGCGCCACTTTTTTAGTGTAAATATATTGTACCAAAAAGGTTACATCTGTTTTCTCCACTGAGTCATCGGCGTGATTTCTCTAGCTAAATCAAAAGATTCTCGACGTGATTTTCGGCATCCGGGAATGGTCACGCAGTGGCAGAATGTCCTGAAAAGAGGAAAGGAGAGAAGAGGCTAAAAAAGAGGGGAGGAGAGAAGAGATGTTAAACACAAACACTTAAAGAAACAAACAATAACTAACCTATTTACTTTGTTGGATTTCCTTCAAGCAGTGCACGTTTTCAGAGCTGTGGACGGCCCAATAACAGTGTCGGTGGAGCTACAGGGTCGGTGGAGCAGAGAAGGACTGGGGAGAAAGAGGGAGGAGGTAGAGAGAATCTGGGAAACGGAGGGGTCTCCCGATTTAGTCCAATTTGTAGGGTTCATTTACCAACCGAATTCGATTGCAAACTCTTTTAAAATAGCGATCGCGAAAGTCTTTCTCTGAACTGTCGCTAAAATAAAAGCATTGCAACTGACATGAATTTTAGTCGCTATTTAGTTGCTGATTTTAAGTAATTTGCAACCGCCTAGCATTTTGGTCGCTAAGTCGGCCGCCAGCACCGTGTTCCATCTGCAGTTGAGCAGTAGAGGCTCTTGCTACAGTTGTTGTTTTGCTTTGACAATCTTTTTAGAGAGAAGGTCGATGAGTTCGGGTCAGTAATTTTGCATCCTTCAAGTGGCAGCGATGGTGGCAACTCTTAAAGAAATTTAGGGTTGAAAAAATGATGAAGAAGACGGGGAAGAGAAAGTAAAGAAGAAAAAGTGGGAAAAGAAATATAAAACATATAAAAAAACAAATTATTATTTAACTTATTTAATTATTTCTCATTTATTTTGACCAAAAAATCTTTATAAGTGGTCATATGACTGTCACATAAGTGATTATCTGACTGTTAAATTAAACAGAAAAAATTAACAAAAGATTTAATTTTATATTTTTTTATAGTTTAAGGTTATAAACTTGACATTTGAAAAGTTTAAGGTCACAAACTTAACGCTTTTTAAGTTCAGAATAAAAAAAAATTAAAAACGTGAAAATTTAAAAAAAGAAAAAGAAACGTTACACGTCTAGCTTGATGTTTCTCAAGCATAACTCCTATGTTTGGGCTTTCTTTTTGCTGAAGTTCTAAGTTTGGGCTTGAGGGTCTCCTCTGAGAGCCATTCTATCTTTTCATGATGCTTGCTGGCTTATTATTGGATTTAGTCTCTCTCAGGTTTTAGTTTTGGGCTTTTCTTTAACTCTATTATTCATTTCTCGATTTTCAAACGCAAGCCCAACCGTTATATATATATATATATATACACGGCATATTATAGTATAGTTAGTTTTTTTATCAGATTAATTTTTAATAAAAATTATAAAATTTATAAAAAAAATTATAAAATTTATAAAAAACAATTAAAATTTCCTAATTTTGATCTATTGGACCGAAATTATGTAATAATTGTAGTTAGTTAATAATTTCGACTCTTCAGATCGAAACTCAGAATCTTTAATTTTTTTTAACAATTTGATCCATGTTTACCTCTAAATCAATATTTTTTTTAATAAAATCTTCAAAATCATTCATATTTTACTTAAATTCTTAAAAATTTGAAGAAAATTTTGAATTTTTTTCATCAAGAGAGAAGAAAGAGTTGGATAGAGAGAGAAAGTGAAGAAGAGGAAATTTTATTTATAAAAAGCGTTGCTGAGGTATGGAGCCACTTTCTTCGCGGCGTGCCACTCACAAACATAGAGCATTAGTTCCTGGTTTCTGGGTGCTTTCCTTCCGTGAGGAAAGTCTCGGCTCAGAATGTTGAACCGGTCCGACTTCAATTCGGACACCGGTTAGGATGACCCACGGCATCCCTTGGCGACACCCCCATAAGCCGAGTTTTTAGTTCCTCCCATGAGAAATGACAATCCTTGCTCGTTCCTGTGCACATCGCCCCAAGTACAACCTTTCTAACCTATAAATACCGACGATTGAACGTTATCCTACACCAGCTTTGGGATCATATATGTAATTACTTATTTTCTTCGTAAATATCTTTTATATTTATGCGCGTTCATACATATATATATATATATATATATTCCACTTCCCTCTCTCTCACTCTCAGTGCGTGGATACAGCAACGTCCGTACACGTGGCAATAAATGAGAGGATGAAATCATTTACTCAGCTTGTGGAAGGGACTATGAACCACAAAAAAAATCCCCCAGCCTATCTTCTTTTGACTTGTTGAGAGATCTTATTCACCACAAAATAAATAAATAAATTCATCAAAATAATTGTGATTTCTATTTAATTCTTTACATTTCATAATCTATTTTGTCTTTTTTTTTAATTCTTTCGACAAATATTATATTTTTCTTTTAGAGATTTTTTTAAATATTGTTAAACTCTCACAGCTTTGAAAATGACATAACGAAATATATTCATTAGGAAAGAAAGCATGGAATAGACACTTTTATTTTTTTCTCCTAAAAACTTCTTTTATTTTAAAATTATACTAATAATAACACCAAATTTTACATTATATAAACAAATTAGGAAAAATTGTTTGATAATAAAATAAAAGAATTACATTTTGCATTATCATTAATTAAATAAGTGTATATTACCTAATATTAAAAAAAATATGTATCAAATTTTAAAACAATATTAACAATTTAAAAGAAGTTTCAACAATTTAAAATAATATGAAAGAAAAAGAATTAGTGAGATGAGTAAGCAAATATAAGCAAAATAAAATTATAACTTCCATAAGAAAAAGTATAACAAATCTAACGTCAATTTATAGTTATAATTATTTTAAAAAATCAAATATAAAATATGAAATAAATGTAATATAAAAAATAAAAATTATCAAAATACTTCAAGTAATTCTTGACTAATAATAAAGAAAAAATTATTATAAATAATACATCATTGATGTTCTTCTTAGTACTAATAAATTTTTATTTTATTTTTATATCTACAAATAATTTTCAAATAATTAATTTTGATAAATTATGTTTTAAATAGAGAAATCCTGTAAAAATGATGATATTTAAAACAAGTACTTATCATACCGGCATAAATAAAAAGTATAAGTATAAAAACATCACATTTGGTTATTTCAACCAAATTCTTCATATAATATATAATTTATCAAAATGATTTATTTGAAAATTATTTATAGAATATAAAAAAAATAAAATAAAAGTTTATGAATAATTTAAACAATTATTGATAAATATTTACACTAATTTGCTCAAAAATAAAATAAGTGCCGTACTATATTTAAAGTGGAGTAAGAAAAAAAGAAAAGGAAAATCACTTTTTTTTTTTTCTAAGTAGAAAAGGAAAATCACTAGCATATATTATATTTAAAATAAAAAATAAAAGGAAAACAAAACATTGTCTCCAAAAGGAAATTACCCTGTTTTCCCTTCTGCTTCTTTCATCATTCATGGGCTGAAGTTTCAGAAGAAATTGCTGTCAAGAAGTTTCTCTCTGTCCACAGAATCTCCTTTGGAGAGAAACTCAGAATCCAGTTATTCACACACAGACACACAGTTAGTGTTCTTAAAATCCCTTTATCCAAATTTTCTTTGCAATTCCGATATGGATTTAGCCTCCAAACTTCAAGTAATCGGACTTCGGTCCACATTTCTTACCGGGAACCATCATAGAACCGCCACTCTACGTCCTTTCCAGCGCCCTTTACTCCCCACAACCACCTCTCTGAAACCCACTACTTCTGTGACAAGGCAGGTGAAAACTTCGTCCAAATTACAGGCTGTTGCTGTTGAAACTGCGGAGACAGAGGTGAAAGATGACATAGAATCTTTGTTTTCGAGTAATTCCGAGGCGGAAGTTGATTACAAGCGGGTGAAACAGTCCAATACTGGTGCTTCCAGCATTTCTTCTGGGATAAGGTTGGAAAATATTAGTAAGAGCTATAAGGGTGTCACTGTTTTGAAAGATGTGACTTGGGAGGTAAAAAAAGGCGAAAAGGTGGGATTAGTGGGTGTAAATGGAGCAGGAAAAACAACCCAAATGAGGATAATAGCTGGATTGGAAGAACCCGATTCTGGGAATGTGATTAAGGCCAAAAACAATATGAAGATTGCATTTTTGAGTCAGGAATTTGAGGTTCTAGGCTCTAGAACGGTGAAGGAGGAGTTCTTGAGTGCATTTAAAGAGGAAATGGAGGTGTCAGAGAGGTTGGAGAAGGTGCAAAAGGCGATAGAGAAGAGTGTGGATGATTTGGAGCTTATGGGAAGATTATTGGACGAGTTTGATTTATTGCAAAGGAGGGCACAGGCCGTGGATTTGGATACTGTAGATGTTAAGATTAGTAAGTTGATGCCTGAGCTTGGGTTTGCCCCTGAGGATGCGGATAGGCTTGTTGCTTCCTTTAGTAGTGGGTGGCAAATGAGGATGTCACTTGGGAAGATTCTGCTGCAGGTATATAGTTCATGTCGGATGTAGTTAGCCTTGTTGATTGATAATTTGGTTATGTTGCAGTTAAATGTTTTGTTGGAATGTGAATTGCTGCTATATGAAGGTGATGGTGATTGTGGACTTAATTGTTTTTTCATTTTTACATTATTTACTCTTGAATTGAAAGATGGATCCTCCAACAATTAACCTATGCCTTCCTACTTATACTGTAGTTTAATGAGATATCTCTCCTGAATCGTAATTTTACTAAATTTATCTGATTTACATGGTGAATGATGTTTTCAAAATGATTCGTAGCGTGGGGAAGGGAATTGTATCGTTAAGCTGTATTAGGTTGTATTAAGCTTTCTTATTGGTAACTGGTGCATTTCCCCTTATAGTGAAGAAGGAAAAATGTAGTGAAAGGTTTGTTATTTGGATCAGTTTGATGGCTGATTGATTTGCGTCCATTGCAGGACCCTGATTTACTACTCTTGGATGAACCGACAAATCACCTTGATCTTGATACGATTGAGTGGCTTGAAGGTTATCTTCAGAAGCAGGATGTACCTATGGTCATTATATCTCATGATAGGGCTTTCCTTGACCAGTTGTGTACCAAAATTGTGGAAACTGATATGGGTGTATCCAGGACGTATGATGGAAATTATTCTGATTTTGTTATCGCGAAAGCGGAATGGGTTGAGACTCAGTTTGCAGCATGGGAAAAGCAACAAAAGGAAATTGAGCATACAAGAGACCTGATAAGTAGGTTAAGTGCGGGAGCAAATTCAGGTCGGGCATCTACAGCTGAGAAGGTAATTTTATCAGTTTGTTTCAGTGAGAAAAATGATAAAGTCTGTAGCCATCTACATTTTAGAGCAATGATTCTTTTGAATCTGAAGGTTTCATTGACCTCATTTAGGCCTTTGGCCAAACTTGGTTACTTGTATTCCTACTTCTTGTTAATCCTGAATAACATCTTCGTATTCATCTTTTGGAGGTGAAATCATAATAGTCTTTTATAGATTGAAATGTCTTCCGTAGTATCTCTTGTAGCAGGAGGAGTCGCCCTGCCAAACCCCAGAATAGGGTCAGAAGCAAACAAGAAATCAAAGAAAAGATGCGCGTTCAATTCATTTTTCGATTTGATATGACCTTAGTTTTGGAAGATCATCAAAGTACTTCCCCTTTTTGGAAATATTTATGATGCACAGTAAAACCCTATATAATCCAATTACTGAAATTTCATTCTATTGCAATCCTTAGTTTGCCTTTCTTATACTTTATGTCACTCTGTATCTGGTTGTCTTAAGTTAGGAATGATATCTGGTTGACTGTGTTCAATGAGAACTTGCAATTTTCTTCTTGGTGCCTGTCTTTCATTTTGTGTGACCTTGCCATTCCTTATTTTTTAATTTCTATGACAGAAACTGGAGAAACTCCAGGATGAGGAACAAGTTGATAAACCCTTTATTAGGAAACAAATGAAGATCAGGTTTCCCGAGCGTGGTAGAAGTGGACGTTCAGTGTTGTCTATAAAGAATTTGGAGTTTGCTTATGAAGATAAGGTACTTAGCATGTTCATCCACATGGGGGTTATCTTTTCTTAGTAAACGAGGCTAAAAGAGATTGATCCAATTTCAGAAGTTTAATCCAAATTATACCTCTGATGAAGCGCCTTAATGAACGCATCTGACAATTTCCTAAATCTTTTACATCTTCCCATTGTTTACCAGGTGCTATTCAAGAATGCTAATTTGACAATTGAAAAGGGAGAGAAAATTGCTATTCTTGGTCCAAATGGATGTGGAAAAAGTACTTTGCTAAAGTTAATTATGGGCCTTGAGAAGCCAACTGGTGGTGAAGTGTTACTTGGGGAGCACAATGTACTGCCAAACTATTTTGAGCAGAATCAGGTTGATGCTCTTGTTGTGATTGGTGTTATCATTATTAAGTTGATGTTACTGCAGAAATTTTGTTAATTGCTAGAGTCACCAGCATATAGGTTGTTTATTGGATTTGTTTGGTTGATATATACCTTCCTCTTCTTGTATTAGGCTGAGGCCCTTGATTTAGACAAAACAGTTCTTGAAACTGTAGCTGAAGTTGCAGAAGACTGGAGGCTTGATGATATTAAGGGACTCCTTGGACGTTGTAATTTCAAGGCTGATATGCTTGATAGAAAAGTTTCATTCTTAAGTGGTGGCGAGAAGGTAAAATTTTGGTCTTTTTTTTAATGGAAAATTCACATGAATTTCAGGATGTGTAGCTTTTATATTTTTAGTTATGTCTTCTGAAACGGGATGACAAGATTACGATTGTATTGACTTGTTAACTAATTTCATTTTATTATATTTTGACTTTTTAATTAGAGTCGTGGAATCATCTAACTAATAGGGTTTTCTGAAATCAAAGCTCAATTTGAAGTTAATATGACTTAAAATTTTTAAAAGCAAAGACGAGTAGAAAAGTGAGAGAAGATGTGTGGTCTAAGATACATGTTGAGTATTTTGATTTTATATTCTAAGTTTTGACTTCTAATCTTTGCGAGTTCACCAGTAATCAGTAGCTTGCAGCGGAGGGAGTCATAAATATGTTTAGAATAATTGGTTTTTATGAGTTTTGACACTAGCATGGTGGAAGAGAGGCTAGTATAACTTAATGGTGTACCCTTGGGTAAGGTTCTTGAAACTATGTTCTTGAAAGAAATAAAACTATTTTGCTAGATCATTATGATGTTTAAGGAGTCGGGTTTTCCTTATTGGCTGCATTGGAATTGCATTTTTGGTTAGTATAGTCTAGCTTAAGATTTTCGCCTCATTACTTGTCCAGGCTCGTCTTGCCTTTTGCAAGTTCATGGTGAAACCTTCAACCTTGCTGGTTCTGGATGAGCCAACTAATCATTTGGATATACCATCAAAAGAGATGCTTGAGGTTACAATCTCATTTCATTTTCTCCACTCTTGTACTTTGTCTATTGCTCGTCTTGTAGCATCATCATGACTCTGTAAACATTGTTTCATTTATTAGGAGGCAATAAATGAGTACGAGGGCACTGTTATCACTGTATCCCACGATCGATATTTCATAAAGCAAATTGTTAACAGAGTATTGGAAGTGAAGGATGGGAATTTGCAGGATTATGTTGGAGATTACAATGTAAGTGATTTCTAATTACTAGTATTCCGTTGTTGCATTAAAAACATCATGAGTTATTCTGCAATCTGTGTCTGCCAAACCATATGAAGCATTGAAATCACAGCGCTTAGCATTGGTGCTGGTTGTATGCCTTTCACTTTTGCCGGCCCCTTTTGGCCATTCGTAGACAAGATTTGGGATTCCAAACTCTCAATGCTCGAGTTTTCCACTTGACGAGAGTTGTTTTTTAAGTTCTTCCGAAAGTTTGTACTTCTCTAGTGCTGCTGCAACTCATTGGTGCTTTAGTAAAAGCAAAAACTGAGAATTAAAATACTCGGTATCTGAGTTCTTGAATATTGGGATCTGCAGTATTATTTGGAGAAGAACCTTGAAGCAAGACGGAGAGAGCTTGAACGCGAGGCAGAACTTGAAGACAAGTCTCCTAAAGCAAAGGCCAAATCGAAAATGTCAAAGGTAAAAAGCCTCCTTTCTCCATCTAACCATTGCTTTCTGGTTTCTGCAAACGTTTTAACGGTTTCTTGCTTTTGATCATCAAAAATAGGCTGAGAAGGAAGCTAGGAAGAAGCAGAAGATGCAGTCCTTTCAAGCTGCTAAACAAAAATCGAAAGCCCTGAAAAATTCCAAGAGATGGAACTGAATCATCATGGTTTGTTTAGAGATCTCATTATCATTTTACCTTGTACAAAAAAGAGGAAAGGAGGCAGGCATAGTTTATAACCTTTCCCCATCTGTATATAAAATGTGAAACAGAGGCAAATATACTGATTTGAATGACAAAAGCAGCCTTTGGAATTGGAGGCTATGGAAGCCAAATCCTTAGAGCTTATCTTAGAAATTTATTTCTAGGGAGATGAAAAAAAAAAGAAAAAAAAAAAAGAATTATTGCAGGTGTCATGGTAATCTCATGATTATGTATCTTACATATTATTTTATAATACTTTTTCTTTAAGTGTTTACTTTTTAAATTTAATTTGGAATCTATTTTTTATTACTTTCGTTTCAATTTATCTGTTATTTAAATATATATTTTTCTATTTTAAATTTTCTATTACTTAGTTAATCAAGAGAATAGTAAATGAAAAGTTTCTACATATCCTATTTATTGTTATTGCGATAATACAGTTTATAAATATTTAAATATAATTTAAATAAATTTATATTTAGAAAATCTCTTTTCCATAGGACAAAATTTTATCATCCATATATACTGAAAATATAAAATATAGAAGTTAATATTTGAGGAATTGTTATGTATATAATAATGGAACTACAGATAATATATAACTTTAATAATCAGTAAAAACATCAATTGCACAGGAAAAACCGATTCTTCATTTTCTACATTCCTGTATAGATTTACTATATATAATTCAACAAATAACATACAAAAATATTTTGCTACTTCACTGGAACCTGCTGAAATGCATTAGAATGTCACTGTTACAACTGTAAAAATTGTTATTTAGAAAAATAAAATAAAAGAAAATGCGGCGAAGTGAGAGAATTAAGACTGTAAATGGATCCATACCTCAGGGTACCTTAAATCCAGACCCATATCCTTATAATTAAACTTGGACTCAAATTCGGACTCATATTCTATAGGTATAAAATTTTTGGACCCAAACCAGAGAATTGAAAAACTCTACTAATTTCTCCATTTTAACCATATAAATAAAACGGCTTAAATTCTTGCCAAAACTTAATAATTTGCTCAACTCGGCTTCAAATTAAAGCCCAAACAGGTCAAACAAGTCTTTTTGCAGTTCAAACTTCAAACGACCTCACTCCGTCCAAGAACCTCCCAATAGAACCCATTGTGAGCCGCCTTTCTGCCACTGCCCGAACAAGAAGCTTTCTTTCTCTCCATCTGTCGGGACCTGTGCATTCACAAACTCTGGATTTCTATCTATACCTCTCGCCAAGAGGGGGGCGCAAGCACGATTTTCGTTTCTTTTGGGCATTGTAGTTCTTGAAAAATAGTTGAGCAGAGCTCTTTAGCTCCGGGAGTTACTCGAAACTTGGTAAAATTTCTCAGAGCCCATTAGTATTTTCCTCTTTTATGTTTCTCATGTTTGAAATAATTGTGAGAAGGCATAATTTAGCTTGATTCTTTTGGTATGATATGGGTATATGGTCATGTGTTCTTTTGTTTTTAGATACGAGTGAAAATTCTATAAGAGCTTTATGTTGGAATTTTACTATAATTTCATTCTGAATTTTATTTAGTTTTGCATATTTATTGTGAGTATTATTATGTAAAACTGATTAGTTTTTTTTTTTTTTATAAAAAAAAAAACCAGTCTTTGTTCTGTTTTAGATGTTACTTCAAATGAAAATTTATTTTCTAAACTGAAAAATTTAAGGTTAGAGTTTTCAGGCGCATAGAATTCAATAAGTTGTTCTATGAGCATATCAAAGCTCAGACAGTTTTCTATGTTAGAAGGGTTGTATTGAAGTAATTTAGAAAGGGCAAAAATGTATTATGATTTTGGTTGCAGTACATTGTTTGTAAAGGATCATTGCCTAATGATGAATGGTTGAATTTAAATTCAGATTAAAGTTTCTCTTTGAATCCAAAAGATTGCTGCTGATGCTCATATTTCATCATGTTTAGAGGTTGTGTATTTGTTCGAATGATATGCAAGATTGAATCTTGAATTGGTTTTCATATATATTTTCTTTTTTCATATTAGGTACTAGGATGGATGAAATAATATTGGGATTGCCGGGGCCGTGGGCTGATGATAATCATGAAGTGGCTGATCTTTATACTACAAAAATTGGAGGACTTCCTGTATGTAGTTTCCTAATTTGATGGTTTTTTCATGCACATGTGACATTCTATGTATCAATGTTATGCATATTGTTATTCTACATGTTCAGGACTGGCCATTTTCCAATTTTACGATGCAGCCGGGGCTGCTGGAATGCGGAGCATGTAAAAGCTCTCTCTGTCTTCTAGCACAGGTTCTAATTTGTTGTAATTCTCTTATTTTCAGTTTGTTGTGGTTCACCTGCAGCTTGACTACCCGATTTCTCATTCTCTTTCACTGGAAATTACTTTTACTCCCTAAGGTTTATGCTCCAATTTCGACCAAAAGTTTGACAAGTGAAGAAAGGACACTGTATGTTTTTGGTTGTGTAATGCCCAAATGTGGGAGTGATCCATCAAGGTTCTTTCTTTGTTTAGTAGTATATGAGCAAGGTGCATTGGTTGTTAGTCATTGTAGTTGTAATTGAACAACATTCCTATTCTGTTAATCTGTGTAGTTGGAAAGCTGTTCGAGTTCAGAAGTCATTCAGTAGTGATGAACCAAACCTGCCCCATGATGAGGTGGCCCCTTTGCCTTCATCTTCTCTTTCAGCTCCAAAAGATTGGCGGGAAGATTTGTGGACATTTGACCCTAAAGAGGATGATGATGAAAGCAATGATAGTATAGATCTAGAGGAGTTGGGTAGGGCACTTTCTGAAGCTGCAACTATTTCTTCTAATACAAAGGAACAAAAGCGTGAATCCGAGACTGCTCTAAAGCCTTCACTAGTTGCATATAAAGCTCGATCGGTTGATAAAACTCCAGGTATTCTGCGTGTTTTATTTTGAACACCTTTAACATTTGTTTTTGTTATTATCCAAAGGGGTCTGCATTTTGGGAAGTGAATCTATTATCTGGTTTTCCTTAATATGGACTCACAGATACATTTCTTTGTTTGATCACGAGAGAAATACACTCTCTGGGCTAGTTAATCTATCATGTATAGATTGAAACGCCGAATGCAAGAAGTGACGGTGATATTCAATAAACATGATATTCTGCCGATGGTATATTTATAGGTCCTTACTGGATTTGAAAAGCATGTAAGCCTTTTTCCCAGGGCATTTAAAGAGCTTGACTATTCAGTTAAGTTAAAAGGTCCCATTTGATTTTATTCAATCCAGCAGAGCGCAATGTCAGTGGAGAATGCCGACCCTGAAAGAAAGGGAAAAAGTGACAAAATTACTACAAGGTTTTTAAAGAAGTTGATCTGCATACAACTCAATCCTGCAATAGAATTTTGTGAATTATTCCTAAAAGACTTCATTTTTATAGGCTGATAAGTCATAACTTGGCAAAATCTCATATTACCAATACGATAAGGGGTCTCTACAAAAGTCTCAGTTTGAACTCAGATATGTACATATAGGAAACGTATAGATTGTTTCACAACATTTCTCTTGTATGTATCTAGAGTATCTGTGGGTTTACCCATTTAATCTGCCCCCTATTTGTTTCCATATAAAATCTTTTGAAAGATGATATATTTCTCTTTGCTGTGGTTGTTGCAGTGTTGCCTTGCTTTTATATTTATACTCAGCAGGAGAAAACCTTGAAAGAGGTCTCATCTGCATGTTCAAGACCCAATGCTGTTTCTACCAATGGGAACGGAAGCTACCATGAAGATCATGCATCTGAAGAGAAATGGGAAGAGGAGAGCTATGAATATGATAGAGCCTTGAGTGCAGACAGGACTTACCTCAAGTTCAAGAAGCGCATGGATGCTTACCCGGAACAATGTATCAGGTGAAGTTCTTAAACTGATATACGCATTTTGCATCATTTGACTTCATTCTAAGAGATTTCAGTTATTTCATTTTCTTCTTTAACTTGTATAAAATATGTAACGTCATTCAGTCCTTTCTTCTACTCTTGAAGCATCCTTTATACTAATCTGCTTCTATTCCCCGTACTGCTATAATATCTTTGTCCTTCAGGTACTGCTATGCTGGGAAACCCCTTTTGGCTAGTTTAGAAGAAAGAGATTGTGGGAACTGCAGCCTTTGTGGTGCACCGAGGCATTTTGAACTGCAATTGATGCCGCCATTACTGTATTTTCTACAGGAAGCATCCATTGTTCAAGAAAAGCTCTCCTTGGAGAACTGGAATTGGATGACTATGATTGTATATACCTGTTCAAAGGTGAATTCTTCCCTACCAAATAAAAGCTGAAATTAAATTCAACTATTCTTTCTCCATAGGGGTTTTTCTTGTGAATTGCAGCTGATGATTTTATCTCAAGAATCTTGCCTTTTTACATGATTTAAGTTTATCTGACATCATTTTTCTTGTTCATTTAAGAGCTGTTCACATTCAACTCATCAGGAGAATTCTGGGAACGGAGCCTGGATTGTAGCAGAAGAAGCTGTAATTGTACAGTACGAGTAGGAGACGAGAGCTGTGATAGAGAACTCGTTTCTTAGATTATCCATTGAAATGCAGCTTTTTTGTTAGATTATGCCCCGGAAAATTTATCCAGTCTTAAAAATATTTTGTAATAATGAAACATAAGATCTTTTTAAAAAATTTATGAGGGATATTTTTTTTTTTTCAAATATAAAATAAAATTTTCAATATAAATTTTTAGAGATTTTTAAAGATATTGTAAAATTTTATAAAATTACGTTGAAAAGATTATAATAGAAAGTATAGTTTGTCTAATGAGATATAATTTAATATAGATTTTAGGTTTATCTGACTATATAATTTCTCCTCTTTTTAATACCGATGACAAATTATTTGGGTTCTCAGCATAAATCAATTATAATGAGGAGAATAAAAATAATATATTGGCAAAATATGAGTAAATACTATTACAAAATATACATAAATAAAATTTCAAGGCACTTATGGTTCTATAAATTCATTTACGAGTAAGTAATTTCTTTCCTTTATTACTTTTGTTTGCTCGAATCTTGATTGTTCTGAACAATTTTTCTTACGTTTTTCTAGGGTTTAGATTCTGATGCTATGATACAAATAATATAACGGTTAAGGGAATAAACTGCAATGCTTAATTTGTAAATTATATTATGCGTTCGAGTACACCTTACATTGTGTAATATTCTATTATTAAAACTACGTAATGTTAATAAGAATTACACTCAATTAATTAAAATTAAATTATAACGGTTAAAAAACTAACTAGTTTTAGTTATTAATAAATTAATAGATTACAAATACCAATAAATCAGCTAATTACCAAATCTATAAGATTCCATTTATCTCAACACCATTACCATTAAAATAGAAGTATATTTTGTTACACTATATAATAAAACAATATTAATTTATTTATATAACTTTGATAAACTATTTTCTTATCTCTTAATTATTTCCAACATTCATATATATATATATATATATCTCCAAATTCAAGCAATTTTGCTTTTGCTTAATTCTCAACAAATCATACAAAAAACATATATAAAAACTACATTTTTTTCCACATTTGACATAATTTAACATGAAATACAAGTAAAAACCATGAACATATATATATAACTTACAATTTTTCCATGAACATGAGCAAACTTATTTAAATATGGTACATAATCTTGTGCTTTAAGCCCATCTCTTTGAAACCCTAACTTTGAATCCATGCTTCATATAGAGAATAACAGAAACATTTGGAATCACAGGATGATCTTTCACCACTCTAACATTATAATTATGTATAATAGCAGAAGCCACAGCCTTCATTTGAGTAAAAGCAACTTCTTTCCCTAGACAAGTTCTCGGCCCTGCATTAAAAGCTAAGAATTTATACGAAGGCTCATACTTAATAGTTCCTCGCTCAGATATCCATCTCTCCGGCTTAAACTGCCGAGCATCTTTACCCCAAACAGATTTCATTCTTCCCATTGCATACAAAGAAAACATCACTTTCATGCTTGGATCAACGCGGTGACCACTCGGAAGAATGTCTGGTTGAAAAGGCTCCTTATGCTGGAATGGAACCGGTGGATATAGCCTAAGGGCTTCACATAAAGCACCATGAAGATAGGGCAAAACCCTAACTTCCTCGATGTTAAAAACCCTAAACTTTTCGGCTTCTTCGTCGGGTGGAATCACCGATTTCAGCTCCTCTCTTATGTTCTTTTCCACTGTGGGATGTGTTGAAACAAGCCAAAGAAACCATGTTAGGGCTGAACTCGTCGTGTCCCGGCCGGCGATCATTAGGTTTAAAATAGTGTCCCTCAAGAACTTGTCATCACATTTGAGTCCTGTGTCCTCATCATCATTAATATACGATGTTAATAAATCAAATCCCTCTTCATTATTATCATCTTCAATTATTTTGCCTTTTCTAGCCAACTCTTCTCTTTTCATAGTTATATATTTCCCTATTACATTATCAAGAGTTTCATGAGCTTTTCTATGTTTTTTCTCTACTCCCAAATCCAACCAACGTAGTAACTTCAAAATTTTTTCAGGCACGAGATGTCGCATAAAAATGGCTTCTTCAGCATCATCCATGGCTTTTGAAAAAGGAACATCTGGAAATTCAATAGAGAGACAACCGGGATCATAGCCGGTTACCATTTTACAAGTTGTATCAAAAGTAAGCCTTTGGAAAACATCTTGCATATCAACTACTGAGCCATTTTTAGATACCATTTCAAGAATAGGAATGAGCCCTTTTTCCACTTTGTTCAAGCTAGTTTTCACTAAGAACTTGTGGAAACGTTGATGATTAATTAAAGCTCTTGCCAGTTTTCTTTGAATTTTCCATAATTCCAAATCTGAATTGAATATTCCATCTCCTAAAACCTCAAAAATTTTCTTGAATTCTGGTCCTTTCGGAAAATTCCCAAAATTGGCACTCATAATATAGTGTACATTTGCTGGATCTACAGTGCCCAAAATGTCCATGTTTGTAAACCAAGGACCTTTAAGGTGATAAGTGCCCCCAGTTTTCTCTAGGACATATGTGCACTGCTCATGAATACGATCAACATGCCAAAACAAGTAGGGAAGCATCCCGAATACCGGCAAATTCCATGGAAGCACCTTCTTCAAACTTTTCTTGCCACGAAAATAAAAAAAGAAAAAAACTGCAAGAAACATTTCAATATAGCCCAATTTTGAGGCCATCTTTGCAGCAACAAATACAAGGGTTAGGATGATCTCAAAGTAGCTTATTGAAGCCATGAGAACTGAGAAATTAAATTAAAACTTTGGCTACATGGTTGATTAATTTATAAAGCCATGCAAATCTGATAAAATTATAATTTAAAGTTTCTTGTGACAATAATAGTCCCACATTTTGGATAAAATCATGGAAGTGAAATGATCAAACTCTACCTTATTTTGAACAAGTTGATGTGAGAGGACTTTCAAAGGTTTCTATTGAAGAAAATATGGACCATTGATACAATTTCTTCTTTCATGTTCTAATAGCTCATATATATACATATTAGTTGTGTGGTTTCTTTCTCAACGAGAAACTAAAATGACAGGTTTCAGATTTTGGACACTTGATTTCATTGCGTGTATCAATAAATCTACTGTATATTTTTTCTTTTATAAATTTAGATACTATATTAATGTTAGCGTATTCATAAATACACATTAGATTTTTTAATAATGAGAATTATATCTTACCCCTTAAATATATAATATGATAGGAAGTACTTTATATTTATATATGTATATATATAGGGATGGCTACAGGCCAGATTGGCCTGGAAACCCGACTGACCCAGCTCGTTTCAACTCGGACCCATCAAGGCTCGGTCCGTCCCGGATGTATGCGGTTCAATAAGATCGGTCTATGTTGGGTTGTGATTTTATGATCTGCGATCCAGGTCGGACCTGCCCATATTTACCCTGAAATCGGCTCAACCCGGTAAAAATTCCAAACCAACCTGCAAAATCGACCAGCCCAGGACACAAACCACAGGTGCGGGCCGACTGCAAAAAAAATCCAACCGTTGGGGTTTTTATCGTCTGTTTCGCAATTGCAAATCAACGGTCTAGATGATTTGGCTGTTTGATCTCATCGAAGAAGATCTAATCGTATGTAGATCTAGTATCCCTTGGAAGATTTGACGACGAAAATGAAAGAGACGACGAATCTAGTCAAACTCGGTCAAAATATGTAAGATTTTTGAATTGTAATTCGGTCCATACCAAATTCCCCACCACTTGAAGCCGGCTTTCTCTAATATATATATATATATATTTAACTCTTAAGTTTTTAAACTTAATAAAAATACTTTAAATTTTCTAAATCCCTAGAACTGTTTATTTAAGTTTTTCTAAACTTAATAAGAAAACATTAAGTTTAAATAAAATTAATAACAATAATTCAAATAGTCTAAACTTATAAAAAAAAATTAAGTTTTCTAAACTTAAAAAAAATCTCAAGCTTTCTAAAATTAAAAAAAGAAAAATCTTAAGTTTTGTAATGTAATACAAAAAAATCTTATCCTTTATTTTCTTGTATTAGTAATTAGTAAGTAAAGGAAGTATTATATTATCTAAGTTACTTTCATGTAAGTTATTTAAGTTAATTTTATCATTTATTTACTTATATTCAAGTTTTTTTTATTTTTAAGTTAAAAAAAAACGGGGACCATCCCAAGACTATTCCACCTATACGGATTCTTCTCACTGGTCCACGTTGGATTGGATAATTCTGAACCTCGACCTAGTCCGGCTAGGACCCGGTTGACCCACGAGCTAACCCGGCGAGCTAGTTCGTGAGCCGCAGTCCGGTCCAACCCGAACCTGAGCCGATGATAGAAGTACTTGACGAGCAAGCGAGGTCTCAATCTCAATGATTCTAAGTTTAGCTCTATGCATAGGCACACAAAAGTTGGCAATCCATTCATATTTACTCCTAAGATATGCCCCATTTTCATTTGAACATGTCTCTGAAGCAGCCAGCTTTTGTTCGATATCAGCCATTGATGACAAATTCTCCAACAAAGCTTTTCTATCAGAATCCATCTTCTTCTCTAGCTCGATCTTTTTTCCCTGAGATTATTCTCGTTTTTCTCGATGAGTACTTCTATCATCGGCTCAGGCTCTATACTTTCACAAGAGGGATATCGTCCAGCCATTTTTGGTTGAGGTTGAAGGGGAGTTTCAGATTGATCAAGCAAAGGGAATAGAATAGAGGATTATATATTGATTTATATCAAATTTTTCTTCTAATTATTATAGTGACTAATAATGCTTATCCTTGGAAAGTTTAATTTCCCTTTTTAAGTTTGATCAAATGTGGGAAAGATTATCAGTACTATATATAGTTTCTAATTTTTAATAATAATACATATCTCAAAAAAAAAAATTCTTGAAGATATATATGTATATGTAATAATTTCTTTTTAAACTTGGCAAAATATGGGGATAGTTCACAGGCCCTTTTGTAGTTTCCTTTTTTAAGGTGAGCTTACAAAGAAGGATTGTAACTTTTTTTTTTTAAGAAATTAGTTATGAATAATTAAAAAAGTATTTTTACTTTTATTATTTTATTTATAATTTTTTATTTTCTCTTTTTGTATTCATAAACTATTTTAAATCTTTTTATTCATAATGAAATTTCAACAAATTAACTCATGCAAATTACATGTATATCGGGCGAAAATACATGCATTCCATTATTGAATTATCTTCCGGATTCCACTGTGAAGGTTTCATATTTGTAGTAGCAAAAAAATTAATAATAATAATAATAATAGTTCAAGGGTATGAAAAATAAACTAAAGATTTTATAGATAAAATGAGAAAAATTAAAATAATTTTTGGGTATTTATAGTAAAAATAGCAAACAAGGTTTGGGAAAATTTCTAGATATTTTATTCCAATGTTTTTTGCTCCTTACAAGTCGCAAGGCCATTAATATATATATATATATATATATATGCATGATACAATCCCATCCTTGGCCAACAAGGTAATAGAATATACCGTCCGTATTGGCGTAACTCAGTTAGTTCTGAGACTGCAGAGTTGGTATTAAGGACCAACGTTCAAATCTTGGCAGCGGCAGTGTGACAATTTCAACCTCTCCAATGTGGGAGGTGGTTCTTTGTGTGTAACAGGACCGCTGAGTCACCATGATTTACATCCTCCACCTGGGCGTCGAGCAGTTTGGTAGGGACGTTGTGGGCGAGAGATTTTGTCTTTTGGTACCAAAGTAATAGAATATACAAGGTATCTAATCTTAGTAGGAAACTAACAAATAAATTATAGTCAAATACAAGATTCTAAATACAATACAGTAACTTCCTAATATTTCCCCTTAACTTGCGAAATAAGTTATGAAATAGGCGGAAACTAAGTGCTTTAGTGAAGATATCAGCAAATTATGCATAAGAGAGAACATAAGTAAGAGAAATGTGACCGGCCAGAAATTTTTTACATGTTAAGTGGATAATTATTATTTCTCTTGTATAGTATTTACTGGCTCATCTTCACTTATTAATTTAAGCGTAATTACTAGATTAGCTCTTCTATGTTACCCAAAAAAAGAAAAGATTTTAGTTCTATAATTTCCATTGATGAAATACATATTACAAATGTTATTTTCTTCTTATGATAATATTTAAATTTTAATGAAATTAAATAATCGCACAGTAAATTTATTATTTTTCATAAAACAAAATAAAAATCTCTGTAGCAACAAAAAATTAAACTCGAGATACATGACAAAGGATTGATTCATGGCACCAATTTTAAATGTTGTGAAATCAATGCTAACGTTTTCCATGTCTACTTATGTGATCTTGTAATAAAATTTCATGACAACAAAATTCTTAAAATTAGAGAGTTTTGTTCTAATTCGAACAAGAAAAAGAATTTGAACAATTTAATTAGTAAAAGAAACATTTCCTTTGCTTCCAAAAGGAAAAGAAACACAAGAAGAATTCAGTGAGAGAGAACAATCTCTCCCCATATATTTCCTCAAGCACAAAAAGGAAAGCATTCCTCAAGAAACTCACCTTTCAGGATTCTTCAAAATTGAAAAAAAAAAAAAAAATTAGCTTTGAAACTTTCACTAAAATATTCTGCAAATACTTTTCCCTAAAACAGATAAATGCAAACTCTCGATTGCCAAAAAGCTATCCTATATTTCCATATAATAAAATTGGAAATTATAGCTTCTGTGAAAATTTTGCTATAAATTGAAGAGCTTCATATGCATTTCTTCATCCATTGCAGATATAATATCATCAAGATGCCAAAGGTTGAAAAAGATAGCTCTAAGCCATCTAAGGAAGTTGTCCCTTACGAGGCTAATGCAAGAAGAGTGAGAGTGGGAGGAGAAATGAAGAAGAATAAAACTCTGGAATATTATAAGTATGAAAAAAGGAGTATTGAGAGAAAGTTGGCTTTTGAAGTAAGCATTTTCAAGAAGCTGTTGGCAACTATGGCTGAAATGGAGAAACAGCTTGCGGCTCCTCCAGAGATTTGTTCCGAAACAAAAAGGGTATCTCTTAAGTGCAAGTACGAGTTCATAATCAAACGATGCTTGCCAATGCATAGGTCTAGAATAGCGAATGTAGAGAGCCAGCTGAAGCATGCAAACTTAAGAATCAGGGAAATGGAGTATTGGTTAGCACAGAAGAAGGAAGAAACTGAGGCAATTACGCTTGAATTAAGCGCCATGCTTATCTGTTCTGAATCTGAATCAGAATCTGATTCTGATTCTGACGAGGATGAGAATGAGTATGATTCTGATGATGATCCTAATGAGGAGGAAAACAAGAACAACGAGGATAAGGGAAAGGAAAATAGTGATGATTCTGCAATTGATGATGCTTCTGCTGCTGATCCCAAGGAAGGAACTGATTCAAAAACTAGCCCTAATTAGTTTTTTTCTTTTTTTTTTTTACCTTAATTGTTAAAATAAATCAAGGGTTTCACTTGATATTTGAATTTCAGGTTTCTTTTGGTTGTTCTTTTGAAAGTTTGATTCTATATGACTTGTTGTAATAGAAGGTTTGTTTTTCAAATTTTCTTCTGTTCATAATGAGCTCATTAAGTAACTGTATTTTCTATAATTTTTTCAATGGCTTAACAAGATCATGACCCTAAAAAAGTAATCTGATTTGTAAAAGGAGTTCAAAATATTGGAAGGGTGAACTTAAGGAAATAATATTTAAAACTTTGATTAAAAAATGAAAGAAATAAAGGAATTTTAACAAATGTGTTTAATTTTTAGGGTTTATTTCTATTATAACCTAACTTAATTTATAGTTTTTCATCATTTGGCTTGATAATATCTCGTAACGCTTTAGGGTTTAAGGAGAACGGTTACTACTTTATCGGAGGCTTTCATAAATAAAAGATTTTGATCGGTTAAAAAGTAAATGAGAAATTAATGGGATCGTCTTTCTATTGCAATGCCCTACCATACCCCACTTCAAACTCTTTCTACACAGATCATGAAATGGGAAAAGGAGAGGGGATTGTGCTGTCGAATACCTGATGTGGTTGAAAAGGCTGGGATAGCTTACCATTGATAAAATTTTGCGTTTGAATGGTTAAGGGTAAATGGTAAAGTTTAGTTAGATGTTTTGAAATGATCAAGTGATAAAGAAATATTAAGAAATTATATTAACTGTAGTCGAATGACGTAAAGTAAATTTCTTGCAATAAGAGCATAATTTGTATATTGAAAAAGTCAAACGATCGAAAGGTATTAATTAAACAACTGCTTTCTCAAAAAATGAATATTCACTTTTCTAGTCAAATGAATGTCGACATTTTTTTTCATTTTTAAATCTAATTAAATGGAGAAAGTTATAAACTTTATGTAAAAGATTTAATACATTACTTTCCGTTTCATATATGAGTATATAAAACGTCCCATTTTATTTATTCTGAACTTCTTAGGTTTCATCTATTAGTAAGGACTGTGTTTAGAAACCTTTGTAGGACTTCCTTTTTTTTTTTTTTTCTTTTTGACCAGCTTTGTTGGACCTTTTGGATGTCTATTTTTTCTATTCATTAAGTATAGAAAATTATTGAAATTTCGTTTGGCGATGTGAGAATTTTATGTTCACTTTTATATGTTAGCTGACCTAAGCCGCACCCTGACTGCTGGGGTGGGCTCGGCCTCCGAACTGTACGTGGGACGAGTTTCTGCCTCATACAGCTCATGCTGAAGACAGGGACAAGTTTATGAGAGATGGCGAAACCTAGCAACTGCCAAAAGGCTATCTTCGGGCTAGCACTTGAGAAAGGATATGAATCCTGTTGTGGAAAAAGAGATTGTAGTCTTTTTTGACCGAGGTCATACAGGAAATTCCTCCATAAAGAGAGTTCGAATACCAGTTGGCAAGTAGTACAGATCTTTTTAAACAAAGAGAATAGTTTCTTTCAATATGCGCATTAGCATTTACTTCGGATACAAGTGTATAAAAAAGTGAATAATATATATTTTCTTCCTTTAATGAAAATTACGTGATTTGAGATAATGAAATAAGGTGAAAATTGATTGGTGTGTGATTATAGTAGTGTAGATAGAGTTTGATTGAGTTAAGGAATTTCCTTTTTGCACCTTAAAAGGGCTACAATGTATCAAGCCTTATATTAAAATTTCTATGTTAAACTTTTGATAAATATTTAGTGAATGATATTTTGAAATGTCTTTACAAATAAAATAATTCGATATTTTGCTATTGGATATTAAACGTTAAATGCATAAATCTAAGGACATGAATTTCAAGTATAATTTAGAAAATAATGGCCTTATAGTAGCTCGCTAGGATGCCTACCACACTCAACTCAGAATTCGACTAGGAGTATGGTGCTCTAGGTAGATGAAGTTCCGATCGTGCATGCTATATTTACTTAGTTCATACTCATACGATGGGTAAGAGATGCTCCAATACTGTATGTCATGTCCCATGCTCACGGATTGCAGCAAAGAAGAAATTCATAAACTAAGGAGAGGGCAAGGCATCTTGTCTGTTCTTGAATGCCCACTTCAAGCACAAACAGTGGAGATGAAAGTTCGAGCAAATATAAGAAATTAACTATGGAGAAGGGTACGACCTTGCTACATGTTCAACTGCAATTTTTACGAGCAGTGACGTAGCTAAGACCCTAAGGATAGTGGCAATCGACGAGGGATGAGTGACGATCGATCTAGCGCTCTGTGAGTTTATTCTAGTCATCATTGGTTTACCCACTTGTTGAAACCTCCCTCCACAGCCGATTGAATGGTTGGATAGCCACTCAACTGTTCACCATACTTCCTCTATCCCATTCTACCCTATCTCTCTCAACCCATTCACCGAAGTATGTTGGGATGGAATGCCTCCCCTCTTTTATAAACTCTGGGCCTTCTCGCTTTGAGATATTCCCAGTGCAGAAGCATGTTCATGTAAAATGCTCTTACACTTTTTCCCTTCTCCTAATGAGTGAGGAATTCATAGAAGAGGATAGAAGATTATTTTGTCATCAGTGGAGAGGCATACGTAATACAAATACTCCTCTGTACGAATGTTCTGGCTTTCAAAAGACAAGGGCACATGGTGAGGGGAGGGAAAAAAGACCCCAGAATTTCAAGTCCAACCCTACTCTATAGTAGGCTATCGTTTTCCTATCTAAGCTATATCAACATAGCCAAAACTAGAAAACTCATCTGCTTGTCAATTCACTCGTAAATGATTGGTGTTAGAATTTTTCACTGATCAAGTATTATCAATCTCACTTAAGATTAGGAACAAGCTACGTAAAAGCTGGCATAATAAATGTAATAGATAAAAGAAAAGATAAGACATAGTTTAGTTATTTCACTTACTTACGATTTAATAAACTTAAGATTTAATAGTATATAAAGCATTCATTTCCTCTACGCATGATCATAATACTATTAGAGTGAAATTAGGGGGCTAGACTACATAAGAGAGTTCTCGCACCTAAAACTCGACAACAAAATGGAGTAGTTGAAAGGAAAAATAGAACAATTCAGGACATGATTCGTGTCTTGTTGAATGCAAAGAATCTATCGCATGGCTGCTAACACGACAGTGTACATAATCAACAGGGTCTAGATCTAAGCGTAAGTAGTAAGCGAACAGAAAGATTTCTGATATTCGCCTTCCTATTTATGAGTTATCTGTGGCACCATAGGTGAAACAACAGCAGAAGCTAACAGATTTTTTTGATAACCAAATTCCAACTCAAACCACATTTCATCACTATATAACAAAGCCCAGATTATACATTTGACTTCAGTAAAGAATAATGATACACATTATCCTATATGACAAAATTCGCCCCAACAGGAGGAAAACTGCAGGCAGAATGACAATCAAAGAGCAAAAACAACATAAAGCCGAACAGCTTTTTAGTACAATAATCAAATCACCAGATATGAAAAGTCCAAACGCGTTTGATGATTGAGACAATGTCAAAAGCAGTGTTTGTATGTGTGGATACATGATTGAAGACCCTTTCTTCCATGTTCAAATTGGTTACAGGATAAGGCATACTAAAAGCCTAAACTCCTGCAAAGGATTAAGGATAATAAGATGACGACAATGAGAACCAAAATCAGAGGGCCAAAAAAGTGAAAAAAGGAAGCAGATTACAGTGGACCAGATTGTCGATGAATTACCTGAATTTGAAGTATAGTATCAGCTTGTAATTGGTCACAAAATGGATTGTTCTTTGCCCCAGCATGCAATTAAATAGTTTACATGGTCCTATTGACTAACTTCACCACCAAATCTTTGTGACAAGAATTCATCAAGTTGTCCCCAGTTTGGTGGAGTGGATGCACTCAGGTTACCAGAAGGCAATGATCTAATGCAACCAAGAATGTGCTGGATATCACGATATAGCCTGGTAAATGGACCACCAAAGTGGAAACAAATGAGATAGAATATCGAACTTATCAAGTAAAGAGTTAAGAGAAGTAACAAATGGAACATAATCTCTGAATCCAAACCATAAAACAAACAAGACTTGGGAAAAGCAGAACCTGGTTCTAACTTGTGGAGCACTAATGTCTATGCTCGAAAATGCCTCTGAAATTTGAGAATGGAAAATTACAACCACCTGCCTGCAAATAGCAGAAAGTGTATTGCATATTTAGCAAAAGCTCAAAAATTTTTAAAAAGTTGGGAATCAGAAATCTTAACACCATGACATTGGAAAGGTGAACATTGCTACTCCCAACATACTGGTTATGAAGCAGGTGAAATAACCACAAAAATGGCACAAGTAAAAAATGGCCAACTCACAACATAGAAGGGCACTGGCTAAAGGAGAACTCAACTACTCAAAACACAAAGACTAAGTCGAACCTGAAAATAGATTGAACTTCAACCTCATGCAGCGTTCGAGATAAAACACGCTGTAAGAACCCAACTTCCTGCAAAAGAAATCATATAATAATAGGTGGGGTTAATTATGACTTCAAGATATGCAAGTTTTTTTTTTTTTTCTTTTTCATTCTTCCTTTTTGCTTATTGTTTTTTTTTTATAAATATCAAATAACAGTGAGCATATTTCCTAAGAAACAATTGGCCTATTTATTAGCAAAATAGCTCTGTAATTAATATCTGACAATTCAGCCACAATCTCCTTGTTCATGGGGAAAGAATCTGCATGAATAAGATTTTTTGAGGAATGTATGGAGGGAGGATTAGACAGGATGGCAATGCAAGGAATGTACTCACAAATATTCAACATGTTTATGAAAGATGTAATTTTGTTCAATTAATGGATTTTAGCCAACTAAGTCTAAAAGAGAATTCTTACTAATCCAAAGATCATTTAAATTCTTTATTTGTTCATTTAATATATAACAAGCAACACGTTGTTGGACCCCCCCCCCAAAAGGATAGAGAAAAGACATTTCAGCAAAACATGCACGACTTTCAAGCTAATTGTTTGCACTTCAAATGAGAAGCAACAATAAAGACACTTTTTCCCACTCTGTTTTATCATTCACACCCAAAAGGCAGGCAACTTTTTGGACAAGAGGTTTTACAATGGGAAAGCTTTAAAAGGGAACATGAAGTGTTTACCCATTAAAATTCTTCTGGAAACATGCAATGGTTGTAGAGAAAGAAACTGAAACCGAACAGATTCAAAAAGAAAAGATGAAATGAGGCATAAGGAATTTTCCAAATAACATTTCTTAGTTTAATCAGTCCAAAGCACGTCTACTTGAAAGGTTTACAGGTTTAGGATCAAAGAGAGTAGAAAGCAGAAGAAAACTGGGCAGAGAGCTAAGGAGAAGTCTTGCCACTGCAATCAGACAAAAATATCTCAATGTATGAAATAAAGTAGACAACATCACTGAAACGGAATCGACCCTCGAGGGGCGTCCAACAAGCAATAATTCGATTGTATTTGGCTATGAAGTGGGCCACAAAACATAGATTTTTCCAATATTTTACATGCACTAGTTCTGAAAAGTCATTCAGACAATGACACGTGCAGTTTCCTAAAATTCAGTTTCCCACAAGTTCAGAATATTTATATTTATTCCCTTATATTACCAGTATTTGAAAATAAGGATATGACTATAAGACAGGCTTAACATGCTATTTGTTCAATATCAAACCAATCTTGCAAGTTGGGAAATTTAATTATGTCGACAACCCACAAAGAAGAGTAAAATATCGCACAAATAAATTCAAGTTTTAATTTAAAAGGAAAAACATTTGTTCTCAGCATCTAAAGCACATTAAGAGATTTCTTTTTCAAAGACAAGAAAATTTTAAAGCGTGAATCTTTCTAAAAACACAGTAAATTTTAGTTACTTTATTGGAAATAGCCTTTGACAACGCAAAACTAGTGTCCTTAAAAAATTTGCTTACATGGGAACTATTTTAAGAAATCAAGACTTGGGAGCTTTCAAAACCTGAATATAGATTGCTCAGACATACATGTTCTGATGCAAATAGGCTAGGCCACCACCAGACGGGGCTAAAGATTGGTTAAAGAAATCTTCCAATCACTTCCAACTTTTCAGGGATTATTCAGGGTGCGAATTGATAAAAGTCAATGAGGTTAGAAACTAAGAAAGGGTCAGATGAAGCAAGAATTAATTAACAAGAAGAGACTAAGATTCTAGCTCTGTAAAATGATATTAGTAGAGACATCAGCCAGTTATTGGCTAAAATGTACAATTGAATTACTATTTGGCTTTTTTCAAGAAAAAAACTTGTATAAGTGGCATTAGAATCATAAACTAAGATGGAAAGGTCAAAGAATGAAATTGCAAATATACCTTAGTAACTGATGCTGTGTAACAAAAAGATGAAAGATCAAAGAACGGTATATACTCCATTCAATCGTAAACTCAATAGTGAAAATACAAAATTCTAGATGCACAAAGATGACTTTCTACCTTAGTCAGAGAACGAGCAAACTGACTTGGCTGCAGATCTGAGTCTTCAGGCCGATTCCAGCTCTCAACAATTTGTGGTAAACCCCGAAGATGAACCAGCAACCTTTCTTTCATTATCTGAACCAGCTTGGAGTGTATCTCATCTCGATGAATTTTATAATCCTAGGTTAATGGGATAAAGAAAGACATACTATCATATAACATGTTTCAGGGAAGAGGGGAGAAGGCGAAAGTCAAATTATGGGAGAGGGAGAAGACAATTTATTGACCACTGGTAGCATATGAGATGAGATAGATAAATTATGTCTTGCATTACACAATGATATCAGTAAGATAGAGACACCCATGTGAAATCAAAACATGAGGGGGTAACAACAAAATCCAACTTAGATCACTAGCCAATGAGTGGAAAAGTTGCCAACTGATGCAGATATAATCAGTTCACAAATCAACTTTCCATGAAACTTGCACCTCTTATTTTTTTGCTTTTTAACAATTATGGAATGCAACAGTAGCATAATAGTAAGAGGTTAAAAGCAAGGCAAGGTGTTTGGGTTTGCAGCTTCAAGTACCACGCAAAAAGTGGGTTTTTTTGTTACACAAGGATGTTTTGTGCAAAATATGGCTTATTCATTCTAATCACAGTAAATAAACAATGTTCTACAATACAATCTTTTGCAAAATAATGCAAGTATTTAATAATGAAATTCTGAATTACAATCCATAGTTGCACAAGAACATATAATACTAAAATAAAAGTATAACAATGATAATCATGACAAGAAGCTACCAATGATAAAAAACCATTCATTGAAGCAGACAACTAATTAGTCTTTCCACAAATCCTTTACGATTTCAAATTTGATTATCAGTATGTAATACTGTTGGATGAAGGCCCTGTTCTCCATTGCTTAAAATAAGCAAATTTTAACTTATTTTAAATTATAAGTTGTTTTTGAGTAGTTCTTAAGTGCCTATTATATCAGCTTTTAGCTTAAAATAAGCTGAAAATTGCTATTTTGAAAAGCTATCCAGGGGCTGCTTTTTAAAACTGCTTCTGCTTATTGATGCTATTAAAATTTCAAATTACTACAGTAATTCTTTTAAAACAACTTTTTTAAAAGCACCTTTTTCAACTGCTTAAAAAAAGCAGAAGCAATGGAGAACATGGCCAAAAACCAGAATTTGGAAGTGACACCAAAACAACTTCTGGCCACCTTTCAAATCAACCAGAAGTGAAAATCTAAGACAATAAATTCTTATACTGTTGAGCAAATCCTGTTTCACTGCTATCACCTTGTGCACATTCGCGACAAAAACTTATGAAACAATTTAGAAATTACAATGGTAGCTGTTTCAAGTGTACTCATATTCTTGATATACTTCCCAATCAATATTTAAACCAAATGCAATTGTCTAGATCTTTCTTCAGAATAAGCATAAAAAAACAGGTGAAACTACCCCTCCGCAGAAAAACCAAATTATCGTTCTTTTCTAATTTAGGATTTCATGGTGAAGATAATCAAATGTGATCAAATTTCACTTACTTGCGCAACCCGATCAATTTCTGATAACAGCAGTGGCTTTCTTGCCTCAGGTACTTTCAAGAATAGAACCCTCCTGATCTCTTAGGTCCATAAACAATACATCAGAAAAACGTGACTGCTGATTTAAAAATCATCGAAAGCTCAAGATTGTAAAATTTATTATATACAACAAAATATTCCCAAGAAGAAAATGTCATATTGCAATAGATACTTCAAATAGAAACCATTTATATATATATATATTATAGGAATTACATTATGAACCGTATTGCCTGTGGTTTTGTTCGGTAATTCTAAAATGTTTGAACAGATTTTGGAATTCTCCCAGCAGCACAAAAACAATACAAAGATATCCTCAGATACTGTCTCTTTCCTTTTCATTTCATCATAGACAAACCACCAACTCTCACCACATCCCTCTTTTGTAATTGTTATCATAAATCAGAGGCAAAGTAGTGCACAAAGACTATCACTACATTATCAATGACAAAAAGGAAGCCATAAAAATAAGGGGATGAAAATATAAGCAAATACATTCACAAAAGTGTATAACTTTTCTACAATAAAGACACCATTCAGAGTTATGAACTTTTTGTTTTCAAGTTTTACAGAAAACTAATGGGTAAGAAATTTAGTGAGACATTAGTAGAATAACAGCAACTTCTAGGGAAGGAGGAAGATGAGCATAGAATAACTAATACGACAACAAAGGATCACAAATTTAAAGATTCTCAGAGGTTTTTGTCTCTGTGCATGATGCTAGAGGAAAGGAAGAAAAAAGGTTCATAAAAACTTTTGAATGATTCACCTATCAAATAAAATTCCTCAATTTGGGTTACTTGCATCTGAACAAGTTTGATATGGACCTATTCTCCCAAGCAGAAAAGATGCTCCAGAGAGGACAATATCTATGGACCAAGGTTCATGTTCTCTAAGTCTCATATGATGTTAAACAGTCACAACATCATTTGACAAAGTCCAGATATGTAACTAGATTTACGGGGTTTTACTTATTTCCTTCACTTAACCTGCAAATGGTAATTTTTAGGACTCCACAAGATCAGCCATCAGCCCAAAACGTCCGCCCATCATGGTATTTAATCAAATAATAATAATAGCTGCCAAAATACTGCACCCTTTTTTAGGTAGGGATTGGGTGGGGGACCTCAAGTTAACTTAATTATACCTTAATTACTATGAATTACATTCACTAAACCCAAAATAAATTAAACCAGGCTGCTCTTTTATGCCAGGTATCACATGATTATTCCAGAAATAATGATCACCGAGCTAACATCAACAACAAAGATAGGTGGCCAAGAATTACTGGCAAAAATCTCATACTCACAACATAGACATACACAGGACACAGGCTTGCGAAAAATTATAAGAACAAACATAAACTATCAGCAATTTAATGACGTTACCTACCAGGGATAATAACATATGTGAAACTGATGACCTGACTTGACAAGGCCAAGTGCTTAGATGTAATAGATTTCAAACCAGACACCTGCAGTGGAATTGGTACCCAATAAGAAACCGCTATCTGAATTTACAATTCAGATAATAATTCCAGAATAAAGAAATCAGAAGGGGTGCAAAAAGAGAGCAAGTCAAGTACTATGAGTTACAATTTGACCACTAGAAGCTCAAAACTAATATAACTGCACACCAAAGTATTTCATGGTAATGGTGACTCAATGTTTGCCACTATATTTGAACTAGCCAAAGATGTTTAGTCATCCTAAACCTAAAAGGCATGAAAATATGAATTTCTGTACTGTAGACTGTTATAACTCCCTGGAATACCACAGTGATCACACTCTTGTTTACCATTTCTCCATAAAAGAATTTCTCTAGCAACATCTCAAATCATTATCATTTTCCCCAAGCACAAGTCATTGCAGGTCATTTGTACCTCTTTTAGCCAGAAAACAGAATAAGGAATTTGAAGTAAATGAGACAAATGTTCTGGTGATTACTGACTTTGGATATTCCATACTACAGCTTGAAAGAGGTATCTTGCCTTGGACTGAGATATATATGTTCCATTCATTTGTGCTCATGAACTTTTCTGAAAAAGCCTAGTATATCCATTGGCTTTTCTCGGGAATTCCATTGATCCGTAAGTTATCAATTACAAGCTCTTGACAAATGAAGAACGAAAGCACTAGGGCTTCATTTCATGCTATGCAACTACAAACTGGCTCATATTCGCACAGAAGACAAGAAAGTGTAAAGCTTGGGAAAAAAAGTTGGATGATTATAGGTGACAGTTCAGTCATACTAGGTCATTGCTACTAAGTGATCTTGAGTCTTGCTATTCACCTATACGCATGATATTTGATTAAAATTTGCAAGAAAGATCATAGGAGAAATTACCAATTACTCGATCAACAATACCTGCATAGCTCCAGCACCAAGAACAAGCTGAGCCGTTCTTGTGTTGAAAAACTTCAAAATTTCAACAACACGGTGAACAATTTCTGGAGATAGAGCTGGTAAACAATTATTCATATCAATGTATTCGGACAACATCTTCACCAAAATCAAGCCACTGAAATGAAACAAAGAACTCTAGAAGTTAGTCTAAAACTAAAGAAAATCATGCACATTAACTGGCCAAGTGTGTCACATAAATCAAGCTATAACTGCAATCTTGTTAAGTACATGCTCCAAAAGGGAAGCTTGCTTAATGAAAAAGCAGAAAGCACCCCCCCCCCACCCCAAAAAAAAAGAAAAAAAGAAAACCCCAACAGCGCACAGAATCCACCGGGGAGGAAAAAAAGGCAGGGAGGCTGGGAAGGGACATAAGCGAACCACGGGGGGAGGAAAAAAAGAGAGGGAGGCTAGGAAGGGACATAAAACGAAGTAGAAACAGAAAAAGGAAAGCTAACCAACGTGAATACTAACCAGTTTACCATGTGATAGCCTATGCCTTTATAGGAAAGGGTTCTGAGGGAAGTTCGCCCACGTTCCTTGTGGTTAGAATCACTACTCTGAGCTACAGAAGTTTCAGGATCAGCATGATTGTTATCCACTGGTCCTCTCAACCGCGAAGAGCTAACATGTGCAGCAACGTCGCCACTTGTTCCAATAGAATCAGTCCGCTCATCGTTTTGCACCAAAGCTGACTGCCCAGCTTCCTCTAATAGTGAACCATCGTTTCTCAAGAGAACTTCACTATTCCTGGTTGCTAAACCATCTGCAGACTCATTATCAGGCCCAGTAATTGAAGACCCTGCACCAAAAAGTGAAGTGACAATAGCCTGATACTCATCAGGCACGTCTATTTCGGTCCAGTTTTCTTGTTCTAGTATAGCCCTTATCTTTGTCATCTGCAATGAACAATATCATTAGCCAAGAGACCAGGAGCAAGATAGAACTAACTGATAGTCTGCCTGTAGAATAACTAACTCGAGATTCATGCTGCGTTTCAACAAAGGCTTTAGCTTGTGACTGCAACGTACCACGGATGCTATAACCCAACCTTCCACTAATCTGTTTACAATTAAGAAAACTTGCTGAGGTAACTAGAACAGAGGCACGACAAACTCAGACAGAAAGTAAACATACCTTCTCTGTTGCATTCATGAATTCCTGAGTAATGTTATATACACTTAAAAATTCCTGCAACCTTAATTTGGGATGAATAAGAACACGGACTCCAAGGAGCTTTGCCCATCTTTGATGAGCAGTATCACAAGCTGCGAAAACCGCTTCAGTATTCTCCCTTAAAACATCAGTTCTGCAAACATATCATCACCAGGGCCCACCAAAAAAAGAAAAAAAAAAACTATCAGATTCGTATTCTTGTTAACAAACCTGCACACAACCATAAGCAGAAATCGCTAAAGAAAAGGAACTAACTTATAATTGCTATCATCATTTTCATTTAAGCAAGTCAAAATTGATTACACGATGTCCCCTGAAATCAAATACGAAAACCATCTCCAGCCTTATAGCAAACCAGTTGAAAATACAAACCACCTCTAGCATTGTGAGATAAGCTAAAATTTCCAAGGACTTATATTGAACTATAAATACCACCTCTAGCAACTCATCCATTTGTTACACATTATACTTCTGTTTTATAAATTTATGCCACTGGGAATCTAATTCCAAAAGACGTTGCGATAAACATTGATGATGTTTTTAATTACCCAAGCACCACGGCCCAAACTTTTGAGACTTGGGCTTTACAAACCCAGCGGATGAACAATCTCTGTCAACATTCCAAGCTCTGGCAACAGAAAATCTATGATAATTCCATCCAATCTAATAATAAGCTATCCTCAAGTAGATTCTGAACAAAGACATACAGTAGAGTGGCAAAGTTTACTTTTTCAAAAAAAATATATCTCTATATAAAATCCTTCACTCACATACATACACATGCCCACAGTTACTGTAAATATATCAACCATTTAAAAATGTACAAAAATTTCAAATATTTATGCATATTATGTTATTCATTTTTATAGCAAATTAGAAACCTATAAACACCGAAACAATGTAAAGAAATAGAACTAACCGGAAATTCCCAGACGAATTAGATGGGCTTGTCGCATCATTTTCCCTTGCATTCCCTTGGGGTGGGTACGAAAAGAGGGAATTGAATTGACCATTAGTTTCTTGAGCTGTTTCTGTAGCTGCTGAACCAACTGCAATTGCAGCAGCAACTGAATTGGCAGCATAATGGCCATCAAGATTGCACATTATCCACTCAATGGCTTTCTTCACTTCAGAAGCTCGCACCAAGTGTGCCTGCATTCACTAAAAGAAAGAATCAAGTTACCATTAGAATAAAGCAGCAGCCACGAGAACAAATATCACTATGAAATTAAATATACCAGTCAATAAAGAACTTCACTCTTCTGGGGCTGGTTAATTGAAATTTCTCAATAGACAAAAACAATCCTTCCGCAAAAGCTTTACAGAAAGATTATTTATACAAAAGAACTTTAAATAGCAGAGCAAAACCTGCCTTATTAATGCTTTCCTACCACTAATACATGGTATTTCTCTTTCTTGGAATTACGGCTCAACCTAATAGATAGAAAATTCAACGGGCTTCATCACCCGTCCAATGCTCTTACAAGACTTATATCACGCCAAAATGTAGATTATAAGCTGTCTATGCTCGAGAACTGAAGTGTTTTCTCTTTGAAAGTATATCTAAATAATAATCATTCTTCAGTTTCTGTACAGCCAAAACTTGCACCTTATGTTTTTGCTGAGGTAAGAGTCTAATTATATTGCAGATGTGAGTTCAATAATGACACCACTAATCACCCTTACTGCATTGCTAGAGAGAGAACAAGGTGTACACGTTTTTTTGAAGTTTTTTCATTGTTGTGGGTTTCAAAGTTGATTGATGTCAGCAAATGTAGAACCCAAAGTTGGACTTTATTCCAAAAGAACAAAGTAGCACCAGTCTTTAGGACGAAGTTTTGTCCGAGCACTTCTACTTCTCCCCAAATTTAGCTACCCTTGACTCAAGTGATGCATTCCCCTCTTTTAGCCCAACATCTTTTTAAATTAGGGCAAACTTCTGAATCTCGACTTCAATTTCCAATTTCAGATTAAAGGAGTGACTTAGCTCTAAATCTCATAAATCTAGTGACGCACTTTGTCCTAATTGGAAAAGAAAGTGGCTTAAAGCAGCGGCAAGGCGTCATAGGAGTAAAGGGTGGATGAATTTGGAGGAAATATAAGTGTTCAGACAGAAATATCCTTGTAAGTAATGGCATGTGAGAGGAAAGTTCAAATGTCATCCAGTCCCAACCCCAAAGTTGATGTCCAGGACCATATTGGCTACACATGTACCAAGAGATGATAATAATTCAAGGACTAAGTTGGCAAACTTCCCATTTTAAAATCACTTGTATGCCTAAGGACTTCATTTACCAAATAATTACAGTTTCTTCCTTGGCTAGAGCTTTTGCACTGAATGTTTTCAGAGTACTAATAGGTTTCCGAATTCTCCCTTTTACTTTCTTGCAAACCATTCATCCACCTACTTGTACAATGTTTCAATATCTGAAGTTACTTCTTTCATCTACAATTTTATTTTCTAGAGTAAAGAAAGCAGAAGCAAGAGAGGTTACTCTATTTGCCAAAAATCACATGATAAAGTTAGTAATTAAAATATTTATATCCTTGACAGTGAGATCAATTAGTAATGATGCTTGGGGAAAATACATATTTGTCAAGGTCCAACATAACTCGGGATCAATTAAAACCCATATCTAAAATATGACACCATGACCATTGGTTTGCATGTATTATTAGATGAGATTCATATAATTATAAAATTAAGTCGTTATCTTTGCAAGACTGAGTATTAGTTCCAACTAATTGTTATTTGGTAGATAGTTCAGAAAAAGATTGTATTGAATGAATAAATGGGTGAATCATGTATGCATTACCCGTACAATAATGAAAATAGCACCCAGCAGTTGAAGAAAACATTCAGGTGACAGACTTCTCAATCTACTAGCAAGTGATGAACCAGCTCCTGGTAAACAAGAGAACATGAGAACAGGAAAGGAAAGACAAAGAGCATCAACAAATAACTGGAACAAAATGACAACAAAAGGGACACAGTGAAAGGATCAACATGATGCACGGACACTGAATAGTAGTGAGCCAATTATACTGAACATTTCCATTTTCAAGTAGCAGCCAAAGCTAAGGATCTTAGAAAACCCACCATCAGTATCTACAATTCTTTCCCCTGGAACAAAATCTGAACCTAAAGATTGAGCAACAAGCACAGGAAGCAACTCAGAAACACCCGCTTTAATAGCCGTTTTCATATTGGATGTAAGTGTATCACGGTATATTCTCAGCACTGCCGGAAGTTTCGCCTGAAAACAAGCACTAGACTGTTAGCCATTAAGCAGAGTATTATACTCCAACTTCCTGAATTGCAACCATAATCCAAGTTCAACCAAGATAAACAGAATTTAGGAAAGACGTGAAAAATAAAAGTTTCATCCTAGGATCGAGAATAGCTCAACATAATCAAGGATAAAATGTAAATATCAAGGCCACTTAAACTAGTATAGATAGGAATTATACTTTTTTCTGCCAAAATGTGTAGAAAAAGAAAGGCTTTCTGTTAGCAGCCAAAATAACTCAGCAAACGCAAGATTAACTCTCAGTGTCAAGGTTACTTATGAGCCACTGCCAACAGGTTTCCCTTTTCATCGTTTTTATTTCCATGCAAGTGCAATGGATACAAATCAAACTTAAAGTCAAAGTAGCATGTGAGGTATCAATATCTATCTCTATATGAGTGTGCACACATCTAGATTCCTGTCAGATCACAGCTTGTCTTGCATAATTCATGCCTTGCAAACTGGAAAAATATCAATACCAACAAATGGTATGGTGTGGAAAAGAAAAGGAAAAAAGAACCCACTGTTCGTAGCAATCCAATAATCACTGGAAGAAGCTGGTCCCTGAGATTGGACATTTCTTCGTCATTGAACTCAACCTGCAATATTCAATGTCTATCATTTATACATCCCAAAAGCATGTCTGACTCTAATGATTTGAAAATAGAAAAAGAGGTAAATAACAAAACAATATTGAAGTAACATATAATGCCATGTTTGTGAGGTTGGAATGCCTCAAACACATTAAAAAGCAAGATTCTAACAATTATAGGAACTTAAAGTATGACTAGAAAACTCTTCAGTAAGGGATGTAGGATTCTAGAGTTGGCTCCAATACTCCCCTAGGCAATGTAGCATATTAGCAATTAAGGGCCATGCTTCTGACCGGTGGTTCATTGTTACACGGATTACTTCCACCTGGAACCAATGTTGGTCCATAAAGATTGACCCTATATCAGGGCTTGGGAAACAACTATTTGGCTGAATGTCAACTGAACCGAAAATGGTTAAATCAAGTTATTATCCAACGCCAATCTATAGGCTTACATACAAATTCATCACTTTATGTGGAACTACACAAATGACCCACTTCACTGTTCCTTTGGGAGTTCAATTATATAAAAAAAAAAATGTGCAGGAATGAGTCAGGTTAACAGATTTTGTAGTAACTTCATGATAGGATAATAATCTAATGGTGAAGGACAACTTTAACCCCCTAACATTGTCCTGCCTCAAGATAATTCACCTATCCTATTTCAGAAAGATACGCAAGCTTAAGAATTAGTAGAACTTTTGCAAGTCTTGCATGGGTGGAAAATACAAATGCTAATAATAGATATTGGCCTTCCTAGCTAACAACTTCATCATTAACTGCTGTGCTGCGAGACTTTGAAACACTCCATGTACCCAAGATGTATTTTGGCTCCCAGAGTAAAATGTCTTAGGTTGATTTGTAGCTTGATCTTATTGACGAAAGAGATAAGACTTTGCACGATAGTTAGCACAGCACCAATGAAGAATCACCAATGAATCCCAATAATTCTTGTTACACATTTGTTCCAATCCTCAATCCTCTTTTCTAGATTCGTCAATATTGAACCAATCTAGCGCACTTCCAACACCCATTCCACTTACCCTGCATTATGTTCCCAGATTTCAACTTTTCATTTACCATTCATAAAGGATTTGTCCATAATGGCCATGAACGGTTGCCAGGGGGTGGCTGAATAAGGCTTATCTAATCGTACTACATAATCGATTTGAACAAATATAACTTGATCCAATTTTAGGTGTGGCCTATCCTCCAACAATCTGGAATCAAATAGATATTGAGGGATTTTCAATCTCCCTTACAGGATAGGAAATTAGGAGGGAAGAAGAAGATGCGCATCTACAGGTCATCATATCATGTCTGGCAGATGGCAGAAAGGGTGAAGGTCATTTTGAAATTGATGCTTGACATTAAGAATCTTAATAATGATCATCGTTTTACCAAAGGAAAAAAAATGATTAACACTAAGGCTTTATTTGGATCGGCTTTTAGTTTGAAAAGTATATTTGATTTTTCTTGAATTTCATGAAAGCTAAATTGGTTGTGAGATGAGATGTGGGAGCCACAGTGAAAAAAGTAATAAAAAAAGAGGAGTTAAAAACAGTTCCGGATAGACCCTAAACTTTCGAGAGTTTATAGTCAACAAAAGATCTGGATGATTCCACCACAGAAGAAATCTTATTTTTTCAAACATTTCAAATGCATCCTGCACAAGGCAAAAAATCGCACACTCAGCATAGTGGGGCAAAAGCTGAGCCTCCACTTGAACAATTGCCTCTCTATTCCACATTTGAATAAGCTTAGAGATGCAAAAATATTAAGTTAATATGCATGAATCATCTATGAAAAGATCGTGGTTACCTGGCCTTCTTTTCCGTTTGTGGGCATTATAGCCTTTGCTCTTGTTGCTGATGTTACAGATCCATCTTTTCTACCAGGGTCATATATGGAAACACGCATAAATTCTGCTGAAAGGATGCTACAAGAACAAAGTTGATGAGTTACAACAGCAGCTGCACTAGTATATTAAATTCTATATATGGAAAAACTGTATCTCTAAAGGAAAAGATTCACGGTCCACCATGCTATTGTAGAAAACCATGTCTGAGATAGCGAGGAACAAAAAGAAAAGGAGAGAATTGATAAGGGCGCTTTAGAAACCACACGTTACAGGCAATCCAACTAGAAGGGCCATGGACTGGTCAGTAATCCAGTTCAGCCCGGTTCAGTACTGTTTGGGAAACAATAAAAGAATTGGAAAAACTTTGAACTGAAAAGAAAAACTTTCTGGTCAGACTATATCTAGTACTTTCAATATTTTTTATTTTTCTTTAAATGCTTTCAGTTTGTAATAGTTTTAAACTCCATTCAATTATATTTGTGAGTGGCTGTGTGTGTGAGTATGTTGTTGACAGTTCATGAGTTATTTAAGGTAAATTATACACCTCATTGACTTTTAAAATATTTACTTTTATACATTATACACAAGAGAGATGAAAAGTTAAATATTTTCAGTGAACTAGTTAAGACCCAACTCCACAGCCCCAATTAGCATATCTCAAGGACTCTCCTTGGTACGCTAAAATCTACTGATCACTACCCCCAATAGGAAAGGAACTCAAAGAAACCAAAGAGCCAAAATGCAAAGCACATTTAGAGCTCCAGTCTCCTTCGCCGTAAAACTGGCATCGGCAATCCATATTAACCCTTCTAATTCTGAATCCAGATTGCTAAATATAATCACAGACAGCCTAGCAAAATTTTGAAGGAAGCAGATCTAATAATCAACCAATAAAAGACATTTGCTTTAACACCATAACTTCAGACTCTAGTCCGAAATTGGCCTTTCTACCATGAATTTCATTAAGCGTGGATTCACAAATATACGATATTGACCAACTTTGTATGTTTTGACACACCTCAGTGCCTCAGTGATTTTAATCTTCTTGTCTTTTGGAAGTGAGAGACAGGAGAGAAGAGAATGTGTATTACAATACGAGAGCAATTCCATGAGCTAAGTTGGCAACTTGAAGGTTTTTTGGTTTCAGAGGATAAGAATACTTCACGCCTTACTATCTTCCATCCCCATAATAGGCTCTAAATTTACCTGAAATTGGCACTTCAAGGGACAAAAATGCACGAGTACGCATACAGAGCCAGTTTTCCATAGATAGAAAGCCAACAATTCCACATTAGTTATAATAGTCCTTTCTTTCTAAATTAAATGTCCCCATTCGATTTTGGTACCACAATTCGAGATAATTTGAATATGCTAACCTTAATTATTATTGTGGAACCCATATGTGGTAGTGGGTTCTTCTCTCCTTTCCTTAGGAGGTTAGTAGTTTTACAATATGTTAATTTTTCCAAAAGTGCAGATTTGTTTTGGGACAACCCAAAATACAAAAGTGGATACTTTAATATGGGGAGTAACTACTAAAAATATGCAGTAAATGTAGACTTTCTTTAAAAGTATAAATTGTCTCACAAAGCATATACACATAATTCACTATGCACCAAGAATATGCATAAAAAGCAAGGCCATTTGAATTCCTAAATTAGATTCCAGATTCTTATTGCAAGATGAATGGGGGCCAAGCCACTTCATTCATCTGTTTTACAATTCTTTCCTAAAAGTGTATAGATATATGACATGTTGGATGAATAGCAGCCTAAACAAGTGCCATCTGATTTCTTGCGCTAGTTGCAAAGAAAATAACTTCAGAATGCTTTCTTTGACCCAATTTCTTAGAAACATTCAAAATTACCACTGCTCACAGATAGCACAGTTATTTCTTCAAATCAGAACATATGGGGATATATAGCAGTTAGAATTATGATGCTTTCTGTGACATATCAGATTGAAAACATTTAGCATTCATTGTTTTGTTGCAACACCAACTTTATACCCAAAATGGATTTTATTGACTGTTAATCTAAAGTATCATCTCAAGTTATTACTTGAATGCAGAAAGAACAGCCAGAAAAGATCAACTAACCTGTTGATGGAGTCCACAGAAGCTGCTACATGATCCCGAAGGTGACGAAAGCAATGCATGCCAGTCAGCTCATCCCCTTCCTATTAAATAGAATGGAAACATTAAAAACATGTCATCTTAGTACTCTATAGAGAGCTCCATTACTCTTATCCTTCAAGATCAGCCGTATGACATTCGAGAAATGAAAAATGCACACAAATAATTCACATCCTGACAAATTCAGAATAATCAACTTCTAGATTGACATAGGAATACTAAGAGTAGCAAAAATTGTATAGCATTCTCCTCTTTGCTGGCTAGAAGAAGAGATCTTTTCTATAGGGTACGGTAGAAATTGCTCCCAACAACAAACAATTTGACTGACTTAAACGATTATAATTGAACCATAGAAGAGCTATCAACAGTTTTTACAGCAACTCATCTAATTAGGTTAGTTGTTGCATTCAATTCACTACATAATTGCTAAAAGAAATGTTATATGCCCCTTTCAAATAAAACTTATATTCTAGTCCCTATTTAATACTCACATTTCCCTAAATCCCCTAAATCGGAGGTCTGATTTTGACAAAGATTTAGGAAAATAAGTATAAAAGCCTGAGTAACCCTTGAACTTTCTCAAATTTTGGTTTTTTAACTTAATCAAACGTTAGTTTTTTGCCTTCAATCTTCCAATATTTACTAATTATTGCCCTTCCAAAGTCAACCGTTAAACCATAGCAGTCAACGTCCAAGTGACACCAGTTAGGGGTATTTTTTAACATCACTAATTTCTTTTCTTCAAAAGAAAAAAAAAAACTTCATAATGTCTTTTTTTTTTAAATAATAGTTTCTACCTTATTCATTCCATACAACTTTTTCTTTCCTCTTTCCTCTTCTTCTCACCCATCTCTGTATCACCCAGTGGCCTGGTAGCTATGGCAGGCGCCGTCGCCGCCTCCTATTACAATACTTTCCCACAAAAACATGGAACATTTATTCCCTATCTACTTTCATTCCCAAAAACCTCTTAGTAACATTTCAGATCTGGTTTAAGGCTACTCCCCAACTTTTGATGTAGAAGTATAGAGATTGGAAGGAAGAGATCAGGAATGGTGAACTGAAATAGTAGATAGGTCGTGGTGGCAATACGAGTTCACAGGATGAGATTGTGAAGTAGATAGTTATGGGTGTTGGACGGTGGTGACAGTAGCTTTGTGCTTAACCATGGTGCCCTAAGAGTAAAGCAAAGAGAGAACAAAAAGATAAGGGAAAAATTGTAGTAAAGAAAAGAAGAAAATTGGCAGAAAAGGAAATGATTTTACTCCTTTTTTTGGTGTGCTAAACCCTGGGCCCTGGCTGTGTTGGAGTTTCAATGGGTTAAGGATGCACCCATGGCAGTCTCTCCTCTCTTGCTTGATTCAATTAAAAAAATGAGTCATTTCTTTGATGTTTCGGCAACAATGAAGATGGTGCTGTTTGTACCCACCTCAATTCAAAAATAATTTTCTAAAAAAAAGTTCATAAATGCTCCAAAATGACCTCAGAAGTAATCATCTGAGGTTCATTTGTACATTGACCATCATGATTTAACTGTTGAATCTAACACGATGGTAATAATTACTCCCTTTGTCCTACAAAGATAGTCCTATTTCAATTGTCACATAGATTAAGAAAAGTTAGTTATGCTAATAAATTTTGTTTTTGATTTCTCTATTATACCCTTGAATAAATTTGACTTTTTGTCTTGAAACTACAAATATAAGTAGTAGAATGGTGTAGCTCATTAATATTTTCTTGGAAAGTAGAATTTTTAATAATTAAGTGGTAGAATAATGAGGGGTGTAAAAGGAAGTTAAGACATTAACTACTATTCATAAAAGGAAATGAGACTATAATTTGGGACAGATGAAAAAGGAAAGTGAGACTATCTTTGTGGGATGGAGGGAGTAGAATGAATTGTTAGATTGAGGGCAAAAAACGAGTGCTTGAAATTTAAAGTGCAAATATCAAAATCTGAGAAACTTTAAGGGTCACTAGGCTTTTTACCCGAAAATTAATTAACCTTTTTAATTTTACCAACTTAACCTTCAAAGAACTTTTGTAGGATCTACAAAAATCTTAGTCTATAATCCATCATTTCCTTTACATTGAGACTAGTGGTGGAAGTTGGGATGGAAAATATGTTTGTCTTGAGAAAGTAACCATTGATTTTGGGTAAACCAATATAAAAATGTAGAATAAGAAATAAGGAAGACTTATGTTGGATTAAGATCAGAAATTGCTTACTGTTTCTTGGATTATACATCAAAAGCACAGATAGTTCAAGCTCCTCTTTTATGGCACCAAGGAAAAGCTAATTTAAAAAGAAATTCAGAAAATACACAACTTAGCACCTCCCAAGCTTTTGCATGATTTGCGGGAAGAGGTATTAGAGCTTTTGAAAGTATCAAGAACCCTATCTTGACAAAAAGGAAGTTACTTTTTCATTTATTGTATTCTGTTGGCACAAGGATTGAAACTGTAAAGACTCTAGGATGGATCTTTTTGGAATTTTGAGAGGTCATATCTAGCATACTTAATCCAAATAAATTTACTGACAGCTATATGCCATTTCTAGTTGAATATGCATCATTATCTAGTCAAGAGGTAAATCTTCATAAACCTACAGTTTTGGGGGGAAGAATGTACCAGATGAGCTAAAATCTGAGATATCTTCTATTCTATGAGTTCCTAGATATCTTCTATTCTATGAGTTCCTAGATATCTACTGTTCTATGAGTTCCTATTGGTTAGAGCTCTGGTTCTTATCTGGGTCTCCCATGCATGGTGGGGAGGTCCAAAAAACAATTTTTCCTTTTGTCAAGAATAGAGTGTGGAAAAAATTGAATAGTAGAAAGGAGAAAGTTCTTTCACAGGTTGGTAAGAAACACACATTAAGAATGCTGTTCAAGCAATTCCTACTGATGTCATGTCCTGTTTTCTACTTCCATCTAATCCTATTCAATCAATTTCTTGGCTTTTTATCTCAGTTTTTCTGGGGGAGGTCCTAACGGGAATAGGAAAATTAGCTGGAAATCTTGGAAGAGTATTTGTCAACCGAAATGTTCTTGGGGTTCGAGATTTAGGGACATGGAATGTTTTAATTTTGAACTCCTTGCTAAACAATGTTCGAGATCTAGGAACACAGAATATTTTAATCATTTCCATGATGGCTTGTTGTGTCCAAGCTAAGTTTTTTTTTTTTGACTGGCAATTTCCTCAATGCTCCTCTGGGAACTCAAACTTATTACCTATGTCGCATCTCTTAAGAGGGAAGAATTGCTATTGCCTTGGGACTTCATGGGACACTGGTAATGGTCTGAAATTTTTTGGACCCACTCCTAATGGGTTCGCTATCTCAACATTCTGTTTATCCAGAAGTTCGGAAAGATTGGTGGCTGACCTCATTGACTTTAATTTACGTTGTTGGCATGAAGATAGAATCAAGCAGCTCTTCTTGCACCATGAGACCCAAGCCACACTCAGCATCCCACTTAACCATGCATGGCCAGAGGATAGGTTGACTTTAGAACTCCATAAACAATGGGATTTACACTGTCAAAGACAGTTATAAGATGGGTTTGGAGTTTATGAAATGCACAATTTAAGTTTTATCGAATCACCAATCCAACTCTATCAAAGAAATATTCATCCAAGTCCTAACGAAAGAAATGTAGCCGTTGAAGTTTCCCCTCAGTACAAAAGAAAACTGAAGATCAAACACACCAAAGCATATAAGATTAGCACTAAAACATTATTCAAGTACATACCAATAAATGTTGCAAGTCGTCAGTAACATCTAAAGCTCCAGCGCAATCTGCAGACGTAATAAGCTGTGTAGAGAACAAATGAAATTAAGGTTAGACTACATGAGATTATCAAAAGGAATTATACACTAGTATTCAACAAATTATCGCTTTTATCAAAAATCTCTCTCCATCTTGTTAAACAAAACCTCATGGAACCTAGCAGGACCCAAGCAAATGTTGAAATTTGGCCTCAGAATTTTCTTTTTCCCTCTTAATCTTGCAAACTGACAATACATTTCTAGTGAATGTTGCCATGTCAACTTTATAACACAATATTCCTAAAACATTTTTTAACTAGAACATGCCCACAACGGACATAGAGAAAGCTAAAAAAACATGTGAGAAGACAAAGGTTCCATGGAACCACATAAAATTGAACTTGGTTGAAAGCAGATGCGGAAATTGACAGTATAGAGAATACGGGTCCACCAGAATAATTCCTCATAAACTCATACAAAAATAATTTCACATAAATTGACAAGAAGTATAAGCTAAGAAGAACTACTGGAGGTTTCATGAAGGAATGTAAACTCCAAGGCGAAGAAGAAAGCATGCACCATTGGACTGCTTCACTGGATTACTAAAAGATAGAGGGTGACTCCAATGAAGCATTGATATTTCATCTTTGCCCAGACACAAAGTAAGAAGGAAAGGATTAACCTTTAAGCCTTTGTACACGAAGACGTCCTATAACAATAGACATAACATGCAAGCCAATTATAGGAAAATTATCTGGTAGTAGCTGTCCCTAAGATAACATTGTTTTTCCTAGAGCTCAAACCAACTTTTGAACTATTGGGGATGAAGCAACAGCTTTTCCAGATTATTTGTATTCTGAAGAAATCCAGCTCTTTTGGCATACTGATGAAGAATTGAATGGGGACCCCCAGATGAAAGTAGCTCAAGCAGTCTATGGGAAGGCTTTGCATTATGTGCAGACAATTCTTTGGTCTTCAATTTGTCGTTTGATTCTTTAGGGATTCAATCAATTATCTATTTCTTTATGATTTTTTAGTCTTAAGGTCATACAAGATTTGCAGGAATTTAGCCTCAGGGTCAGGGTGTATTAGGATTAGGTTCCATTTTGAAACCTAATGCGAAACTTTCATGTATGAGTCCCACTTTTCTTCCACAAACAATCATAATTTTTATTTCACGATACAATTTAGCTTTACGAAACAAACTGCTTCCAATTTTTTACCCAGACATTTCTGCACATCTCTCTACAAAATAAGTTTAAAAGCCCTCCTTTCAAAACATTCCAACTTTCAATCTCAAAAACCTTCAAATTCAAGTAAATCATTCTCTATCTTATTTCATAGCTTTTTTCATTAGTTTTGGCGTAAAAAATTAGACCCAAATTAAAGACTACATATATAGGCCTAAATATGTACAGGTCCCCATGCTCTATCACCAAATTGGCCGATACAAAACCATATGGATGAACCAAGACCATCTGCAAACTGCATCGACAAGCAGACTGCATACGGTCTGGATGTATCGATAGCCGTTTTTTTTCTTTTTCTGGTGCTTTTGGTATTTCTTTGGCCCAAATACTTTGATGTATCTTTTTCTCTTTTCCTTTCTAATTTGAAAAAGACAAATTTATACTACTTCCGACCAAGAATATTCCTTTTGGACTATACACAAGAATTAAGGTTTTGAAATCAATGTAACTTTAGAGTTAAAGTAACTTTTATGGCCTTAATAAATAAGAGAGAGAGAGAGAGAGAGAGAGAGAGAGAGAGAGAGAGAGAGAAATGAAACAAAGAGTGGGTAGAGTTGAAAACTAAACAATAAATATTCGTTCTAATATGTAAAAAGAACTTAAATTTTGATCATCTACAGTCTTCCTAAAAAGACTCATATTTCTAACCAAAAGTAGTAGTGTTTTATGTGTTATTCAGGAACTTATAAAGTAGAGAGAGTGTGAATGGAAAAATGAGAGAGGTAAAATTGGAAACCCCTAGTTGCAAATGAAAATTAATATATAAATGAAATAGATGTAGTAAATACAACAATCGACTTACTTTCGTGAAATCTAGACAAAAACTTGAAACCCAATCCAAATACACCCTTAGTCAATGACTTTTTATATGAAGTCGTACTGAATTCTGATTGCTTAGGAATAATAAGAGTCTTATATTTCATCAAGCGTCCTTAGTCTACTTGTGTTAGAACTGGTATTTAGTAAGGTTTGATCATTTTATAAATAATGTTTGTTTCCCAAGAGGTCATTGTTGATCAGAACACTGATTTGCATTTGCGTAGGGTTTGGTGTATCTTTTAGGTATGTCTCAAAATCTGATCAAACCTCACTTTGGGTGGTGAATCCTAAGCAGTGCTACACAGAATCCTTTCCTTCTCTTCTTCTTCTTCTTCTTCTTGCTCTTCTTCTTCTGTTCTTTCCTATTTTCTGCTCAGACCATAGAACAATTCACTTCCACCTCTAAATTCTTTCTGTATCGTCACTCGAACAATCCACCCAATCTTCAGCAACTATATACCTTCCTTCCTCAACATTAATCCCTTTCTAGTCCTTCAAACTAGCATAGAGCCTAAAATGCCTGTACTAATTTATACTGCCTATCGCACGACAAATCTGACATAGTTACTCCTACAACACGTCTAACATATTAAATTCCACAACCCAAGCGCATATCAAACAGAAGCATGCAAAGACCTTTTACCAGCATCAAATCCATAACTAAATCTAGTTAGCCAATATATTACACATCCCTGCATATAATAGCAGTAATAGTAGGTTCCTGTGATTTTTTTTTTTTTTACACTTTGATCTCGTACAACTCTAATAATGTTGTTAAATGATGCAGATGCTTGCTCTATGCCCATATTGGTCCTTCTACAACCCATAGGTGATATATTTAAAGCACAATCCTCAAACAACATGCTCATGGTTGAGCATAACTAGCCAAGTAGGCAGAATCTTCAACAAAACAATTTCACCAGTTAAACTCCAGCACCATTTTAAACATAGGATAAATTCCAGTGGAATACAAAAAGAACAGAATGCTAAAGAAAAATCAAAACTGAATTTTGGAATTAAATGTAGTAATGTATTCGTACCAATTTGAGAGTTGAGAGTGCTTGGTTGACGTACTGTATTAGCTTTAACTTATTTCTCAAAGCAATTAAATTAGTCCTCCTACCATTTTGCTCCTGAATCCGCCTAGCAGACCCAACCAGATCAGAATCTACTAGCCTTATTGTTTCCTTCAATGCCCTTATCCTACTGCAGCCTTCCAAGATCTTGGCATTCAAGTCCTCCAGCTGTCCTTGTGCCTCAAAGAAGGAGCTCGACCTCAGAGAAATCTCCTTCACCAAGTGCAGCTCCACCGTGTCCAAGTACTGGGACAGCTTCTCTTGTAGCACCAGATTCTCAGAGGTCGTCTTGAAAGGGCACGCGGCCTTAAAAGTACCTCCGTCTTCTAATCTGAAGTCTTCTTTGAAGTATAAAGCAGGGACTTCTCTTAAACAAGCCACCAAGGCCTCGCCCTGGCCAGCAAAATGGCTGTTTTGCCCTTCGAGGGACTTGTGCTGCTGGATATCATGAAACCGGGAGTAGTGCTCCGATATGGAATCCAGATATAGCTGGAAATCAGCTCGGTTGACGTCCGGCACAGGCTTTACCGATGATGTCGCAACGGCGCCAGCGACTGAGGGCAATGGCGCGAATTCGGGGGCGGGTAGTGACGAAGAAGGGGACCACCAGAAGTCGGATTTTCCGGCATGGGGGTTGTTGAGAATGGAGGCCAGGCTTTGGCTGCTGGCGTTCGAAAACGATTTGGACAATGATGAAAACTTTTGGGTTTTGTTAGGGCCAAGGAGGATTTCTGACCTTCCCAATTGGGAAGGCTGAGAATCCATAGCGAAAATCCTTCTTAAGATCTATCACAGAGCATATAATTTGATATAGCAATACAAGATCAGCGTGAAGAGATGAACTGGATCAAGAGCAATGTAGCCGTGACACCGTATGATCTCTCTCACCTCCACAGCAGATACTGGAATTAGTATATGAGATTGCTTTCTGCTCAACTTTTGATTTGGATCTGAAGACAGATTGGAAGAAGAAAGATTGGAAAACCGAAATTGACTGCCCGGTCTGAGGTAGAGAACCTCGGCAATAGTATCCCCCAACTTCAGAAGCAATTGGATTCTCTTTTACATTTCTTCATAATAATTTGGGTTAATTTCAATTTCGTCCCAAGAAAAAGGCTTTTGTCTCAACATCGTCCTTAGACTTTTAAAAGTCTCTAAGTAATCCCTAGAATATATGGATTTTCATCTCAAGTCCTCATACTTTGACCCCAAGAGAGACCAACGATCAACCTTAGTTTTGTCGGAGAAAAATGGAACGTCCCTTGTAGATCGTTTGGTTGTGATGTAAAAGTGCACGATATGTAAATATAGAGGGGGTTTTTCCTACTCTTTTGCGTCCTCTTGTCCTTCAGCTCCCTTTCTTTCATTCTTCTTAGGTTTCCCAAGCATCCTTGTAATTTGAGGAGGTAACAGTTCCTGAAAAAAGCCAGTGTCTGGCCATAAATCATTTTCTTTGGTAGGATTCAACAGAAAATTGTAAGGAATGTGGTATTTTCCAACATTTCATCAACGAACTCTTTTGGTTTGGGTCCCATAAAATTACAGGCAACAATAGCATAGTAGCAAGGAATACCAAATAGATCCCAACTCCTACAATTGAAAGTTCTAATATCCATATATATAATTCTGTTGCAAGTTAACCTATCATCGATTTCAAACTTCATTGTGCCATTCCAAGCAGGTATGAAAGCTATAATACATGTCATAAAGCCATGTCCAGTCTTGCACAAGGGCGTTCTTGAGAGTTTTTATCTTCATGCAAATAATACTCATATCAAGAAGATTGCGAACTTCAAGACATTTATGGAGTGAAGAATCAAAAAATATGAACGACACTTCAAGACGACATTCGAGTTCTTTTCCAAATGCACAAGGTCTCTCATCTATGTGAAAGCTCAAATGAAGTCCAAAAGGAGCTCCATACAAGATCATACAATTTGAAGAGGAAAAATGAGCCAAGAAGTAACAACTTCCCAAACTAGTGACGGAAATGGAAGAACCGATGTCGGGCTTTGCTTGTTTTCAAGGAAAATCGTTTCCAGTGGAAGTCCTACACTAGTCCATATCATAACTGGTGCCAATTTAGGCTTCTATTGTAGAAATTCAGTTTTGTCTTTTTCGTTCCCAGCTCCTTTACTATTTTATGATGTTTTAAGTGTAATATGAAGGGTTTTAACCCATTTTTTATTATGATCTAAGTAGAATAGGTATTGGTATATATAAATACCCCAATATAGGGCTAAACTCATTGACTTTGAACTCTTTAGAAAAATTCCAACTTTGAGCTTAGGCCTAGTTTGGGGGAGGGGAGAGAAAAGAAGGGAAAAGACGAAGAGAGAAGAGAAAATAAGGTAAGGTGATTTATTCAAATGTTATTTGATAGTTTTAGGTGGAATATGTAAGAAGTAGAGTTTTCTTATTCGGGAGTTTGGAGGGAAGTATAGAGAAATATGTCTTTTGATAAAAATAACCTTAAAGGGAGAAAATAAAATATTTAATAATTATGTAATTTTTTGTTATTTATAGGGATAAAATAAATATTTTCTACCTTTTTTAAAAATGTTCTCTCTATTTTCTTCCCTTTCATCCCACTTTAAGAAGGAAAAGAAATGGAGAGAAAGACTTCCATTTTATCCTCCCACTTCCCTCCCTTTCTTTTTGTTTATTTCCTTAAAAAACTCCCAAACAAAACCCTTACACCTTCTTTCTCTCCCTTTCTCATATCTTCTCACCAAATATTCCCATCCAAACTAGCCCTTAGCTTTTCTCTCGAAAAAACCCTCAAGATTCTTTCATTTTCTTTGAAGGAGGTTTCGGGGTTACTGAAGCGAGACCATACGATTTTGCATGAAAGTTAAAGAAATAAATTAACCATCATTGTATTATTATTTAAAATTCTTGTGTTCTTCAGTGATTTTCCTTCAAGAATTCATGAAGATTCTTCAAATTTCACTCAAATTGGTCTTGTTAAAAGAAAAAAATGACCTAAAAAGTAAATGTGCACTTAAAAAGTAAAAAAAAATTACTGAAATTTGTAAAAAGTAAAATTTGTTTGTATGAAAAAAAATGTATGGTCCAAAGTAAAAACCTAAATCTATTTTTATTTTAAAATAGAATCTATATACATCATAGAAGTATCCTTTTAGACCAAAATAGTGGTAGTTACACTAATGTAGATAGTCTCTATCTTGTGGAAATTGAATTTGCCTACATTCAAGCATCCAAATCTTTATATGTTGCATTAGTTGAATGATAGTGAGGAGATTAAGGTATGGAAGCAAGTGAAAGTTCCTATTTCCTTAGGATCATACACTGAAGAAGTGGTATATGATATTGTGCCTGTGCAACTGGCCATATCCTTGGAAATTTGATAGGAAAAGCCATTCACCGTGGAGAGGAGAACACTTATACTTTTGTAAAAGATGGAAAATCATATACTGTGAACCCTTTATCTCCTCAGCAAGTTCGTGAAGAGCAAAGAAAAGTGAGAGATAAAGAGAGGGTTGAAAATAAAATGAAGAAAAAGAGTATAAGTGAAGGCAAAAGAATAGAGACAAGAAGTGAGTGAAGAAACATAAGAGAAGAAACAGGGGATACAAATATAGAGGTGCTGACAAAACCTTGTTTGTCAAAAAGACAGCACAACATGTTCTTATCGTACAAGTTTATGTCGATGACATTATATTTGGATCCACATCAAAAGAACTCACAAATAAATATTCATCATATCCATGAGAACTGAGTTTGAGATGAGCATGGTAGGTGAGCTAACTTTTGTTTCTTAGTTTATAGATCAAACAAATGAAAGAAGGAATTTTTCTATCATAAGCCAAGTATGCACGAAATCTGGTTAGGAGATTTAGATTGGAAAATGGAAAAATAGTGAGGACACCTATGAGCATCACACTCAAAATCACTAAAGATAGGAAAGGAACTGGTGTTGATCACCATGAATATTGAAGTATGATTGGTGTTCTTTTTTACTTGACAGCCAATTGTCTTGGCATAACCTACAACGTGGGCGTGTGTGCAAGATAACAATCCGATCAGAAAGAGTCACCCAAGAAAGTAGTGAAGTGTTTGTTGAGATATGTGAACAGCACAACTAATCATGGCCTTTATTACAATAGAGATACTACAACAAACCTTGTTAGATATAACGATGCAGACTGCACAGGAAACTATTCTACAATTTCTTGTTGTTTCCATGATTAATTTTCGTATTGTGATTCATTCCCATGTTCCCCTTATTTTATGCTAATTTGCTAAATACTTTACTATTGCTAACTTTTGTTAATTTTGGGACCGAGATTTTGCCATTGGATCTTAATATATTGCATCACTTTCCTAGCCCTTTGCTGTATTGTCTCCCCTAAATGAGGAAAACATTAGAGATGTACTTATGGAAGAGACAGAGGAGACAAAAATGGAGGAAGAAAATGAAGCCATAGATGAGACAGAGTGTAAGGTAGAGGTTGTCAAGGTCACTCATGACACAAGGATCAGTCAGGACAGGAAGAGAACCATGTCTTGAGCAAAAGTATAGATCACACCTGGTCATGCCACTAAGAATGCCAAGGGAAAAGGCTATTGTTTCTTCTTCATTAAAGGCAAGGAAAGGCTATAATCAATATTCCTACTCCAAAGAGGCAGAGCACACCTTTCTCAAAGAATTGAAGACCACGAGTTCTAGCTAGGAGCCTCTTTTTCCTACGGAAAAGGGTTTAGAAGACTTCTTTTTTTATTCCACATTTTAAGTTCGGTAGTTCAGAGCGAATGTCTGAAGTGGAAAGAAAGAGTTTTCCAAGCGAAGATCACTATTTGCAGGAGCGGACGTCCACCACTTTTCACGGTTAGAGAGAAGTGTGGTTCCATGCTATTGAGGATTTAGAAAAGTTGATCAAGATAGTAGCATCAACTTTGTGGGGATAGAGAATAAGTAAGAGGTTCTAGTCTTGTCTGTCCCACAGGATGAAGGAATGCGTGTCAAAGCAAATTATGGCTAAGAAAAGGGTGAGTCAGTAGGTATAAGAGCAGTACAATGCCTTAGAACTGATCAATGGTAATGAATGTGTAGAAATAGCGATATTCCCCATAAAATACAATGAAAGTTTGGTTAGGGAATTCTACACCAATCTAACTGATAATGTGGACAATGCCAGAAATTTGCCTTTGAACAAGTGTATGTGAGAGACATCATTGTTGTATTCTCCCTGCAAATATTGTTGCCTATATGAGCTCCCCACATTACAAAGACATTGAAGGTATAGGATTTGAAGGGGACTTTGATCTTGATGTAGTGGTCCAGACCCTAATAGGTGACGATGATACTCAGTGGCTAGAGAATAATAGGCTATAGCCTGCTCAACTCTTGTCTGCCTTTAGAGCACTTTACAGAGTTTGTTGTGGAAATTGCCTTCAAACCTCCAAAGTGACTAAAGTGCTTAAGGAGAGAGCTCTTCTGTTGTATGCCTTTGTTACTAGGAAAAAGACCAACTTGTGCACTATCACCTTGAGAAACATCCTAAGACAGCTTGCTTAAAGGAAAAGAAGATATCCCAAAAGGTATGAGGAGATGTAGAAGAAATGGAGTAGCTTATCCTAAACAACCGTTGCTTCCAGTTAGATACGACTTATTTTAAAAATTAATATTTGAAACGAATACTAAATCTTTCGACAAGATTCCACGTATTCCATAGACTGGCACAAGGCTTCTCGCTTGATCGATCATTACTTTCGGCTACATAATTTATCGGTTCTGCCATCAATGGAATCGTGCGCCAAGTGAAATGTAGAGCATCGCCATTCTTAACTAAGACTCAGGCTAAACTCCGTCTCGTAAGATTAGCTGAGGGAAGAGAAATGATGACGGTGGGTCCCCCTTCCACCTAATATATCATAAAAAGAAAGAAAGAAAGAAAAACCCCTTAATGAACGATAAGAACACAGGGACAAATATATATAATGGAAAAAAATTTGCATCTTAAACGATTAGCGTTAGAAGATAAATTTTCAAGAAAGGTTTGCTATTGTTAGTTTCCGTTAATCACTTAACGGTAAGGATGAGTATGTTATGGTGAAGGGGAAAGATGTAATTTTACTAAATCTTAGGGGTGTATTCATAATTTCAACAATCTCAAGGGAGGTAAATGTAATTTTCTTTTTGAGAAGACAAAAAGCATAATACTCCTGAGATCAGCCGGCGAGAGGTTATTTTGCCATCTAGCAAGTGAAAACAGAACAAAACTTAGAAATGGCTGCACTAGCTCGACTATCTCGGCGAGCCCTAGCCACCACATTGTACGACGCGCAGCACCGCTGCCTCTTCCACCGCAGCATCTCCACGGAGGGAGCGGCGGCGGCGTCAGCATCTTCAATCCAGAAGATCCCAATAACAGAATCTTCCGATCGAGCGAAATGGGACTATAGAGGGCAGAGGAAGATCATCCCTTTGGGCCAGTGGCTCCCCAAGATTGCTGTGGATGCCTATGTTGCACCCAACGTTGTCCTCGCCGGACAGGTTACTGTCTATGATGGAGCATCCGTATGGAACGGTGCCGTTTTGCGTGGAGATCTTAATAAGATTACTGTTGGCTTCTGTTCCAATGTGCAAGAGAGGTGTGTCATTCACGCTGCTTGGAACTCACCAACAGGTTAATCTGTCTCTTTTATTTTACTGCAATTTATTTGTTTTTTGGCATTTAAATTTCTTTTGTTTTGGTTTTCTCAATGGTTTTCGTTACTACTGTTTTTATGGAGGTGCCTTTAAACTAGTGGCAACTGCGTCTTTGGTTTTCCGTGCTTGATGTAATAGGTGTTTGTTGTAGCTGAAATTTGTAAGTTTTAAGCCAAGGCAGCTTACAAAGTATGATAAACCTTCGTAAGAAGAATATCACACTGCACATTAATTGATCCTCCAATAGAGTGGAAGTGATCAAACATCACTGATTAACCTTAAGATTAGTGTTGCTCAGCTAAAAAAACTTTGTGAGGCAGAGTTGCAGGCTTGGTTTTCATTCCCATTTTTTCCTAATAACTTTATAAACAATATTTCTACAACTTCTAGATTCCAGTATGTTAAATAATTTCCCATTGCAGCAGCTGACCTTTGTTCAAGAGATGCTATTCCCTTTTCAATTTTTGTATTCTTCATCCTTTTGTGCTGCGAGAAGAGCGCATAGAATTAGGGAATGTTTCTATTGACCATCATTTTCATTCTTCTTGAACTTTTTGGACTACAACGTGTTTTTTCTGTTGTTCTATAATGCAGCATAATTCTGTGCACTTTTTTCAGCTAGAACCAACAATCATTAGGACATTGACCATGAAAGACGGAACTTCTTGCAAGAATGTGATTGAATTTCAACTTTACCACTTGTTTTCTATGGGTATCCTTTGAGTTACTAGCGGTAGCTGACCAGTGGTATCACTCTGAAAATAACTTGCCAATGTTTTCTAGATGAGTATTCTGCACAGAAATTTTAAAGGAGTTTATGGATAAATTCTCTTCAACTGAGATAAATTTGAATGGAAGCACTTGGAGAATACACAATATTTGCCACAAGTATGGAGAAATTCTGTGGTTTCAATCCATTCCAAATCATGGCAATCATATCATGTTCATTTTACTGAAGGTCAAAGCAAGTAGCTAGGTGATAGAACTTGTATATTCTTGAATACACATGTTACCTTACAAAATTTGATGGATTGGATATGAACTATTTGCTTTTGGTTGGGGGAATAAATTGCCATGTCACATGACTTGTTTCATGTTCTCGAATATTTATCTTCTCATCGACCTATCCTTTTGAGATTTTCATATTCTGTAGTCCACCATATTATGAGCAGCTCCTTACAACTTTGCTTTAGAAAAATAGCCCTCTTAAATGTCATCCATCCCATATCACTTGAAATAACAAAGCAAGCTATACATCCAATCAAAAACCATATAATCTGCATAGAAACCATTGACTTCCAATTGCATTCCCTTTTCAGCTTCCAAAGGTTTTCTTACTAGTTGAATTCATTATAAAAGTCTTGTGGATACTGTAGATAAGAAATCGAGGTGCTTCCGGAATTTTTAGTTTACTTGTTGATAAAGAGTGATTAGCTATTGTAACTTCACTTTAATCAGCTCCATAAACTGCTGGTTCTTTAATTTCTGGCTTTGAGCTAAGGGTGTGGAAGCTTGTTTTTGATGCCTTACATTTTGACATTGGGCTTTTGCAAGGAATGCATCAAGTGAAGCCTTTGAAGGAGAAACTTTCACCTCCAAAGAACCTCTACTATTAACCTCCTGTTTACGAGCTCCATAATCATTTGAATGGTTTTCCTACTTCAATGCTAGTTCAGCATTTCTAGCCATTATGATTGAATAGAGACCAGAAAGGAAAAGACCAAGGGAGAGATGGAATCTTTGCCTACCAAACTGACATGATGCAGGCCAAAGTAGGGGTGTATCTCGTGCACTAGCCAGTGAAAGAACTCCTTAAACTTCAGGGTTTAGCTCTAGAGAATAGCTAATACAAATAGGGAAAAGTGTGGCCAAAATTTAAGAAAGAATGTCCAGAAGAAGAGGAAAAGCTTCAGATTGTTCAAGAAGTTGAACAAACAAATTAAGATGGGAAAAGAAAGCTTTCTATGACTGTGAATAGCAGCCTGTGAACAGTAATTTTCTAGAGAAAAAAAGGAAGGAGGAATAGATAGGCAACGTCCAGCACAAACAACGTAACTCTTTATCCAATCATTCATTGTTAGAAAAGTAAACCACTATACAATATTTATAATGTAAAGGCTTCCCAATAACCAAATCCTTAACAATTCCTTCAAAAGATATCATACCTTTTACTTTCCTAGGACAATAAAGACTGCATATAAGACTCATACATTAACAACAAATTAAATAAGAAAACTAAATCTCTGCATATTCTAGTGATAAATCTCCATAGATCCAAAGATGCCCGTGTGTTTGACCAAGTATTGGACTAGATCATTGACTGATGGTTAACTAACTTAAAAACTATGAAGGGTAAAATAGGTCATCCAGAAAAAGAATGAGGATCTAAACATTTGAAGATAAACACTAGGGAACAAACCTATGAAAACCAAAATGTTTAGGGATAAAATGCAACAATTTGTCAAAAAACATTTGCTGGCTCAGAAAATAAAAAGAATTCCTTAAGACATTAATGAAATTTAGGAATAGTGGCCAAATTTTCTCTTTTTTTAATTTTATTTTCTTGTGCCTTGCAGCTTGTAGTTAGTTAAGTACGAGAAAGTTTGTCAATGTTTCTTTACTTAATTTCACATCCTTGTTATTTGCTTTTGTACCATGTTGACATTTATTGCCTTGTACGTAAAAGTGAGACAATGTCCTATGTCCAAATATCTTAGATAAGGAAAGTTTTCTTGGAGTATTTCTCGTTTGCTAACATGTATGTATGTTTTGGGTTTATTTTTGTGAGAGAGAATCATTTTTTTCTTTAACTTGGTAGAAAAAATACAGAAAGAGCAAATTAATATTAATAACTTTACAAATAATCCCTAAGATTTGATTTGCTTAACCTCACTACAATTTCACTTGCTCATATTTTACAACATTTTACTGTTTACAGAAATTACCTACAGAAGATGAGATCTGCATATGAGATTCAATGAAGTTGAATCATAGTTCAAACAGTACAGTTGAATAACCATTACTAAATATAATATCAACTACCATTAAGTACCTGTAGTGTAGACAAGAGCTCTTCTGAAGTTAAGTGAAATCTCAGTCTTCAAACTTTCAAGCCAGTGTGTCTTATTATGAAGCACGTAATTTGTGTTTGTGTGTTTCATTTATACCATGTGGTTTGAATATTTGGATTGGGTTGATCCCTAGTATCCCAATAAATGAACTCCTGATCTTCATAGGACTGACTTATTAGACTAAGCCATTGCATTTTCTAAAAACTGGGAACTATTTTTAAGTGTTGCTTAAGGAAAAATTGTGTGCTCTGATGATGACAGCCAAAGGGACTTGAATTTGGGGAGTAAAGGAGGGTAGTTTTGTGAACTAAACTCAAAGAGCTGCTACTTATCTCGCACCGTTATTCAAATACAGATGTGTTGGGTTGATTATCTTGTGAGTTGAATCAATTGCCCAGTAGTTCCTCAAAAGATGGGCACCATGATGTTATGTTATAGATCTTGTAGGTTCAGTGCTACTTGAAGCATATAGTGCTCGTTAAATGGTATGAATGTACATATCTGGAGTTGTTAACTTCTGAAACTTTTCCTCTTTATCCTAGCTATAGCATCTGAAGAATGATGATTGTAGAATATGTTGTTCTTCACATATTTATTTTCTTCTCCTACTCTCTCTACATGCATTTGGCTTTAGTCCAAAATGAAAATAAGAACTAAAGATTTTTACTAGCTGGATTATGAGCATGGTGGATTGCAATTTTAGGTTACAATTTATGGCTTCATGTTCAATTGAAAAATACTTGGTTATATATAAAAAATTTTTGTCCTGCCACTGGGGTTACTTTAATGCTTGGTCCAGGTTTAGATTGTATATTCTTATTTTAAAATCCGTATTAGCATTCAATAGGCAATATCTAAGGAACTAGTAAAGAAAGAAGCTGTGGGGATTGGGCTGGGGGCCGGGCGTTCAGCTGATGAGGCAAGTCTGAAGTGAGATCCATTGACCAGTAATGCTTAAAATGCTGAGGACTTAAATCAATACAAGTTACATCCTTCGTTTTGTACTCATTATCCTTGAAGAATAGCTTGTGTGAAAGTTTATGTTCTTTATTGGGATTGCTATCATTGTTCTTCATTTGTTGTCAAAGGTTCACTTCTGCTTGTATCAAATTAATCAACTTCTGTAAAACCATTACATCCGAAGAACTATTTTAGAGAGAGTTATTGCTACATGCTGTCTAAGGATGAGTTTCTTTAATCTACAACCATGCTCTTTTAGCTGAAAGGTTTTTCTCTTCTTTTAGCAATGCTCATTCCTTGGATAGCAGATGTTTCTCGCTCTTACTAATATGCTAATCAGTCGTAAATCTCTATTACTGCATCTGCAATCCTTTTGTTGTATTACTCTAGTAATTATTTTGATTGGATCTCGGTATGGATCTCTCTTGGTATTTCTTGTCATCTCTGTGGTTCATGCTATTTATAAAATGTTAAAATGGAAAAAGCATTCGGACAGAGATTAGTATTGCTGAAACATCAATCGTCTTGTCAACAGGACTACCAGCCGAAACATCCATTGAACGGTTTGTAACTATTGGTGCCTACAGTCTCTTGCGATCCTGCACAATTGAACCTGAATGCATCATTGGACAGCATTCCATCCTCATGGAAGGCTCTCTGGTGGAAACACATTCTATTCTGGAAGCTGGATCTGTTGTTCCTCCTGGGAGGAGAATACCAAGCGGCGAGCTTTGGGCAGGGAATCCAGCGAGGTTTGTCCGAACTTTGACCCACGAGGAGACACTAGAGATCCCTAAACTTGCTGTTGCTATAAATGATCTTAGCAAAAGCCATTTCTATGAGTTCCTACCTTACTCAACTGTGTATTTGGAAGTCGAGAAGATGAAGAAATCACTTGGCATTTCAATTTGATGTATTTCTCCCTGTTGTATTCACTCTTGACATGCAAGTTTTTTTGACATGGAAAAGAAATAAGCAGACTCTATGAAACATTATGCCATAAAAGTTCTTTTCTTTCATGTTTTTGGCAAGCTGTACTTATTGGCAAAGTTATGTGATACTTTTTTGCCTTGGAAGATATTTATAATACGTGGATAAAGTTTTATTTTGATATCTTGTTAATATAGAACGTATTTTAATATTATTAATTCATATAGAACTTATGTGATGAATATAAATTACTCATTTTGGTAATAAATCTCGGGGGCTTTTTCAGCTGTGCTTGAATGGTATTTTACTAGCTGAGACTTAGAAAACAGCCCCTGTGGCTCAGAATTAGCTTCTGGTAAATTATATTGCAAGAACACTGGAAAACAATATGAACAAGTTCTCTTACAAAGATCATAATTAGATAATGGTAAACATAATTTGCATTCACTATTGGGTATTCGAAAACGATGAACCATCTCAACTAATGTCAAAACAAAGTACAAATCACCTTATAACAACACTCATTCACAACATATTAAAACTCAGTCTTCCAATAGATAAAACAGAGTGTATCAAGAAAAATCGAAAGCTTGCCATCCATCCATCCATCCATCAGTCAAAGCCTCTGAAGAAGAATATCTTGGGAGGCCCATCATGCCGAAAACACTTCTCTAAACGTCTCAAATCATGAGCTTCTCAATGGCATCCTACATTCAAAATAAAATGTCGGTACTATAATCAAACAGAAACTACAAGCAAAAACATTTCACAACGAAAACAATATATATCAAGGATGTTGCAGGATGGTATATAATAAATAACCTTGAGCTGCTGTATTTGAGATTTCAATTGGCTCCCCTCATTGCTTGTTACAGAACATGCAATGACTGGTCTAGTGACCCCACATGCTCGGCCAAGGGCTTGTTTAGAAGGGACAAAAACATAGGGCACATTCTGCATTAAAACATCAAGCATTGTTCAATGAAACAGTTACATGGTATGATCCCGTGTCCTAGAGACAGAAAACAACCAACATTAGGAAAATGAACAAATGTGCATACAAACCGAATCACTTGTTACAAGACATAGCTAAGTCAAACAAGAAGGAAAGGGGAAAAAAAGAGTAAAAGAACATAAACTAATTTATTGACCCATAAGAGGGCCAACAGATAGTGCCAAATCAATGAAGAAAAGGCCAGGTGAGCACAATCCCTCGTCAGGTAAGGATGAAACATGAAGCTAGAAATCTAGAAACAAGCACAGACCTTGTCTCAGTTAGAGATTTACTACAATAAACTAGTTAATGTTCAGGGGAAAGAAACTTAATGATAGTCTTCGAATTCACAGCCATTGCCACAATTATAAGCATTTGATATCCCAATTTAACACATTATCTTATACACCTTCTATAAAGTTCATGTCCATCCATACAGTGTTGGAAATCAGTGAGAGGAGACTTAACTAGGTCCTATCAAATTCAACTACACCCAGTACTACTTATCCACCTCTAAGATCCAAAACTGTCTCATATAATCCTTACAACCTCTGAATCACCAAGAAAAGCTCGCAAGATATCGTCCCATTTGTATTATTTTGTAGGATAGGTATGGCTAACTAACAAGCAAAAGAAACTGGAAAAAGAAGTAACCTTGCAACTGTTAACTAACAAACAGCTCTAATCCCAGTACATAGCAGCTGAAATCGAATAAAAAAATAATTAAAACTCAAGCAATACCTTATCTTCAGCAAGCAGTGGAAGGTGAAGAAGGATCTCTAGTGGCTCAGTATCAGCTGCCATCACTATAAATTCAGACATACCCCTGTTAAGGGTCTTGGTAGCTGAAATTTTAGGTTAAAAAACAAAAAAACCTCTAATCAGCTGCCCGAGTAAGTAGTAAAATTGGAAAGGAAAAGGAAACAGAATTACCTTCATTAGCACCCTTCTTAAGTTGCTTGTAATTAGCAGCTTGTTGAACGAGGTCAAGAATTGTTATGCTCATCTGGGCATCTGCCAGTGGGTAAGCTTTTGGATTTACAGCTTCACCTGTCTGAGCATGAAAGATAAAAAGGAGGGGTAAGTACATAACGAAGAGAGACAATCAAAGAACGGAGGGAGACAGATACCATAGTTGCCGGCGCCGGTAGACTGCAGATGAGCGGTATGACGACCGACGTGCGGAGGAGCTGTAGGGTTTTGAAGGGTTTTGCAGTTATCAACCATATACATACCCATACATATATAGTATTAGGATTTAATCTCAATTTGGTCCTCCAAATATGAACTTGTATCACTTAAGTACTTAAAGTTTAAAAATCTCATTAGCCTAGTTCGGATGGACGGATTTGGGGGGAGAGAGAGAAAGTTGGTAATAAGAACCAATATTCAAATTTTGACAGCGGCAGTGGAAGATGGTGTAATTTATTATGATCATAAAAGACAAGATATATATTTAACTATTTTTTTAACTGCCGATGCAAGAGGCATAAAGTAACATAAAAGAAAGATAGTTTTATACTATTATTATATATTATATTAAGAGATTTTATCTTGATCAATGAGTGATTTATGTTCCTAAGATTTGTTACGCACAAAAAACTACCCCACATTATTTGCCAAGATCGGAAGCTTAGACTCATTCTACCAACTCTCCAACTCAAAAGCTTTCCTTACTTTAATATATTATATATATTTCTTATGCCCAAAAAGAGGATAAATACATTCGATATCGTGTAATATATTTTCTTTAATATTAATTTTTTCTTTAAGATTCAATTATTAGTGTTTAGAATCTATTTATTATTTTATAAACATTTTTCCCTTAAAAAACTATTAATAGAATTTTTGAAGGTATATTAGACGATTCTAACCCGAATAAATGTCCAACTTGAAAACTTTATGCATTAACAATCACCATAACATCAACAACAACAATAATAATAATTATAATTATTATTATTATTATTATTATTATTATAATTCTAAAAACACCAGATATTTTCCAGTGAATCCAAACAATACAGTCCAACATAATAAATTATGTAACATAACTTAAAAGAGTCCATAGCTCGAACGTGTTTTATACAGATTTTTTGGTACAAAAAATGGTTTGCATTGCAGCAAGGCATTAGATTATACTTTGCCATAAGGCCTTAAAAAGAAAAAAGCAACATAGCAATAAACGAATTGAGAATGAAAAACTCACATATCTAATGACTGATGCTAAAATTATTACATCTGAAATATTGAATTTATCTACTCTTGTCAACTGATTTTGATGGAGGCAGTGTCCTGAACACCTTGTCCCAAACAGATGAAGTAATACCAAAGCCTTTAGTTTGAACACGGAAATGATGATTCAAATGATATTTCTACAGAAAAACAAGAAAGCGAAGCATCAGCAGCAGAAAACTCAACCGGTAGAAAAATCTAACTCTTCTTCTTCAACATTGCAGATTCAAATTGATTAATGCAGCAGTTGATCTCACTCAAATTAAATAATCGAATACCAATTAACCTTGACTAAGTTTTCAAATGACATCTCTTTTTTACCTTTAGATGTTTTGGTACTTCGCTTGTAGGTTGTCCGTGGTGCAAATAGTAATGTGTGATGTCATACATCACATAACCCAGTAAACCACCTCCAAACAATCCAGGAGCAGTAGAAGGAGTAGACATAATTTTTATTAAATTGTAGAACTGTAGAAGCAAAACATAATTTGTCAGATGCAGAAGAAAAAGGCACCAAGCAAACATTGAAACAAGGTAGACTTGGTACTAGTTAATAAGTTCAAGTTCAAGATCCATCTTCAGACTACATAGAATGACAAGGCTGTGAAAAAACATATCCTTCTCAAAAGAAATTCATACTCCAAATATGCTACCAATGAGTAAAAGATTAACCAATAAATGCAAGTAAATGCAAAATTGTGGTATTCATTATTTAACTGAAAATCTGTCATAATGGGAACAATAGCTTGAGAAAGATGTGATCGAGCTCATGTTCTAGACTTTCGGCAAGTGAACTGGCAGCTTTGTTAGGGTGTATTAGGATTGGGTCTCAAGACACAAAACAACACTTTTTCCTATTAATCAAGCTCTTAACATGTCTATATAAAACATAGATCAGAAAGTATCCACGCTGCTAAACTGACCATATAGTAGATAACTGAAGATCAGAAGAATAACTGGTTCTAAAATATGTTAAGATAAGGCCTTCATATGCCTTCCATACTGCCTCAGCAGATTATTGTGCAGTACTACAGCTATATCCAAAAAAAAGTTTCTTGGCCAAGTTATTCAAAATAATATAGAACACAGAGATCAGCGCCAATTATCAGACACTATAAAGATCCCACATATAAGCGACCAAATAAGTAGCAGAGCTACTTTTGTTTTAAGGGAATGTTAGGTAGAAGAATATCAACACATGTCCAACTCAAATAGAGTAAATGAGTTAACAGGCTGAGTAGCACATACCGGAAAGCAGAGTACAAAAGTTGCAGCAGGAGGGAAAACAAGGCGCAGACCATCCATTGGGTGCTTGTGGTGACAACCATGAAGAAGATAATGAATTGTATTTCCCCTACAACATAGCAGAAATTGTAATTCTCACCGATGAAAATTAGGAAATCTTCACTAAAAATAAATCTCAGATGCATAAAAGATAAAGCAAGCACAGAGCATGTGTACAGTGAAGACTAACCAATAACTCCTTGTTTTGATATGAAAAAGGAACCGATGTAGTGTGTATTCCAGCAATGTCCAAATAAAGATGCCAAATAGAACCATGACAGCTACTTGAGGAAGTGTATGCCCCATTCTAATGGACTTTGTGATGAACCAGGATACAACAGGTAGCCAAATAAGTGGTATTACCCACCACTCCGTGCGAGTTAGAAACTGACTCAAGTGGAAAGGACTTGGCTTCAGCTCTATGAACAATGACTTTGTACATAACATATAGAGCAAAAAGTACAATTGGAGAATTTTACCTCCCAAAAGTCACTTTCAAAAAATCGAGGTCCTTCCTTGCTCACTATAGGCTGGTGAACCCACTCCTGATAAGTTTCTCCAAGATGCCCAACCTATGAAGTAGATTCAAGAACATTCAAGAAGGAAAGGAATGCCGGTAATGCTGTGTGCAATCGACACTATGACTAAGGAACTATCATGGTAAGATGAAACGTTGCCATAAAATTCACATCTCATCGTTTTTCATCTCTACTAATTCCTCATTTTTTTCTTTTTCCATTCTCATGCATAGCATGGGGACAGAGAAGTAGCCATTGCACTTCTTTTCTTTTTTCATTTCTCATCTTTCTTTTCCCCAGACCCAAGGCAATTTAAGAAAGAGCAAGGAAAGCACAAAAAAAAAAGAGTCAAGAAAAAAAAATTAGTGGGAAAGGCATTTATCTAGAAGACAAATCCAGGAATAGGTATCAATGGAGCAACCTTTTCATGAGGTAGAGAAAAATGTTCATAGAGAAGACCACCAATGTGTAAATATATGGAAATGGAACAAAATCTCTTCCCTGTTTCTGAAAATCACAATATGTCGGAGATTTCAAAGGCAAAGGGAATGGGTACTCCCAAACCCCACTGCCAAGGGAAACAGGAGAGTTAAAGATAAAAAGAACTCCTTCAAGTACTCACTATACATTAAAATAGAAAGTGCAAAGAAAGTACAAGATGCCAAATCATCAGATGTAAATAACTTCAATTTGTAGTAAAAAGCTATCACTTAAAAGAAGATAAAGACACTTATTCTTAGATAGAAGTAATTCAAACTCTAAAAAGAGGAGTAGTTCAAGAATTCGAACGCTAGATTAATCTAAAACACTTGGTTCAGAGGAAGGACCAAAATGAATTATAGCTTGCACACTGTGAAGGATAAAAGTTCTGTAGTTTTCACCTGGAAAACAAGAGGTTTATTCAAATCCACTGCAAAACCCTGCGCAACCATCCTGGTGCCACTTATGTAACTGATGCCACACATCCAACAAAAGCTAGAAATAGTTAGGCAGGTTACAAGCAGTAACTTCAACAAGTCAGATAAAGGGAATACGACAAATGGTTACACACAGTGTGAGAGCATAACGATATCAAACAACCCTCAAAACTAGAATTAGCTGAGAATTTTCTTCTGAAAATCTATATAACCGTTTAGCTTGAATGTAACAATCAATATCCAAGGTAATGAAACTGGAAGTGAACAATTAGCTAATTGTCTAGTGCTCATGATTTGTCATCTATAAGATGTAACAATAATTCTTATATATGTAAAGGCAAATGAAAATACTTCTATTAGAAAGATTGAACGAATGACATGCTAAGAAAAGAAAAAGAGAAAACAAAAACAAAAACCATAAACAGAGATGTATGTAATTAAATTATCAATTTGTAAAAGAAGGGCTAAAAGGAAGTGCTCCTTAAATCAAGTATCTTTCCATTAGAACTAGTTAATCTACAACAACAACAACAACCAACCCAAGTTCGAAGTTAATTGGGGTCGGCTACATGAACTCAAGAATAGATTACGTGTGTTTGTCAACAAGAATACATGCTCTCTGTTTCTTTCTATCTAAGGTCACACTCTCATACAAATCTTACTTAGCTATATCATTCTTAGTCACATTGGTCCACAACTTTTTCGGCCTCCCTCTGCCTCTCACAGCCTCATTATTCCTCCACCCTTCAATTCTTCAAATAGGAGCATCATGTGGTCTTCTTTTTATGTGTCCAAACCAACGCCAAAGGTTCTCACTCATCTTCTTTTCAATAAATGCCAATCCTAACTTCACCCAAGATGATCTCATTCCTAACTCCATCCTTCCTCATGTGCCCACATATCCATCAAAACATATGCATCTACAGTACGTGCGTGTTCTGAATATGATACCTTTTAACTGCGCAATGTTCTGTACCATATAATAGAGTAGGTCTGATAGTTGTTCCATAAAACTTTCCCTTCAGTCCCAATAGCATATTAAGCTTGCACAAGACACAAGTTGCACTCCTCCTTTTTTACCAACCAGAACTAGTTAATCAACAGTACATAAATATATTTCTAAAGAATGTTTAACCAATTACGATTTCACACCTTTTTTGCCAACCCTTGATTTCAGCTAAAATTTCATTATTCAGGCATGCCAACCGTATAAATTTATTAAAAGTTAACACAAAACTGAAAGGGCATGAAGAAATCATCAAAATATAATTTCTTCACGTAATGATACAAACTTTTTATCTCATAATCATACCCCTATGCTATTTATTTCTTAAATGTATTCAACTTACATCAACCAATGATCCAAAAAAACAAATTACAATCATCCACAATACCTTACTTCAAATATAAGAAAATTTTCTGATAGAGGAAGAAATCGTCTTCCTAATGTTTAGAACAAAATGTAAAATAGCATTTGCAGGATCAGTGATTGCAGACACAATGTGAAAATATCCAGGAAACACGTCTCTCTCATATACTACTATTAATTTTAAAAAATTCAGAAAAACAAATCTGAAGAACCGCCTTCAATTAATAACCACTATCACGAACGATTTCTAGCTAGGGATCTCGAGCATCATACGCCCCTGAACTCGCACACATAAAATGAAAGTTTGACATCCACCCGGACTTACATTCTTTTTTCTCAATCTCTCTTTTCGACAAACTCATCAAATCCAATCTCTCCCCATCAATGCAAAATGTACTCCTTAAGCTTTTGAATTTTAATCCTAAATGTATTCGAATTAATTCCTTAACCAAAAAAATAACAAATTCTTCAAAACACCATCACAAATACAGATCTATTAACAAAAGGCAAAGCGCAAACTTGATCCATTTCAAATTTTGTTTTCCAAACAATACTCAAAGAAAATTAAGCAATCACTAACCCACAACAATGCCGGTATGAGGATTTCCTCAAGCGAGTAGCAGAAACAGCAGCGGCAGAGGCTGGCAGCAGGCGTCCTTTGATTTTGATTTTTAAACAGCTAAGCTACCACTCTTGCCAGTGATATATATGAATGTCTGGTACCAAATTTATGTGCGATAAAATTGTGTATTGGCTCCTCTCAAAATCAATATATTACGAATCCCATTTATAGTTTCCTATAATTATATTAGCCTCCCCAAGTATTGAAGAAATTGTTTTAATGAAAGAAAAATACTAATTGAATATTCATTTCCTTAAATAAACATTAATTCAATTTCAAATAGATATATAACTTAAATTGAGTAGTATTTTATCCTTTTAAAATTGAATGTACACATTTTTTGTTTTAGTTTGTTCAAAAATAAATATCTAAACTTCTAAAATAAGCATATTTTTTTCTATGAACTCCCATAACTATCTTCTTTGGTTAAATAAATATAAACTCCAACCATATATGTTCTTATTATTAACAAATTCAATTAATAAACATATTATGATTAATAAACTTATCGTAAAATGATTTTCTCTTTAATTTTTGTGACAAATCAAAATGAGACTTTTTATTGTATATAGAAGGAATAATATTGTAGAAACATCGTAATTAATTATATTTCTTTGAATAGTTTGAGAGAAGTTATAGTAAATATATAAGGAAATAGATTAATATTATTTAGTAAAATAATATAATAGAAAAAATAAATCATAGTAAAATGATTTTCTCTTTAATTTTTGTGACAAATTAAAATGAGACTTTTTATTGTATATAGAAGGAATAATATTGTAGAAACATCGTAATTAATTATATTTCTTTGAATAGTGTGAGAGAAGTTATAGTAAATATATAAGGAAATAGATTAATATTATTTAGTAAAATAATATAATAGAAAAAATAAATCATTTTCCTTTTTTCTTATAATTATATGGGTGAAAATATATATTTTTTTGAATATGAATGAAAAAATGATTGAAATAAATATATGCTTGTGTCATACAACTTGTTTTGTTTAGAGAAATGACTTTTTAATGTATAATAAAAAAATAATAAATTTCTTAAGTGTATACTCCCTTTTTTTATAATTTAGGATTAAAAAATAAATTAAACTAAAACTTTATTCAAATACTTAAGTCATCTATATCTTCACTCAATTAAATACCAAAATGAAAATTCAAAAAAAAATTAAAATCTAAAAAATATTTTTATGTATTTACTTTATAATATTTACTTTTTAATGGAATAAGGATAACCAATTTGTTCAAAGAGAAATTACAATTCTATATATAATATAATACTTTAAAAACAAGATGAAAAAGATCTTTGTAGGATGTTATTTTTGTTAATTTAATGTTTGGGAAAAAAAGAAGCATATAAAATAACTTAATTTAGTGGATAATTAATAAGTATGTTATATATAAAAGAAAAAAATCTAAAAACTTTACTTTATTATTATTTTTTTAAAAATAGTTTTTGTAGTTGGGATTTGAAACATAATAAAAGAAATCAGGAGGGTTGTATCATAAATATGCAAAAGTTGGGGGACGCAAGAGTAAGTTTCATTTTAAACTAGTCCACTTTCTATGAGGGAAAAAAGGCGAAAAGTTAGATAAATGATGTGGAGATGGTGACCTTAGATTTTGCATCTCCGTTGGAATCTGTCCGCAGATTTCACATTCACGTTTGAATTTGTAGTAGTCGCCAGCCTGGCAAGTCATGGAAATCCAACTCATTATTGGTATTAAAAAAAAAGAAAAATCCAAATGGGGAAAATTAATACACGAAATTTTGATTCGAATTCGAACTTGACTATTTGTATCGAGCATATTTTGTTGAGTAGAATTCGATAATGGGTTGGGTTAGTGATTGAAAAATTTGATAAGTCGGGCATTTTTGGCCCATCAATCGAAACCGGTGATTTCTTGGTCACGACTAGTTAAAGTTAAAGTTATATTAAAAAGCGTTTTCTCGTGGTAGAATCTCCTCAGAGAATATAAGGTTTTCATGAGGCTGATTTTGAGCCGCCATCCAAGCACGAATACCTTCGTTTAAGAAAATATTTTTTATTTAGAAAATCTCAAAATTTTGAGCTTCCGCTGCTCGAATTTCCTGAGAAACAAAGTCATAGGCACGTAAGTTCAGGGCTAGACCAATTACTCTAAGAGCACCCATCCATAAACCAGATATTGGCATTTTCTTTTCTCGACAATCCAGCTCTCCGATTGCCAGGGATGCAACTTTTTTCAGTTCAATGAGGACCAAACAAGATGTGGCTGCTTCAGCGTTTCGAATTCGAATTTAATTTTAATAACGAGATGTAATTGTTTCAGCGTTGTAAATTCGAATTTAATTTTTTAAAAAGAATATATTATATAATAATTAAAATAAAATAAAAAATTATATGTTTTGATTTGTTAATAAAGTTCGGACTTACTTTATTTAAAGTGAGACGACTTAAACTCAATTAACAACGAACTCGAACTGAACTTTGACAAACCCATCTTCCACTAAGTGGAATCCTCGGGCCTTGGCTGACCCGAAAAAACTCCTTTTGGTAGTCTTATCCTACGGCTATTGTTTCCTCTGTCTCGCTCTTTCAAGTCTCAATCAATCACCCAATTTCTCTCCTCCGGGACGACTGTGAGCGTGAGAGCTCTCAATAGCCTGCCTTCATTTTCCTCCTCGGGAGGTCAGTTCTCTCTCTCTAGAAATTGCTACTGGAGGAGCTTACATCGATGATTTATTATCTGTTTTTCAGATTTTCATATGTTTTATCTGTACTGTTATATGGATTTATATAATATGCATGTGGGAATTACACCTGTTATTTCTGGATCTTTGTTCATAGATCTGTTTGAATTTATATGAATCGCCCAGGGTATTATATGTTTGAAAATTTTGTAGTAGTTTGCTTGAGGTCTATCTAGACTGATAGCTCCCACCCATACATGGGAAACGCAAGACTCAATTGTTATCTTTCATATCATTCTGAACTTACATGTGTACTTTGAACTGTTTCTTCCTTTATCAGTAGGTTCTCTGCTGCAAAGAATTCTGCTTAATGATGGCTTCAACGTTGTTAAATTCAACTTGCAATGGAGGAGCAGCCAAGTTTGATTATGTCGGTTTGAAACCAGCAGCTGCCACAACGTATCCCACTTTCTTGCCTGTAAGACCAAGTTACAGAGCTAGAAGGCCAAGTATCAGAGCATGTGAAAAACATCATGGCGGTTCTGTTCAGAAGGTAGGATTAACTGATGCCGAATGTGAAGCACTAGTTGTTGCTGGGAAGGCACCTGAGGCGCCTCCTGTCCCTCCGAGACCAGCTGCCCCTCTGGGGACCCCGGTGGTGCGCCCCCTTGTAAGTTCCTGAATTTGTTACATTCCTTGGAAAGATGTATAGCAAACTACAAAAAAGTAGTTAAGCATGGTACCTTTATTTCTACTCTAGAGATTGATCAATGTTGATGCACTAAGGCAATGTTTGGATATAAAGATGCCCCTTTCCTTAATAAAAGATGTACCTGGTGATCGTTAAAAGCATTAATTCTACATTCTCTTTCTATACAATTAAGCAATGCCTATATCCCTTTTATTTTATTTTATTTTTTTAGTCTTCTTTAACAGGCAAAGTAATTCGATTTCATCTCAAATAGCATTAAGGACTGTATGTGGCAGATTTTGAATTTTAGCAGAGAAAAATGGAATTATCACTTTATATACTGATTGATTCTTATTATATTCTTCTTGTACGCTCTATTTATTATTTTGAATTCAATAAGTACGACATATATGTCTATTCCTTGATAATAGTATTGGTCTTCGGTTGTGTCACAAGATCTTTACCATCATAATACAAAATTACAAGCGATAGTTAGGGACTATGAATTGATGGTATGCAACTAATTTAACTTTTTTTTTTTGTTCTTTTTTGGGTTAAAATGTATTTCATAGGTTGAAGATGATATTCCTTGTGTAACTGATTTGTTATTTTTTTCTTTTTTTAAAAAAATAAATTAATGTGAACCCCTAACATGCATTCATGGTTCTTAGCAAATTAGTCGGCGTCCTCGTCGAAATCGTAGATCAGCCGTACTGCGATCTGCATTCCAAGAAACAAGTTTGTCCCCTGCAAATTTTGTGTATCCTCTTTTCATTCATGAAGGTTGGTACTAGCTAACTTGTCTGCTTTTACCTTTACGTGTATGCATATGTATGCCTGAACACTGGAACATATATGTTTATATTTCTCTTTCATCTCTCTCTCTCTCTCTCTGGCATTTATATTTGTGTGATGGATAGATATCTACTTCAAAAACATTGCAGGTGAAGAGGACAGTCCAATTGGAGCAATGCCTGGTTGCTATAGGCTGGGTTGGAGACATGGATTAGTTGAAGAGGTTAATAGCTCTTTCAAATTTCTTTTGTTTTACAACCTTAGACTTTTGTCACGAAAAGATGGCATTCTCTACGTAGAAAATGTTTAAAGGTACACAGGAAATGGACTATTGAAATTTGGTGCTAGGTAATTTACTCCCTTTAAAGTATCAGAATGATAACTTTGACAAATATACAGTAGGATAATATTATATTATAGCTGCAACTATTAGTTGGTTTTGCAATAGTTATGGTATCATTATTTAGTTAAGGCATACTTTTTTAAGAAAAAGATACTCTATTAAAAGAAAAAAGAGAAGAAAGCCAAGAAAAAGCAAAATTTCATTTTTTCAGTAGGTAATAATTTGTACTTTTTTCATCACGATGAATTGAATCATGAAAGCATTTTCTAATCACATAATTAGCTAATACATTCCTGGCCATTGTTTAGTTAACACATTACTTGTGAGAAATTGAGAAGGAAGGCAAATTTCCTTAGAAGCTTCATCTGACATTGTTTGCCTCGAAGATTTCCTAGTGTAACTTGGCTACTTCGAGTTTAGTGATGTTCTAGAGTTTTGGGTTTTCAGAATTTTCTCATGCAATGTTATTGAAACATTATTGATGAGAGAAATCCTTTTTCTTTAACTTTTTGCTAGTCAGAAGGGCCTAGCATGCTGTAGAATATGATAGAGTTAATTGCATTTCTACTGAATAGGTAGTTTAATACTAAACCATAAGATATCTTGGCATCCTTGACCGCATAATGTTAAGTAACTCCACTTGATGTACCATGCCACATGTATTGATTTTTTTTTTTTCCAAATTTTGTGTAGCACAGGTATCCAAAGCCAGGGATGTCGGAGTTAACAGTATTGTGCTTTTTCCTAAAGTTCCAGATGCTTTAAAGGTTCTTATTTTCTCAACCTAAATATGTTTCAGAGCTGAGTTTATTTGATAGTTTAGGCCTACCTAAGTGCTTACGTTCCTTCTACTGTGTCTATGCTTTTGTTTAAATGTCATCTTCTGTGTATTTATTTTTCCTTAAGATGGATGGATAAACTGATTTTCTTTTTTGTTTTCATCTTCTTTCCCCTGAAGTCCCCAACTGGTGATGAAGCCTACAATGAGAACGGGCTAGTCCCTCGAACCATTCGTTTGCTTAAAGACAAGTACCCAGATCTAGTAAGTTGATAATTTAATTTTCCTATTGTCTAGTTGGCAGGTTAAAGGTTCTTATGATGAGAGTTATTTGGAAAAGTTTGGTAGAACCTTTCTTGACATATCTCTACATATTTAATAGGTTGTCTACACTGATGTTGCTCTAGACCCATATTCCTCAGATGGGCATGATGGCATTGTGAGGGAAGATGGTAACTTGTTTTTTGGTTACTCCTAAAAGCTATTTTTACATTAATTCGTCGTTGCAATTTCTGAGAGCATGTTTCTGGATAGTTTTAGGAGATTAAGGGAGAAATTGAGTTAAATGATTGATGCTTCTCTTTTATGTTTTTGCAATCTTTTATTCATTTCTTTTTTAAGTTAACAGAAGAACGTTTATTAATGAAAAGGAAAAACCAAATACAATAAAGAAGATAGGGCATCCCCAAGAAAGTGAAATAGAAACTACCTTAATGCAGTTCTCCATTCTCTTTGTAAATGCATCAATGATGTGTCTGTGAGAAGGCTGGATGCTTCCCAAAGATATACTAGAAAAGTAACTAGTCCAGAGTACTTGAATAGTCCGGAGTAAGAGCCCTGTTATATCTTACAACCAATATTACTTAGAAAATTTCAACCAAACTCATTGGCCAGCTATTTCTCCGTTTATTCTTGCTAACACTACTGAATGTTTCTGTGTGAAATCAAAAACTGTAATAGGACATACTCACTCCTTGTCCACCAAAGTGAAAAGATTCTGCCAAACTTTCCTTGCTGCGTGGCTATGAAGTAAAAGGTGATCTATTAGTTTTGTCATTGGACTTGCGCACGAAACACATAGCTGGCATGCTTATGTGTCATCATTTTAATGAAGCTTTTACCAGTATTAATTGTGTTAAATAGAAAACTATCCTGTTCTTTGAACTCTTTTGCTGCATTGGAAGTGTCCTTTTTGACATCGTGATCCAACTGTTTAAAACTTCTCTATGACAGCAAGATCCTATTTGATTTTGTGCACTCTCACATGGGACATAGGGTAACATAAAAGAAACCACTGTTGATGAGCAATAAATTTTAGTTTCCTGATCCCCAAGTTTAATTTACTAGGCTCTACTCGGGTTGAGTTTAAGTTAGAAACAAGTGGGGTTTCTTGTTTTGTTTTGTTCTTTGAGAGAGAGAGAGAGAGGGGGGGGGGGGGGGGGTTTCGTGAAAGGTAAATTGTTTTTTATCAGAGATGCGGGACCTACAGTGGATTTCTTTTAGGGTTTAAATCAATCCAATTAGACCCTTACCCTTCTCCAATCTCACATGGAACATAGTATATATAATATATATATATTATAAAACTATGCAACTTTTTATGAGTAGTGAGAGAAGTCTAATACGTATTGCTGATGAACAATGGACAGTAATTTAGTAAGCATTACAGTACTAGAACAATAATTCCATGAAAAATTCAAAGATTAAGCAATTTAAGGCTTTGATTTGTGCCCTCTCATATGGTATTAGGCTATGCCTCTGCTGCTGGTGAGCATTTAACTTTAGTTTAATAAGCCCTGAATAGTTCAGTATTTGAATTTTGTTGCTGTGACAAAGCCTGGAGATTAGTTTTAAATATGATTGATGTAGATAAACATTTAAGACTGTTCAGAAGCTTTACTGATATACTCCTATGTGAAGTTTCATAGATTGTAATCATTATTGCATTTATTTATTATTTTGAAGTCCAGAAGCTTATAGTTTCCAGATTTGTCCTCAAACACTTTGACGTAATTGTGGTTACAAACTTTAACATGACACTGTTCCTGTCTTGGAGAGTTAAATATTACCAGATAGGCCTACTGGTCCAGGATGTAATTCTTCTATTTCATTAGTTTAGGGCATCTTAATAAGTTTGAATTCTTTGGTATCATGAACTAGTGTTGTTGGAACCAGTAATCATTATAATTATTGCAACATTCTTCAGGAGTAATAATGAACGATGAAACTGTTCACCAGTTGTGCAAGCAGGCTGTTGCACAGGTAATTCTTAGCCTGAAGTAAAAAGCTTTTGATGCTTGAAGAGCTGCCGCTTTGTCGTGAACTTTTGAATTTTAAGATGTGATGCAAAGTTCTTATTGAGCCTTTACTTTTTGTTTAGTGCTTATTGCATCTCTAGGAAAACTATATAGCATTTTTTGCCTAAATGGAATTATAGGCAATACTCCATTAAACTTGTTGTCAAGATTAAATTTGTATTTGATCTGTCACTTTCACCTTTTATAAAGGCCAAAGCAGGAGCAGATGTTGTTAGTCCGAGTGATATGATGGATGGTCGTGTTGGAGCCATTAGGACAGCTCTTGATGCTGAAGGTTTTCAGCATGTATCAATCATGTCCTACACAGCTAAGTGCGTGCTTGCTTTGCTTGACCTGTCAATTATCATCCATGAATGTTGTGCCAACTACTTATTTATTTTTGGTTAGGGTCTGGGTTGGTGGTAATATTGGTAATTGCTTGAATTTTATTACTTTCATATTATCAGTTCTATACCTTTTGTGATATAACTCTCTCTCTCTCTCTCTCTCTCTCTCTCTCTCTCTCTCTATGTAGTGGATCATCTATGCATGTGATCTGTCAATTTATATGCTTACATAGTTGTTTTGCTTCTCATTTTTCTTTTGGGGATAAATTATATGGTGATATCTTCTTAAAGTTGAATTAAAAAAAATGGCAAGGACAATAATCAAACACTTAATCAGCTATGCATGTGATCTGTCAATTTATATGCTTACCTAGTTGTTTTGCTTCTTATTTTTCTTTTGGGGATAAATTATATGGTGATATCTTCTTAAAATTGAATTAAAAAAAACGGCAAGGAAAATAATCAAACACTTTGAATGCCCTGTATTTTCATGAAAAACGAAGTTTACCAGTTCTTACTGGCTTTGAAAACATTAATTTGAATGATGTTGCAGGTATGCAAGTTCATTTTATGGTCCTTTCCGAGAAGCATTAGACTCAAATCCCCGATTTGGTGACAAGAAAACGTACTGTACTCATGAAAGTTGAATTCTATATGTGACCTTCTCAATTTGTTTCACTGAATTCATTTTTATATTTCTTTTGGCTTGCAATTTACAGTTACCAAATGAACCCTGCAAACTATAGAGAAGCTCTTATAGAGGCCGGTGAAGATGAGGCTGAGGGAGCTGATATTCTGTTGGTTGGTATTGCTTTAGTTAAGAAAAACTGAGATGGCTACTAACTTTCTACTGACATTTTGATATCTATGCAACAGGTCAAACCTGGTTTGCCTTATTTGGACATTATAAGGCTTCTTCGGGATAATTCCTCATTGCCTATTGCTGCATATCAGGTATCTCAATTTGATTTGGCATTTCAATTTTTTATACTGATACAACCAAATGCATTTCAAGCCTTTGTTTTGGTCAAATACTTTGAAGTCTTGTCACCAGAAAGGACATTTTTTTTCTTTTTTTTTTTTTTTGTGCTTGTAGAAAGAAAGGACAGGCATTAACGCAGTAAATGATTGAACATGGCATAAAAACTAAAATGCTATTCGAAGTGTATCTAGTGATCCCCATTTATGGGTCCAATTTATATACACAATTCCAATATGAACTAAGAGTCAGAGGACTGAAAGAAACAAAAATGCTCACAGTTCTACTTTCAAAAGTGTGGAATTTTAACTGGGAATAGAGCTATTTTACTTGACTGCAGAACATAAGTAACTCCACCTAATATTCCAACCTGAAATCAAGGAAAAATATGACTTTATACCCTTCATAAATATAGAGAGAGAGAGAGAAATATAAAGAAAGAGATATTGGAGAAATAAATAAGGAAAGAGAGAAGGATAAAATTGGAAAAAGTATAATAAATTATCTTTGGAAGTTGTAAAAAGAAACTTATTGTGATACAAAATAAAACTTTAAAAAAGACACTTATTTTGAAATGGAGGGAGTATCATCTAAATTGAGGTACTTGCCTCCTCATGAGTGATGGAAAACTGTACATTTTTCTGGACAGAGCATTGGAAATCTGAACTTGTTTAAACCTAAATAGAAATGAAAACAATTGATTAATCTGGAAGTGTTGACCGGTGAGACCAAGAAGTTTTGAAGATTCATTTAGATTGTGCGGATGATTTAGCCGGCAGGCTTTGTAGAAGCTGTCCCTCATTTCTGTAGAAATGTCCGTTATGCTTGCTTAGCTGCTATTGTCATGCTTGGTGCCACATATGACAATTTTAGGTAGATAGCAGTTGATGATCTACCCCCATATCGCATCTATCAAATACTCCTCATTTATGCTTGGTCAATCTACTGAGTCATATAACTTCTACTAACAGTAGAGCAAGGGAAAATTTTGTTCTGGCATCCCAGTTATTTGGGTGTAAACTTACTACTCATATGGCATCAAATGCAGTGGAAGTTTGTGTTCTTTCTGGCATATCCTTTTATGTTAACTAAAATTGGTTTTCTTTTTTTTTTTCCCCTGTTTTCCCTATCAATGACTATACTACTGTAGAAGACTTTGCTCCGTACTTGTCAATAGATCTCAATGTATGAAAAGTAGGAAGAGAATATTTACTGTTTGAAATGAGAGGCAGAGATGTTCTTTAATAATAACTTTTACATTTCTTTGTAGCACTTTTGTTGGGATTATTGGATAGAATCCTATGTAAAAGTTACCACCCATATCTGAAAGTTAAGGGTTTATTTTAAATTGAAAATCAAGCATAAGTGGGTTTCTTAAATTTGTGTCTGGAAAGGGATAGAATAGCAGAGATTGCTGCAATAGTCGAGTTTTCTACAAAATAAATGCAAAGGAAACTGAAATCAGAATATCAAATTCTCTGGCGGTTCACATTAAAAGAAAAGCGAAGGAAACTGAAATCAGAATATCAAAGTCCTGGTGGTTCAGATGAAAAGTGAGTGGTGTAGCACAGAGTGGAAGGATGTAGTTGATTAGGTAGATTACCATGACTGTAGTTATGATTAGGTTCATTTATCGGGTGTTTGATGAGAAACATAGTCAACTTTCATAAAGTACATTTGATACAAATCCAAGAAACATGTTCAAATAGTAAAATTATCTAACATTATACGGCATTATATAAGATACTCAGCGATTTCTTTCGCTTGGTTCTTTATGTAAAGAATAATCTCCTTCCAGCAAAAACTAAAACAGAGGGACAGGCTTTGTTGATTTCTCAAATCACTGTCATTTACTTGCATAATATCTCTGGTTCCAACTCTCCCATCTCAGGCTTCTCATCTGCTATTTTGTATTTGTCCAGGTTTCAGGTGAATACTCAATGATCAAGGCAGGTGGTGTTCTCAAAATGATTGATGAGGAGAGGGTCATGATGGAGTCTCTGCTGTGTCTTCGTCGAGCTGGAGCTGACGTTATCCTCACATATTTCGCTTTACAAGCTGCTAGATGCTTATGCGGGGAGAAAAGGTGAGATCAAAAGGAGCTACGGGCAGAAAGTGAATTACTTCACAGAAGATGTTGTACATTTCATCTCCAACCAACTGCAGCAATCAGCTTGTATTTAGGGTGAGATTATTCATGCCCTTTTTCTTCTTTGATAGTTAATGTATAATAAGAAACTAAGTTAATGTAGCTCATCCAAAAATGATCTTTTATTTCCATTTTAACCCGGTCAAATCAGTGTAACATTTTCAGGTCAACTTTTTTTTTTGTCGTGAGTTGCTTGAATTCAATTTTCGTTTCCTTTTCTTGGATTTCAAAATCTTGTTTCCAATCTGCTGTTATATCAGTGTCATCAGTATCCTAGAGATTACTTGTTTATACAGTACCAAAACAGAAGAAACCTGATCAATTTGAAAGAAAGTCTGCTGATCCTAACACGGTAAGATCAGTATTTTATCTTTGGTTCGAGGCACGATAGAGGCCATCAGCAGAGCTGTTTCCGCTCCCTTGATTGCCGATTGACTCCAGCCTTATATCTCTGGGTCTGCATCAAGTGCCTCTTATTGTTGCTCTGTTTTGTTACTGCCATGGCAGTATAGTTGTTGGCTTTGCAAGGTGTATACTGGGCTCTAATTCAGCTGCTCTTGCAGAGGCCATTGCATGTAAAGCTATGGGTTTGGGCATTTGCTGTCCATTTAGGGTTCTCTTCCATTCAAATTGAAGGTGATTTACTAGACATTATTTCCAGAATCACTTCTTGGGTGTTTATTTTCCATACTTGTGCTCCTTTTCTGTTGTTAAGGTGAAGAACTGAACCAAGAATCTCTTTCTTCATCACCAATCGAATCACTGTTCCACCCAATCTCTGTTCACGTTTTTTCTTTTTCTTATCAATGAATAAATCTCTTTACTTTTATGACTTAAATGTTTTGTATTTCTCGAGAAAGTAATTCAATTGATGGGATTTAGTATGAGAACGCTCGGTCCTCAAAGCAAAGAGGATTGGAGCCGCCGCTAGTCCTCAGAGTAAGATGATCGGAGTTGTAGTGAGTCCTCTTACTAGAAGCATTGGTCAGACTGTTGGTGCCTTTATACAATTTACTTAAGTTGTATTTTAATTTTAAATTTAATTTTTTAATTTTTACTTCTAATTAAGATTGTGTTAAAAAGTAATTCGACACAAAATGTAGCGTACCACCTTAAATAGCTCATGTGCCGACCGCATGAGAAAATTTGGAGGATCACTTTTGGACACACGATCTTAATTAAAGGGCAAAAAAAAAAAAAAAAATGAGTTTAGGGATAAAATACGACTTAAGTAAATAATATAGAGGTATTTTAAGGAAATTGAAAATCCTGAATTGACGCCTTTCCATTTAAATGATTGCATGTGACTGATACGTGAACTTTTTAGGGTATTTTCACCATATTCTATAATGGTAGACCACTTTTAGTTTAGGGGTAAAATAAAATAAAAAATAAGTTTAGGGGCAAAATGCAATTTAAGTAAATAGTATATGGCATTTTGAAGAATTTCCCTTTCAATTAAACACTTCTTTTTATTAGTAAATTAGGAAATTCTATATTAATCCTAATAACATGTATGCTATTCATTTAAGTCCCAATTTAGTTTGATGGGTTGGTGAACGATTTTACCCTTATTAAAAAACTCATATGACGGTCATCTAACCAAAAGTGATTGAAAACTACTCGTCTCCTCCAGGTAAAGGTATTTTTAAACCCTCGTAAAAATTTATTAGACTTGAGTAGTTAGTGAAATAAATAATGTTATCACTTGGCGAACCATAAATTAGTAAAATGAAATTTAGCCGATTTCTCTTTTTAATTTGATTTTAGAGGGAGTAACGTATTTAGACAATTTACCCTTAGATAAAGATCACAAGTATTACACGTATCTCATTTTGTCAGGAACTGCCATTATAAATGATGATATATTTTATAATGATAAATATAAATATTTTAGATATAGAAAATTAAAACTAAAGATTATGGCTACATTTTGAAAAATGTAACTAATTAAAATCTATTTATCACTATTTTCTACTTTTTTATTACTTATTTAGGGGACCGATAAATCTAACTTGAAAATATGAATGTATAACGCGAAAAAAATCATTATTTCCCTCATATTTTTCTCTCCACAGTTTCTCTCTAACCTCTCTTTACTCCTTTTCCACTCTAAAACTAAAATCTTTAACATTGAACTTGAATTGGAGGTATATATAGATCATTATGAAGAATTTGTAGAAGAAAATATCAATTTAGATGTAAGAAAAGTTAAATTTTTTTTTTTCAAAATTAGGCTCGGATCGCACGGACGGGCGACCCGAACATGGGCGGATTGCCCAGATGAGCGACCAGAACACATCCGGGTCACCGGCTCACGTCCGGGTCACCAGCCCGAGCGACTGGCTCACGCCCGGGTCCCCAGCTCGGGCGATTCGAGGTTTTTTTTTTTTTTTAAAGAAAGAATTTTTGTAGGTATTTGGAAAACTTGAAACATGAATAACTTTGCGATTGGATGTCCGTTTTACACGTATGACCACTCGTTCTGATGGTTCTCGTAAAGTGGAACGCAACGGTATCATCGAAAAAGTGATCCGGATTTTTTTGCCCCTAAACGCGTCCGGATCACTTTTTCGACGATGCCATTGCGTTCCTCTTTACGAGAACTATCAAAACGAGTGGTCATGCGCGTGAAACGTACATCCGATCGCAGAGTTATTCATGTTTCAAGTTTTCCAAATACCTACAAAAATTCTTTCTTCCTATAAAAAAAAAAAACTCGGATCGTCCAGGCTGGCGACCCGGACGTGAGCCGGTCGCCTGGGCCGGTGACCTGGATGTGTACGGGTTGCCCATCTGGGCGATCCGCCCATGTTCGGGTCACCTGTCCGGGCGATCCGAGCCCAGATTTGAAACTGAGTGGAGGAGTAGAGAGAAGTTAAAGAGAAACTGTGTAGAGAGAAAAATAAGGGAAAATAATGATTTTTTTCGCGCTATACATTCATATTTTCGAGTTAGATTTATCGGCCCTTATTTATATCAATAAAATTAACTGAAAAGAAATAAAAAGAATTTCTTTAAGAAAAATAAAAAATAAAAAAAGGAAATAGGAAAAAAGAGGGAGTATTCTATTGAACCGAGCTCGGGCTTCCAAAATCCCCATTAACTGACAGGAAACCTCTGGAACTGTCCTTCTGTATTCGCCGAAGACCTAACTTCCGATTTCCACCGGACCACCCATTTGAACATCGCTCCGGTATCGGCTCTATCTCCCCCTCTCAGTGGCAATTAACGTGTAGGCAACTGGAAGCTTCTTTTCTCGTTAAATCATTCATTTTGTAGTCTATGATGTGAGAAATCAATGGTGCTTGTGTAGGAGTTTGTTTATTTTCGTTTTAGCATGAAAGAAGGGTTCTTGGGGTTAATTTCTGGCGTCAGTAAATGTATCTGTTAATGATATTTGTGATTCTTGCTCCCCGCCACCCTCTTCGTTTGCCTTAAGTGACTCATTCTGTATACTTAGTTTTTATTTTTCTTTTTTCTCAGTGTATAATTAGTTAATCTCTTCCTCTGTCTGTGTTCTAAATGAGCCTAGATGGATTGGTAAGGGTTTTATGTAGGCTTGTTGCCAGAGAGTGGCATTACATTCTTAGACAGTGGACGATGATATATTATTTTCTCGATATTCTATTACCCAAGGTCCCAAAGTGCAGATGTGCTTGACCTTCAACCCTTTTAGCTTTTCCATATAGTTCTCTCTTGCAATTTGAGGAAGGCATATTATTGAAAAATTTCATTGCCTGTTTGTTTTATAGAAATGATGTGGAGGCCGAAAAGCTAAGTAGGAGATTCGAAGAAAGAATTTTTACAATGAAAACCTATATCCTGTAATAGATTTACATCACCTTCTCTTGTTTACTAAAGTAAGTACTTTGTCATGCTGTGGACCTGTTATATTCTAGTCCCAGTGACGAAAATCTAGTTGTTGTTCTCTTTTGAGTAGTATAAATCATAATTCCTTTCTTTTGACTTACAGTAATGACTTTATGACATTTGGTGTTTGGTGGTTTCAATGATATTAATGGATTGAAAATTCTTTATCTTTTCAATTCTATATGATGTTTCATTGGAGTTTACAGTCATTGGTTTTTCAAACTACTATGTTCTGCATTTAGTTCTCCTTTGTAAGCATTTCCGTGATGATGTTTATTTTATTGCAGTAGTACGCGATATCAGACTGGAGAAATGTTTAAGAACACCTTTCAGTCTGGTTTTTTATCCATATTATATAGTCTTGGGTATGTCGAATTTGACCTTCAAAGCATTTGGAACTTATAAAAAATTTTATCTTGTGCCGAACTGATTTTCTTACATCATGTTCAGGAGCAAGCCTTTGCAGATATGGGATAAAGAAGGTATCCAGATACAATATCTGTTGTTTGTTTTATTGGACATAGTAATGGATGTTGTGAATGTGTCAGTTTTTTACTTTTCCTTCTTTACAATATTATCAACAAATTAATAGTACCATTTGTAATTCTTAAAATGTTCATTGGTGCCTGAGTTGTGGACCTAGAACCGTGCTAGCCTACTCTTCGTATCGGGTACTGGCATTATTTATTTTAGTATGGTTGTGTACACCGGAAAAATACAACAAGATAGTTGTCCGCTCAGCAACAGCAAAACAGTTCGAGAAGTTTAATTTAGAGCAGACAGGGATTTTTTGTCATATATTTAATATTTGTTTCCTACAGCATTTTCGGTATCTTTGAAATATCCATCATTTCCATATGTTGTTTATTTTCCGGATTTCATACAGTTGTCAATGGGACCATCAAGCGGATAGAGGATGAAGACATACAATCCAATGTTCTTGAGATAGTTGGATCAAATGTCCAATCAACATATATCACATGTCCAGCTGATCCAAATGCAACGCTGGGGATAAAGCTTCCATTTCTAGTTATGATTGTGAAAAATCTAAAGATGTTTTTCACGTTTGAGATTCATGTGCTGGACGATAAAAACGTCCGTCGGCGATTTCGTGCTTCTAATTATCAAGTGTGTAAGTCCTTCCCTGTTTTTATTTTTGTTTGATCTCTGTTGATTAAACAAACTTATAGAGCAGAGAGACTGATTAAATAAGGGAAATGAAAAAAGAAACTAGAAATTGCTGCTTCTTTTCCAAAGTTGATAGCTGGTAAAAGATGAATGGGCCGATGATTTTTATGGAACTACCTGAATGGTTACTGTTCAATACGTTCCTATGCATCTATTATTGAAGCTTGCTTCATTTAGTATAGCACGTTGCTTTCCTTCTCTTTGATTATGTGGATTCTTAGGTCGTGGTTCAAGCAGACATTTGATTTTGCAGTAAGAACTGAACAAAGAGAAAAAAATTTGTGAAATGACCTTACCTTTACCTTAGACTTGTCCAGTTCCGGGTGGAAACCCATTCTATAGTTCTGATCTGATATATAACGCCTGTGGTTGGGATTGGCATGTGTTTCCAAGTGTTGAGTAAAGAAAATATATGAAAGTTGTTCAGTAGTGTTATAGTGCAGGTTAGTTTCGGACAGCAGTATTTTTGGCTAATTTTGCTGCCTAGTTTGCATTTCTAACTTAATTTCAGTTTTTTCGATGTTATCATTTGATAAACGAAATTGAACATCTCCTTTCTACAAATGAGAACCATGCACGTCTGCTGATGCATATGCTTAATTTTGCTACATGATGGATGAAAAATGGCATTTTCTTGTTTCTACATGTGCAAAGTCATATGCTTAGCTAATATAGGGGAAGAATAAAGTGAAAAGGGGAAAAATTTTCATCTTATTCTCTCGGTTATCATTGGTTTGAGACAAACTTGGTTTCAGAGTAATGATCTTGTTACAAAGGCTAACTATGATTCAGCGCAATTGGTTATACTCTTTCTCTCGTCTTATTTATTTGGTTTTGCAGGATGGGAGAATTTTGTAAGGTAGTTCTAATTGTGTGATCCCTGAATAAAGTGAAATGACTATTTCAGAATGACTCTTTAAGTGTCTATAAAACTAAAACTTACGTTTCTATTTTTTTATTCCGCAATATGATTTTAGGCTGTAACAAGAGTAAAGCCATATATTTGCACCATGCCCTTGAGAATGGATGAGGGTTGGAATCAAATTCAGTTGAATCTTGGTGATTTGACCAGAAGAGCTTATGGAACCAACTACACAGAGACATTGAGAGTTCAAGTTCATGCCAATTGTCGTTTAAGGAGGATTTATTTCTCGGACCGCCTTTATTCAGAGGAAGAACTACCACCGGAATTCAAATTGTACCTTCCAATGCAGGTAATTTAAATATTACTGATTCTGACTAAAAAAATTCCCCATTTTTTGTTTGAACAATTTCGTGGTTTCTCAAACTTTCTGCTTTTCAATTGCTGTCTTTGCAGAAAGCCTGATGAGAGCTCGATTACTGTTAACAGAGCATGCTTTTGCAGAAAGCCTACAACATTGTTCGTGGGAAAATTTGGAAATAATTTACTCTTGAGAATTTCTCACTTGGCTTTCGTAAAAGTGAATTCTTTGTGAGAGGAGATGTGGGATTTAAAATGAGAAATTTGTATCGAGTGCATGACTATTATTGAATGTTTAGGTTGTGTTTGGTTCAAGGATTTTGGTGTGGGGAAAATGAAAATGAAATTCTTGAGAAGTTAAAATCCATACTTTGTTTGGTCAGTTGATGAAAATATTAAGGAAATAGAAATTTTCATGTTTGGTTTGTAGATTTTAAGATTGAAAAGAAAAAAGAAAACAGAGAAAAAGAATGATATAAAAAAAAGGTCTTATTTGTACCATAAATAAATATTAAACACTTTACCAACATTAATATATTTTTAGGTTTTTAAAAAATAATTCATTTCTTTAACAACTAAATGTGTGTTTTCTGTATTCAATTTCCGTTGAAATTTTCATTTTCTTAATATTAAATTTAAGGCGTTATGTATATATTTTTAATCTATAACTCACAGGAGTCGAGTTATAAATTATAATACAACTATATATTTTTTTGGTAACTCTTGGAGGGCACGGGGCCCTGCACTAAACTAACAAAGTGAATCTTACTAATTTGTATGATTTGAACTGATTATCTCTTACTTAGCAAATTAGGTGAAGGTATCTAAGCGAGAAGCATCGCGCTATCGGACCTCTTGTCTAGCCCACTCATATGTTTCTATCCTTACAAGCAAACAAGTAAACGGAGCCTAAACGATATACAAGAGGAGCCCAAATCTAACTAAAAAGATCTAACCAAAATCCCAAAATGGAAGCCCACTTAAATTGCAATTCAGATTAGGGAAACAACAAGCTGGATTTACCACAGTCGCGTTGAAGAAACTTCTGACGTTAGATTCAAGAGACTCCCGATCTCCTTAAGCAGCGAACAAAATGGAGTGACCTGATACTCATCGTCATGAAAGAATCACCATACCGCTGGTTGTTCGAGCGAAGTAAGCTGCCACCGAAATGACTGTCATATACAACAAGTTAAGCAATGCACTCTCACCCCTAGATGAACCGGAGAACTGCCGCAACTACCCCAAAACCTAGCCAATCCCTCAGTTATCAGCTCCCGCGTTGCCTTTATACTGATGCCCTGCACCAAACCCAGCATATCAAAGCCGAAAAAGAGGCTCGAGACTATAAAACCATCAAAATAACATTGAAGGGGAAGGGACCACTGTCCGTCACAAATCGTCCCCAGCCGATCACCTCTACGGCCAAGCTGCCCCCACCATACAACTCATGTATCGTGCACGGTACACTCCACGGAAGAAACGACGTCGTCCCAATAAAACATAAAAAAGTGAAAAAATTATTCCGGTCGCAGCAAAAATAAGTGACACATGAGGTAAGATGTTCCATAAGTTATGTATTAATGTTCATTGAGTGATGTGTTAATGTATGTTCTATCAGTGCGGGTTTCAATACGTTTTATGTCAAGTTTGCTTTATTGAATGATATTCTACATTATTATGTGTTAGGTGGAACAGTAACATACAACTTTATCACCCACATATGCTGAAAAAAAAAATATCACGACTTAATATTTCATAAAATGTTACTTATGTAATCATGAAACTACAGTTATATTTTCATGAAACATTAGCAATTGAAATATAAAATTACAATTATATTTTTATGGAATATTAACAGTTGAAAAATATGAATTTCACAAGAAAAAATATCATTAATATGAAAACAAAACTACTACTGCCATTATGGAACATTGACAATTAAAAAATGAAACTATATTTATATTCCCACGGAACATTAGAAATTGAAATATGGAACTCCGTAACTCTGGTGACATAGTATTGATGTTTTATAGATTATGTATTAAAGTTCTATTAAAATATAATACATGGGAATATAATAGATGTTTCATCAGTTCTCTACAGGTTTCTATGGTACATTAGCAATTAAAATATGGAACTATAGTTATATTCCCATAGAACATTAGATTTTCCATAGAAATAGTACTGATGTTCCATAGATTATGTGTTAATGTTCTATTAAAATATAATACATGAGAATATAATAGATGTTCCATCAGTTCTCTATGAGTTTCCATGCATTTTGTGCTAGGTTTGCTTTGTTGTAATAATTTTTTTATGAATTATGTGTTAATGTTCCATGTGAATAAAATATATGTTTGATACGTCCACTGGGGGTTTCTGAGTTTTCCACACATACAACAGTATAATTTTAACAACTAGAAACCCCATCAATCGCACAGAAAAAATGTTTCTTCCTCCTCATCTCCTCTAAATAACGATTTTTCCATAATTCTCCATGCACAAATACACTGAATAAGATAAAAAAAAATATCAAATTGCTACTGCTATTATGAGACATTAACAATTGAAATAAAACTTTAGTAATTGAAATATAGAACTCTGTAATTCCGGTAACATATAACTTTTTAACTCACAGAGAAAACATCAATTACACAAGAAAAAACAATTCTTTCTCCCAATCTTTTCCAGTAACGATTTTTTCATAATTCTCCATAGATTTACCTAACATAATACACTGAATAAGATTAAAAAAATATGAAAACAAAATTTTAAATAGATAAATTTGGAGAATATTGGTGAAATAGAAGAAGGAATGAAGAACAAAGGAAAGGAGAAGGAAATGCGATGACCGTACAAAATTTGAGAAGAGAAGACACGTGAAAATATAGAACCCTAATATTTTGTATCAGATACAAAACGACGCTGTTTCAATATAAGACTACCGTGCAGTATATCTCGAGATATACAATATAATTTACGGAAAAATTCAACTAAAAATATATTAAATTATCGAGCAAAATATTGTAAGTATCTGTAAATATTTTTTTTTATTATAAAGGATATCCATAAATATGTTAAAGTAAGATAAACAGTTGTAAAGAATTGACCATCTTAATGATGTGTATATAAAATTCAACAAGCTTAATTCCTATTATTATTAGATTAATCAAAATTATCTAATCTCCACCCTTCATTTTTCCTTGCTTTTGTTTGCTATTGTGAAGATCTGTTTTATGTGAAAAGTCAGCGATCTCTCTCTCTCTCTCTCTCTCTCTCTCTCTCTCTCTCTGCACGAAACCATTCCCTCAAACACCTTCGATATTCAAACTTTGTTTTGCTTCCAGGAACAGCAACGGAACGGAAGATAGCCAAAAAAAACACATTCGAAGGTGAATTTGATATCCAGTATTTGATGATTTTTTACATAAGATGATGATGATGATGATGGTAGAAAATTGTGCTACTTGTGTGTTGTTTTGAGATAAAGTATTAGAGATGGAGAATAATAATTATCAAGGTGATTTAGCTGATATTATCAGAGCTACCGGCGGCGGAACCATCCATGAGGCCGCCAGTGAAGTAACTTCCGTCAGAGATAGCTGGCAGTTTATGAACAATCAGATTGATGAATTTGGTGATCCATTTTCGAACGTTCGAGATCCACTCCTTCACGATCTTCATATGCCTACTTCTTCATCATCATCCTTCTTCAACACTACCGATGATATTATTGTTATTAGCTCTAAAGTTGATAATACTAATGGAGGTTTCGATGGTAGCAGCAGCAGCGGCGGCGGCAAAAAAATTAGACCTGAGCAGGAGATTATTATAAGAAGACCAACAAATGATAATAATATGTTCTCACGAATGGTTCAGATCTCTCCACATGCCAAGTTAACACCATCTCCATCTCCAACAGCGCCTTCACCAAAAGGATCACTTTTAGCCGCCGGAAATGAGTTGATGATTAGTAACTCAAAAGCTTCATCCTCCTTGGTGGAAAATACTAGTATCGGTGGTGGTGGTACTGGTGGTGGTGTTCAGATCTCATCTCCGCGAAATACGGGACTTAAACGAAGGTCAGCAGAATCACTTCCAAGGAGATATGATCATTATTTAATCAAAATTTTTATATTTTAAATCATTTTTTGGCTGGCTGGCTGGCTACTGGTAGTTATTATGATCATATTATTCAAATATATATATATATATATATATATAGAAATTGCCTGATATATAGGGTTTTGCTTAATATAATTGCAGAGTTCTCAAAGCTAATTAAATGCTCCTCCTTCAAATTTTTTTTTTAATTTCAAATTTACAACAAAAAACATGCATTTAATAATCTTCATAATTAATTTCTCTTTGTATATCAAAATTTTTTGTCCAAGCAAAAGAAATCAGAAAAGATAAAAAGCGAAACTGAAAGTGATAAGATTTATTCTCAAAAAGTCTAAATCCAACAGTTCTCGGCTGCTACAAAAACGAAAAGATGACACATATTTGACAGATATGATTATTACATATGCTTTGTATTTAAATTATGGAAATTGTTTTTGGCAGGAAGAGTCAAGCAAAGAAAGTAGTTTGTATACCGGCGCCGGCACCGGCGAATAGCAGGCCTAGTAGCGGAGAAGTTGTTCCTTCTGATCTATGGGCATGGAGGAAGTACGGTCAGAAGCCTATCAAAGGCTCTCCCTATCCAAGGTCAGTTAGTTCAGTTCCTACCTCCGTGCAAATATCAAGATTTATAAATTTCATAGATAAAATTATAAAAATTTTACAAAAAATTTCATCCGATTTCAATTACATATTTCTGACTTCCTCATATATGAGTCTTTGAAAAAATATAAAAACAGAAAAAAGAAAAATAGAATGTAGCGAAAATACAGATGGCCGTGGTTACATTTTTCTATATTTTTTTAATTTTTGTAATAGACTAATCGTGTTTTGAGTAAGTTCATATATACATGAGAGACAATTTTAAACTATCTCGCACTTCTTTTCAAGAATAATACAAGAAAAATGATTAAATAGTCTTTAAGAATCTCTAAACAGGCACATTATATATATATTCTTGGAAGGAATATGTAATATTTAGCTACAAGTTGACGTTCCATATGAAAGATTTCTATTTTATTGAAAATTATAGCATCGAAATACTTAGGAATATCTAAGAATAAATAGCGTAAATAAAAAAGAGCTAAAGTTAATGTGTAAATATGTGTAGTTTTAAAATTGTAAGGGAAATTAGCTTAAATGCTACAAAATAACATGGTAGTCATATCATTTTACCACTAAATTTCATTTTATTATTCTTATTTTTTGTAATTAAACAATTTTTGAGTGTTCTTTTCGTGTTGTAATACCTCTGAAATTTGTAAAAACTATTTTACTTTTAATAAATATTAAAATATTCATATTTCCTTGAATTTTATTATGTGTGGAGATAGACTAACATGAACATATATTGCTTTAAGTGACATTTCATTGGTGTAAAAAAATTTGCAGGGGTTACTATCGATGTAGTAGTTCAAAGGGTTGTTCAGCAAGGAAACAAGTAGAAAGGAGCAGAAATGATCCAAATATGCTTGTAATTACATATACTTCTGAGCATAATCATCCATGGCCAACACAAAGAAATGCTTTAGCTGGTTCAACAAGATCATCATCTCACCCATCAAAGTCCACAGCCATGGCGGCTTCATCATCTTCAAAGACAACAGCAGCAGCAGCAGCCCATCAGAAAACTACAAATTACTTAAAGGAAGAATCAGAAGAACAAAACGATATTCAAAGGCTCCTCCTCCTCAATGATAATAATCAATCAGCAGCGGTGAAAAAAGAAGAAGTAATAGAAGATCATAAACAACAAATGGACGTCCTGGAAGATATTCATGAATTTACTACTGAAGAAGGGTTTCAACACAGCTATAAACCATCGTCATTGCCTTATGATGAATCTCATACTAATAACAGCAGCCGTTCTGAAGATTTCTTTGCTGATTTAGGTGAATTAGAGGCAGACCCTCTAAATCTCTTGTTCAGTCAAGGCTATTCTGGAGTAGTAGAAGATGATCATGCAGGGCGAGAAAACAAAGCTGCTGCTTCCTCCTTAGATCCATTATTCGGCTTTTATGATTGGACCGGCAACAACAATAAGAAGAGTAACAATTATTCAATACAAGAAGCCTCTAACCACCACCAGCAGCATCAGCAGCAGCAGCAGCAGCAGCCATTCTAAAATGGTCATTATGCAAAATTACAAGCTCCTCACTGAACTACACACAATATATACATAATTCACCATATATAGGTGCAATGCAATATGAGTCCAGGTCAGGGTTTTAGCTTAATTTGTTAGCATGCATTTTTTTTAAACTCTAAACTTTGACGTGTGATTACTTCTATAAAAAAAAAGCATTTACTTAGTGGAATTCGACTAAGAGACTCACATTATTGCATAGGTGTTTTTTTTAACAAAAATAATTACACTTAAAACAAAACGTATAAATTATATATGACTATATATAATTAATTTATCTACTTTGTGTTATATATATATTCTTTTTGCCTTTTTTCCTATTCCACGAGTTCTTGTTATCTAGTTATTTACCGGAACAGTCAGAAAGGTTAGGAAAAAGAGTAAAAAGGACTACTGCCTGCTGGTTGATTGGGAGCAGTCGAATTCCTTTTGGGAATATTGTTGGATGGGACAGAAAGCTGAGGAACAGAAGGTTTCAACAGTAAATTCAAGTACATTTATCAGACATGACAGGAAAACTCAGTAAGAGGGCTTTCATATTGGATGGGACTCTCATCTTCCCAGTGGGAAAAATCATTATCATATTTGGCCCCTCTCCCCTTCTAAATAAGATGAGAAAAATCATTATCATATTTGGCCCCTCTCCCCTTCTAAATAAGACTTTTCGAAAGGTGAAATTCTTCGTTCACAAAGTTTCGAACTAACTGTTCAATATTTAAATCGGAGATAAAATTACGGTGATTCAACATGCGCGCACAAAGAAAGTGAACTGTTTGTTTGGCAACTTTCTGTTTCTTTTATCACATTTGGGGAGCTTGAATGAATAGCTATTAAAAGATTGTTTAAAGCATTAAATTGTTTGAGATAAATTTTATAAATTTTCTCAATGATATTTATTTATTATATATCTTTCTTTTTCTTCCTTTTTTAATTTTATTTATTTTTATTTGTGTATGATGAAATGGAGAAAACAATGTAGGTCAACAAAATCTCCGTGATAAGAGACATGTTTTACCTAATCGAGTTAGCTCTTGATAACAAGTACAAACCTTCACGTATTTATTTTTTCAATTTGCTATTAATGAAAAATATTATTATTTTATCTCTAACATATTTTTGTTTGTTAATTTGATCTATAACAATTTTTATATATTTTGTACTAAATAAATTTAAATATAAAAATTTTGCTCACTTTGGTCAATTCATAATGTATATGACTAGATTTCATTAGCTTTGTTATATTTATATTGAGCTTTTCTATGTTTATGTCACGATAATTATTGATTCTTGCTTATAGTATTTCATAATTGGTAGAGAGATTAAGAATTTCTTGGTTTGAGCTATAAAGTTTTTCGTCATTATATGGAAAAAAATGGAGCCAAAGCTCAATAATTTTAAAAAATAATGGTGAAACGGAAACTAACGGGTACCTAAGAAATGATCGGAATTGACGAAATTCGTTGAGTTGATTGTTCGAAAATCGGCGATGTGTAATTCGAAACCGTTTAATATACACTAAGCTAAATTTTTATCGTTTCTTCCAAAAAAAGTCGTCTTGAAAATTTTTTAAAAATTCTCTTTATGGTCCTCATGTTGTATAAATCAATTGTACAAAGTTTTAGCTAAATATCATTACTATAAAAATATATAAAAATTAAAATTTTTTCGTCATTATTATAATGGGCAAAAATAGAACAAAAGCTCACTAATTTTAAAAAATAATGGTCAAACGGACACTAACGGCCACCCAGGAAATGATCAGAATCGACGAAATTCGTTAAATGGATTGTTCGAAAATCGACGATGTGTTATTCTAAGTCGTTTAATATATATTAAGCCAAATTTTTAATGTTTCATCCAAGAAAAAGTCATCTCGAAAAGTTCTTAAAAATTCTCTGTATGTTCCTCATGTTGTATAAATAAATGTACAAGGTTTTAGCTGAATATCATTTCTATAAACTTAGTGAATCGTTTTGAGCATTTATTATAGAGAATTATTTTGCGGACATAAATTTTGTAAAAACGTAACGATTAACTCATAAATTCGACCTTCAAAGGACAATTGAAACTTTTTACGATTATTTTTAAAACATGAGAAACATATAGAATTATTTTGAGCAATTTTATAGAGAACTATTTTCTGGACCAAAATTTTTGGAAAAATGTGATGTTTAATTTACAGATTTAGCCTTCAAAGGATAGCTGAAACTTTGTGCGATTGTTTTTAAAACATGAGAGATATAAAGAATTATTTTGAGCAATTTTATAGAGAAGTATTTTTTGGATAAAATTTTTTAGAAAACGTGATCATGCATACAATATGAAAAACATATAGAATTGATTTGAACAATTTAATGGATAAATATTTTTTGGACCTAAATTTTTTGAAAAACGTGATGATAAGCACATGAATTTGTGTTTTAATAGACAAGTGAAACGTTTTGCAATGTGTCTTTACGACATGAGAAACAAAGTGAATCATTTTGAGTAATTTTATAAAGAATTGTTTTGGAGACATAAATTTTGTAAAAAACATAATAATTAACTCACATATTCAGCCTTTAAAGGACAAGTGAAACTTTGTACGATTATTTTTAAAAAATGAGAAACATATAGAATTATTTTTAGCAATTTTATGGAGAACAATATTTTGGACCAAAATTTTTAAAAAACGTAATGATTAGCACACGAATTCGGGCTTGTACAGATAAGTGAAACATTGTACCATATATCTATACAACATAAAAACATACAAAATTGATATGGCAATTTTACGGAGAAATATTTTTCGGACCTAAATTTTGCAAAAAATGTGAATGCACACGAATTGAGGCTTTAACAGGCAAGTGAAACGTTGTGCGATGTATCTTTACAACATGAGAAAAAGAGTGAATCATTTTAAGCAATTTCATAGAGAATTATTTTGCGGACATAAGTTTTTTAAAAAACGTAATAATTAACTCACAGATTCGGCCTTAAAAGGACAACTGAAACTTTGGACGATTATTTTTAAAATATGAGAGACATATAGAATTATTTTGAGCAATTTTATGGAGAACTATTTTTTGGACAAAATTTTTTAGAAAAACGTAATGATTAGCACACGAATTCGAGCTTCTCAAGACAAGTGAAACATTGTGCCATATATCTATACAACATGAAAAACATATAGAATTGATATGAGCAATTTAATGGAGAAGTATTTTTCAGACAAATTTTTTTAAATAACGTGATGATTAGCACACAAACTCAGGCTTCAACAGGAAAGTGAAACGTTGTTCGATGTATCTTTTCAACATGAGAAAGACAACGAATCATTTTGAGCAATTTTAATTGAGAATTATTTTGCGGACATAAATTTTTTAAAAAACGTGATGATTAACTCACATATTCGACCTTCAAAGGACAACTAAAACTTTGTATGATTATTTTCAAAACATAAGAAACATACAAAACTACTTTGAGCAATTTTAATGGAGAACTATTTTTGGGACCAAAATTTTTAGACAAACGTGATGATTAGCACACGAATTCAGGCTTTAATGAGAATGTAATATTTCTATTGGTGTATTTTTACTAAATGTGAAATATTCATAATCGTTTTGAGAAATTTTTTGGAGAACTTTTCTCGGACCTAAATTTTGTAAAAAAACGTGATGATTAGCTCACGAATTCGTGCTTTAATAGGAAAGTAATACTACATTTGGTTTATTTATACAATATGAAAAACATTCAGGATCTTTTTGTGCAATTTTTTTAGAACTTTTTTTGGGACCGAAATTTTGTAAAAAAGGTGATAATTAGCAAACGAATTCGGGCATAAATGGGAAAGTGCTACTTCCATTGGCTGCATTTATAAAGAATGAAAAACATTTAGAATCGATTTGAGCAATTTTTTGGAGAACATTTTTGGACCAAAATTTGGTATAAACTGTGATGATTAGCCCACGAATTCTGGCTTTAATGAGAAAGTAGAACTTCGTTTGGTTTATTTATACAATATGAAAAAATTCAGAATCTTTTTGGGAAATTTTTTTGGAGCAGTTTTTCGACCTAAATTTTGTAAAAAATGATGATTAGCACTTGAATTCAAGCATCAATGGGAAACGGGTACTTCTATTGGGTGTATTTATACAGCATTAAAATATTCAGAATCTATTTAAGCGATTTTTTGGAGAACCTTTTTTTGGACCTAAATTTTGTAAAAAGCGTGATGATTAGCACACAAATTCAGGCTTCAGCGGGAAAGTGATACCTCATTTGGTTTATTTATACAATATGAAAAACATACAGAATCTTTTTGAGCAATTTTTGGCATATCTTTTTTCGGACCTAAATTTTTTAAAAAACGCGATGATTAGCCAATGAATTCGGGCTTTAATCGGAATGTGATACTTCTATTGGTGTATTTTTACTAAATGAAAAATATTCAGAATCGTTTTGAGAAGTTTTTTGGAAAACTTTTTTCAGACCTAAATTTTGTAAAAAACGTGATGATTAGCACACGAATTCATGCTTTAAAGGGGAAGTAATACTTTGTTTGGTTTATTTATACAATATGAAAAAAATTCAGAATCTTTTTGAGCAGTTTTTTTAGAACTTTTTTTCAGACCTAAATTTTGTAAAAAACGTGATGATTAGCACACGAATTCGGGCTTTAATGAGAAAGTAATACTTCGTTTGGTTTATTTATACCATATGAAAAACATACAGAATCTTTTTGAGCAATTTTTGGGATAACTTTCTTCGGACCTAAATTTTTTTAAAAAAGTGATGATTAGCCAACAAATTCGGGCTTTAATTGGAATGTGATACTTCTATTGGTGTATTTTTACTAAATTAAAAAATATTTAGAATCGTTTTGAGAAATTTTTTGGAGAACTTTTTTCAGACCTAAATTTTGTAAAAATCGTGATGATTAGCACACGAATTAGTGCTTTAATGGGGAAGTAATACTTCGTTTGGTTTATTTATACAATACGAAAAATATTCAGGATCTTTTTGAGCAATTTTTTAGAACTTTTTTTGGACCAAAATTTTGTAAAAACCGTGATGATTAGCACACGTATTCGGGCTTTAATCGGAATGTGATACTTCTATTGGTGTGTTTTTACTAAATGAAAAATATTCAGAATCGTTTTGAGAAGTTTTTTGGAGAACTTTTTTCAAATCTAAATTTTGTAAAAAACGTGATGATTAGCATACGAATTCGTGCTTTAATGGGGAAGTAATACTTCGTTTGGTTTATTTATACAATATGAAAAACATTCAGGATCTTTTTAAGCAATTTTTTTAGATTCATGATCTTTTTGAGCAATTTTTTTGGAACTTTTTTTGGGACCAAAATGTTGTAAAAAACGTGAGGATTAGCACATGAATTCGGGCATAAATGGGAAAGTGCTACTTCCATTGGCTGCATTTATAAATAATGAAAAACATTCAGAATCGATTTGAGCAATTTTTTAGAGAACCTTTTTTCGGACCAAAATTTTGTAAAGAACGTAATGGCTAGCACACAAATTCGAGCTTTAATGAGAAAGTAATACTTCGTTTTGTTTATTTATACAATATGAAAAAATTCAGAATCTTTTTGAGCAATTTTTTTGGAGAACATTTTTTCGAACCCAAATTTATTAAGAAACGTGATGATTAGAAAAAGATTCGAGCATCAATGGGAAACTGGTACTTCTATTGGGTGTATTTATATAGCATTAAAAATATTCAGCATCTATTTGAGCAATTTTTTGAAAAACCTTTTTTTGGAACTAAATTATTTAAAAAATGTGATGATTTTAGCACACGAATTCGGGGTTTAATCGAAAGTGATTCATCAGTTGAATTATTTATAAAATATGAAAAACATACATAATCTTTTTTGAGCAATTTTTGGGATAGCTTTTTTTTCGGACCTAAATTTTGTAAAACAAGTGATGATTAGCACACGAATTCGGGCTTTAATCAGAATGTGATACTTCTATTGGTGTATTTTTACTAAATGTGAAATATTCAGAATCGTTTTGAGAAATTTTTTTGAGAACTTTTTTTGGACCTAAATTTTGTAAAAAAGGTGATGATTAGCGCACGAATTCGTGCTTTAATAGGAAATTAAAACTTCGTTTGGTTTATTTATACCATATGAAAAACATTCAGGATCATTTTGTGTAATTTTTTTAGAACTTTTTATGGGACCGAAATTTATTAAAAAACGTGATGATTAGCACACGTATTCGGGCATAAATGGGAAAGTGCTACTTCCATTGGCAGCATTTATAAAGAATGAAAAACATTCAGAATCGATTTGAGCAATTTTTTGGAGAACCTTTTTTCGGACCAAAATTTGGTTTATTAGAAAGTAGAACTTCGTTTGGTTTATTTATACAATATGAAAAAATTCAGAATTTTTTTGGAAAATTTTTTTGGAGCACTTTTTTCGGACCTAAATTTTGTAAAAAATGATGATGACCACTTGAATTCGAGCATCAATGGGAAACGGGTACTTCTATTTGGTGTATTTATACAGCATTAAAAATATTCAGAATCTTTTTGAGCAATTTTTTGAAAAACCTTTTTTGGGAACTAAATTATTTAAAAAATGTGATGATATTAGCACATGAATTCGGGGTTTAATCGAAAGTGATTCATCAGTTGAATTATTTATACAATATGAAAAACATACAGAATCTTTTTGAGCAATTTTTGGGATAACTTTTTTTTGGGACCTAAATTTTGTAAAAAAAGTGATGATTAGCACACAAATTCGGGCTTTAATTAGAATGTGATACTTCTATTTGTATATTTTTACTAAAATGAAAAATATTCAGAATCATTTTGAGAAATTTTTTGGAGAACTTTTTTTTGACCTAAATTTGTTAAAAAACGTGATGATTTGCATACGAATTCGTGCTTTAATGGGAAAGTAATACTTCGTTTGGTTTATTTATACAATATGAAAAACATTCAGGATCTTTTTGAGCAAATTTTTTAGAAATTTTTTCGGACCAAATTTTTTAAAAAAACGTGATGATTAGCAAACGAATTCGGGCATAAATGAGAAAGTAGAATTTCGTTTGGTTTATTTATACAATACGAAAAAATCCAGAATCTTTTTGAGCAATTTTTTTTGGAGAACTTTTTTCGGGTCTAAATTTTGTAAAAAAACGTGATTATTAGCACATGAATTCGAGCGTCAATGGGAAACGAGTACTTCTTTTGGGTGTATTTAACAACATTAAAACATTCAAAACCTATTTGAGCAATTTTTTGGAGAACCTTCTTCGAAACTAAATTTTGTAAAAAAGTGATGATTAGCACACGAATTCAGGCTTGAAAGGGAAAACGATGCTTCATTTGGTTTATTTATACAATATGAAAAGCATTCAGAATCTACTTGAGCAATTTTTTGGCGAACCTTTTTTCGGACCTAAATTTTTTAAAAAGCGTGATGATTAGCACACGAATTCGGGCTTTAGTGGGAAAGTGATACTTCATTTGGTTTATCTATACAATATGAAAAACATACAGAATCTTTTTGAGCAATTTTTGGGTAAATTTTTTCGGACCTAAATTTTTTTAATAAACGTGATGATTAGCCAATGAATTTGGGCTTTAATTGGAATGTGATACTTCTATTTGTGTATTTTTACTAAATTAATTATATTCAGAATCGTTTTGGGAAGTTTTTTGGAGAACTTTTTTCAGACCTAAATTTTGTAAAAAACGTGATGATTAGCACACGAATTCGTGCTTTAATGGGGAAGTAATACTTCATATGGTTTATTTATACAATATGAAAAACATTCAGGATCTCTTTGAGCAATTTTTTTAGAACTTTTTTTGGGACCGAAATTTTGTAAAAAACGTGATAATTAAAACACGAATTCGGGCATAAATGGGAAAGTGCTACTTCCATTGGCAACATTTATAAAGAATAAAAAACATTCAGATTCCATTTGAGCAATTTTTTGGTGAACCTTTTTTCGGACATAAATTTTGTAAAACATACGATGGCTAGCACACGAATTCGGGCTTTAATGAGAAAGTAATACTTCGTTTTGTTTATTTATACAATATGAAAAAATTCAGAATCTTTTTGAGCAAATTTTTTTGGAGAACTTTTTTTCGGACCTAAATTTTGTAAAAAACGTGATGATTAGAAAATGATTCGAGCATCAATTGGAAACTGGTACTTCTATTGTTTGTATTTATACAGCATTAAAAACATTCAGAATCCATTTGAGCAACTTTTTGAAGAACCTTTTTTCGGACCTAAATTTTGTAGAAAAACGTGACGATTTTAGCGCACAAATTCGGGGTTTAATCGAATGTGATACATCGTTTGAATTATTTGTACAATATAAAAAAGATACAGAATCTTTTTGAGCAATTTTTTTAGAACTTTTTTTCAGACCTAAATTTTGTAAAATACGTGATGATTAGCACACGAATTCGGGATTTAATGAGAAAGTAATAATTTGTTTTGTTTATTTATACAATATTAAAAAATTCAGAATCTTTTTAAACAATTTTTTTTGGAGAAACTTTTTTCGGCCCTAAATTTTTTAAAAAACGTGATGATTAGCACATGAATTCGAGCATCAATGGAAAACTGGAACTTCTATTGGGTGTATTTATACAGCATTAAAAACATTCAGAATCTATTAAAGCAATTTTTTTGAGAACCTTTTTTCGGACCTAAATTTTGTTAATAACGTGATGATTAGCACACGAATTAGAGCTTTAATTGGAAAGTGATACTTCGTTTGGTTTATTTATACAATATGAAAAACATTCAGAATCTTTTTGAGCAATTTTTTTAGAACTTTTTTTCGGAACTAAATTTTGTAAAAAACGTGAAGATAAGCACACAAATTCGGGCTTTAATGGGAAAGTGATACTTAACTTGGTTTATTTATACAATATTAAAAACATTCACAATCTTTTCGAGCAATTTTTTTACAACTTTTTTCGGACCTAAATTTTGTAAATAACGTGATAACAAGCACACGAATCGGGCTTTAATGGGAAAGTGATACTTCATTTGGTTTATTTATACATTATTAAAAAACATTCACAATCGTTTTGAGCAATTTTTTGGAGAACTTTTTTTCGGACCTAAATTTTGTAAAAAACTGTGATAATTAGCACACGAATTCAGGCTTTAATGAGAAAGTAATACTTCGTTTGGTTTAACTATACAATATGAAAAACCTTTAAAATCATTTTGATCAATTTTTTAGAGAACTATTTTTCGGACCTAAATTTTGTAAAAAATGTGATGAGTAGCACACGAATTCAGGCTAAAACGGGAGAATGATACTTCGTTTGGTGTATTTATACAACATGAAAAATATTCTGAATTGCTTTGAACAATTTTTTGCAATACTTTTTTTCGGACCTACATTTTGAAAAAATTGTGATGATTAGCCCACGAATTCGGGCTTAAATGAGAGAGTGATACTTCGTTTGGTGTATTTATACTACATTAAAAACATTCTGAATTCTTTTGAGCAATTTTTTGGAGAACTTTTTTCCGGACCGAAATTTTGAAAAAATCGTGATGATTATAGCACACGAATTCAGGCTGAAACGGGAGAGTGATACTTCGTTTGGTGTATTTATAGAACATTAAAAATATTCTGAATTGTTTTGAACAATTTTTTTACAATACTTCTTTTCGGACCCAAATTTTTAAAAAATCGTGATGATTTGCACACGAATTCGGGCTTAAACTGGAGAGTGATACTTTATTTGCTGTATTTATACAACATGAAAAACATTTAGAATCGTCTTGAGCAATTTTTTGGAGAACTTTTTTCCGACCCGAAATTTTGAAAAAATCGTGATGACTAGCACACCAATTCAGGCTGAAACGGGAGTGTGATACTTCGTTTAGTGTATTTATACAACATGAAAAACATTCTGAATTGTTTTGAACAATTTTTTGCAATAATTTTTTTCGGACCTAAATTTTTCAAAAATCGTGATGATTAGCACACGAATTCGGGCTTAAACTGGAGAGTGATACTTCGTTTGCTGTATTTATACAACATGAAAAATATGTAGAATCGTCTTGAGCAATTTTTTGGAGAACTTTTTTCCGAACCGAAATTTTGAAAAAATCGTGATGATTGGCACAAGAATTCAGGCTGAAACGGGAGAGTGATACTTCGTTTGGTGTATTTATACAACATGAAAAATATTCTGAATTTTTTTGAACAATTTTTTGCAATACTTTTTTTCGAACCTAAATTTTTAAAAATCGTGATGATTAGCACAAGAATTCGGCTTGAACTGGAGAGTGATACTTCGTCTGGTGTATTTATAGAACATGAAAAACATTCTGAATTGTTTTGAGCAATTTTTTGGAAAACTTTTTTCCGGACCGAAATTTTGAAAAAATCGTGATGATAGGATACGAATTCGGGCTTAAACGGGAGAGTGATACTTCGTTTGCTGTATTTATACAACATGAAAAACATTTAGAATCGTTTTGAGCAATTTTTTGGAGAACTTTTTTCCGGACCAAAATTTTGAAAAAATCGTGATGATTAGCACACGAATTCGGGCTTAAACGGGAGAGTGATACTTCGTTTGCTTTATTTATACAAATGAAAAACATTTAGAAACATCTTGAGAAATCTTTTGGAGAACTCTTTTCCGATCCGAAATTTTGAAAAATTCGTGATGATTAGCACACGAATTCAGGCTGAAACGGGAGAGTGATACTTCGTTTGGTGTATTTATACAACATGAAAAATATTTTGAATTTTTTTGAACAATTTTTTGCAATAGTTTTTTTCGAACCTAAATTTTTAAAAAATCGTGATGATTAGCACACGAATTCGGGCTTAAACTGAAGAGTGATACTTCGTTTGTTGTATTTATACAATATGAAAAACATTTAGAATCGTCTTGAGCAATTTTTTGGAGAACTTTTTTCCGAACCGAAAGTTTGAAAAATTCGTGATGATTAGCACACGAATTCAGGCTGAAACGGGAGAGTGATACTTCGTTTGGTGTATTTATACAAATGAAAAATATTCCGAATTGTTTTGAACAAATTTTTGCAATACTTTTTTTCGGACCTAAATTTTTAAAAAATCGTGATGATTAGCGCACGAATTCAGGCTTAAACTGGAGAGTGATACTTCGTTTGCTGTATTTATACAACATGAAAAACATTCCGAATTGTTTTGAGCAATTTTTCGGAGAACTTTTTTCCGGACTGAAATTTTGAAAAAATCGTGATGATTATCACACGAATTTAGGCTGAAACGGGAGGGTGATACTTCGTTTTTTGTATTTATAGAACATTAAAAACATTTTGAATTGTTTTGAGCAATGTTTTGGAGCACTTTTTTTCGGACCGAAATTTTGAGAAATTCGTGATGATTAGCACACGAATTTAGGCTAAAACGGGAGAGTGATACTTCGTTTGGTGTATTTATACAAATGAAAAATATTCTGAATTATTTTGAACAATTTTTTGCAATACTTTTTTTCGGACCTAAATGTTGAAAAAATCGTGATAATTAGCACACGAATTCGGGCTTAAACTTGAGAGTGATACTTCGTTTGGTGTATTTATAGAACATGAAAAACATTCCGAATTGTTTTGAGCAATTTTTCAGAGAACTTTTTCCAGACCGAAATTTTGAAAAAATCGTGATGATTAGCACACGAATTCAGGCTTAAACGGGAGGGTGATACTTCGTTTGGTTTATTTATAGAAAATTAAAAACATTATGAATTATTTTGAGCAATGTTTTGGAGCACTTTTTTTCGGACCGAAATTTTGAAAAATTCGTGATGATTAGCACACTAATTTAGGCTAAAACGGGAGAGTGATACTTCGTTTGCTGTATTTATACAAATGAAAAATATTCTGAATTGTTTTGAACAATTTTTTCCAATACATTTTTTCGGACCTAAATTTTGAAAAAATTGTGATGATTAGCACACGAATTCGGCTTAAACGGGAGAGTGATACTTAATTTGCTGTATTTATACAAATGAAAAATATTCTGAATTATTTTGAATAATTTTTTGCAATACTTTATTCCGGACCTACATTGAGAAAAAATTGTGATGATTAGCCCACGAATTCGGGCTTAAACGAGAGTTTGATACTTCGTTTGGTGTATATATAGAACATGAAAAACATTCTGAATTGTTTTGAGCAATTTTTTGGAGAACTTTTTTCCGGACCGAAATTTTGAAAAATTAGTGATGATTAGCGCACGAATTCGGGTTTAAACGAGAGATTGATACTTCGTTTGCTGTATTTATACAACATGAAAAACATTTAGAATCGTCCTGAGCAATTTTTTGGAAAACTTTTTTCCGAACCTAAATTTTAAAAAATTCTTGATGATTAGCACCCGAAATTCGGGCTGAAACGGGAGAGCGAAACTTTGTTTGGTGTATTTATACAACATGAACAATATTCTGAATTGTTTTGAACAATTTTTTGCAATACATTTTTTCGGAGCTAAATTTTTAAAAAATCGTGATGATTAGCACACGAATTCGGGCTTAAACTGGAGAGTGATACTTTGTTTAGTGTATTTATAGAACATGAAAAACATTATGAATTGTTTTGAGCAATTTTTTGGAGAACTTTTTTTCGGACCAAAATTTTGAAAAAATCGTGATGATTCGCACACGAATTCAGGCTGAAACGGAAGTGTGATACTTCGTTTGGTGTATTTATACAACATAAAAAACATTCTGAATTGTTTTGAACAATTTTTTGCAATACTTTTTTTCGAACCTAAATTTTTAAAAAATCGTGATGATTAGCACACGAATTCGGGCTTAAACTGAAGAGTGATACTTCGTTTGCTGTATTTATACAATATGAAAAACATTTAGAATCATCTTGAGCAATTTTTTGGAGAACTTTTTTCCGAACCGAAATTTTGACAAATTCGTTATGATTATCACACGAATTCAAGCTGAAACGGGAGAGTGATACTTCGTTTGGTGTATTTATACAACATAAAAAATATTCTGAATTGTTTGGAACAAATTTTTCAATCCTCCTTTTGGGACCTAAATTTTTAAAAATCGTGATGATTAGCACACGAATTTGGCTTAAACTGGAGAGTTATACTTTGTTTGGTGTATTTATTGAACATGAAAAACATTCTGAATTATTTTGAGCAGTTTTTTGTAGAACTTTTTTCCGGACCGAAATTTTGAAAAAATCGTGATGATTAGCACACGAATTCAGGCTGAAACGGGAGAGTGATACTTCGTTTGGTGTATTTATAGAACATTAAAAACATTATGAATTGTTTTGAGCAATGTTTTGGAACACTTTTTTCCGGACTGATAGGACACGAATTCGAGCTTAAACGGGAGAGTGATACTTCGCTTGCTGTATTTATACAATATGAAAAACATTTAGAATCGTTTTGAGCAATTTTTTCCGAACTGAAATTTTGAAAAATTCGTGATGATTAGCACACGAATTCGGTTTTAAATGGGAGAGTGATACTTCGTTTGCAGTATTTATACAACATGAAAAATATTTAGAATCGTTTTTAGCAATTTTTTTGAGAACTTTTTTCCGAACCAAAATTTTGAAAAATTCGTGATGATTACCATACGAATTCAGGCTGAAACGGGAGAGTGATACTTCGTTTGGTGTATTTATATAACATGAAAAATATTCTGAATTGTTTTGAACAATTTTTTGCAATACTTTTTTTCAGACCTAAATATTTAAAAAATCGTGATGATTAGCACACGAATTCGGGCTTAAACTGGAGAGTGATACTTCGTTTTGTGTATTTATAGAACATGAAAATATTCCGAATTGTTTTGAGCAATTTTTCGGAGAACTTTTTTCCGGACCGAAATTTTGAAAGAATCGTGATGATTAGCACACGAATTTAGGCTGAAACGGGAGGGTGATACTTCGTTTTGTGTATTTATAAAACATTAAAAACATTATGAATAGTTTTGAGCAATGATTTGGAGCACTTTTTTCCGGACAGAAATTTTGAAAAATTCGTGATGATTATCAAACGAATTTAGGCTAAAACGGGAGAGTGATACTTCGTTTGGTATATTTATACAAATGAAAAATATTCTGAATTGTTTTGAACAATTTTTTCCAATACTTTTTTTCGGACCTAAATTTTGAAAAAATCGTGATGATTAGCACACGAATTCGGCTTAAACGGGAGAGTGATACTTCATTTGCTGTATTTATACAAATGAAAAATATTCTGAATTAATTTGAATAATTTTTTGCAATACTTCTTTCCGGACCTACATTGTGAAAAAATTGTGATGATTAGCCCACGAATTCGGGCTTAGACGAGAGTGTGGTACTTCGTTTGGTGTATTTATAGAACATGAAAAACATTCTGAATTGTTTTGAGCAATTTTTTGGAGAACTTTTTTCCGGACCGAAATTTTGAAAAATTCGTGACGAGTAGCACACGAAATTCAGGTTGAAACGGGAGAGTGAAACTTCGTTTGGTGTATTTATACAACATGAACAATATTCTGAATTGTTTTGAACAATTTTTTGCAATACTTTTTTTCGGACCTAAATTTTTAAAAAATCGTGATGATTAGCACACGAATTCGGGCTTAAACTGGAGAGTGATACTTTGTTTGGTGTATTTATAGAACATGAAAAACATTCAGAATTGTTTGAGCAATTTTTTGTAGAACTTTTTTCCGGACCGAAATTTTGAAAAAATCGTGATGATTAGCACAAGAATTCAGGTTGAAACGGGAGAGTGATACTTCGTTTGGTGTATTTATAGAACAATATAAACATTATGAATTGTTTTCAGCAATTTTTCGGAGAAATTTTTTTCGGACCGAAATTTTGAAAAAATCGTGATGATAGGACACGAATTCGGGCTTAAACGGGAGAGTGATACTTCGTTTGGTGTATTTATACAACATGAAAAACATTTAGAATCGTCCTGAGCAATTTTTTGGAAAACTTTTTCCCGAACCGAAATTTTGAAAAATTCGTGATGATTAGCACACGAAATTCAGGCTGAAACGGGAGAGTGAAACTTCGTTTGGTGTATTTATACAACAAGAACAATATTCTGAATTGTTTTGAACCATTTTTTGCAATACTTTTTTTCGGACCTAAATTTTTAAAAAATCATGATGATTAGCACACGAATTCGGGCTTAAACTGGAGAGTGATACTTTGTTTCGTGTATTTATAGAACATGAAAAATATTATGAATTGTTTTGAGCAATTTTTTTTAGAATTTTTTCCAGACCGAAATTTTGAAAAAATTGTGATTATTGGCACACGAATTCAGGCTCAAACGGAAGTGTGATACTTCGTTTGGTGTATTTATACAACATGAAAAACATTCTGAATTGTTTTGACCAATTTTTTGCAATACTTTTTTTCGGACCTAAATTTTTAAAAAATCGTGATGATTAGCACACGAATTCGGGCTTAAACTGGAGAGTGATACTTTGTTTGGTGTATTTATAGAACATTAAAAACATTCTGAATTGTTTTGAGCAATTTTTTGGAGAACTTTTTTCCGGACCGAAATTTTGAAAAAATCGTGATGATTAGCACACGAACTCAGGCTGAAACGGAAATGTGATACTTCGTTTGGTGTATTTATACAACATAAAAAACATTCTGAATTGTTTTGAACAATTTTTTGCAATACTTTTTTTCGGACCTAAATTTTTAAAAAATCGTGATGATTAGCACACGAATTCTGGCTTAAACTGAAGAGTGATACTTCGTTTGCTGTATTTATACAATATGAAAAACATTTAGAATCGTCTTGAGCAATTTTTTTGGAGAACTTTTTTTCCGAACCGAAATTTTGAAAAAATTCGTGATGATTAGCACACGAATTCGAGTGAAACGGGAGAGTGATACTTCGCTTGGTGTATTTATACAACAACAAAAATATTCTGAATTGTTTTGAACAATTTTTTGCAATACTTTTTTTCGGACCCAAATATCTAAAAAATCGTGATGATTAGCACACGAATTTGGGCTTAAACTGGAGAGTGATACTTCGTTTGGTGTATTTATAGAAATGAAAAACATTCCGAATTGTTTTGAGCAATTTTTCGGAGAACTTTTTTCCGGACTGAAATTTTGAAAAAATCGTGATGATTAGCACTCGAATTTAGGCTGAAACGGGAGGGTGATACTTCGTTTTATGTATTTATAGAACATTTAGAACATTGTGAATTTTTTTGAGCAATGTTTTGGAGCACTTTTTTCTGGACCGAAATTTTGAAAAATTCGTGATGATTAGCACACGAATTTAGGCTAAAACGGGAGAGTGATACTTCGTTTGATGTATTTATACAAATGAAAAATATTCTGAATTGTTTTGAACAATTTTTCCAATACTTTTTTTCGGACCTAAATTTTGAAAAAATCGTGATGATTAGCACACGAATTCGGGCTTAAACTTGAGAGTGATACTTCGTTTGGTGTATTTGTACAACATGAAAAACATTCCAAATTATTTTGAGCAATTTTTCGGAGAACTTTTTATGGACTGAAATTTTGAAAAAATCGTGATGATTAGCACACGAATTCAGGCTGAAACGGGAGGGTGATACTTTGTTTGGTGTATTTATAGAACATTAAAAACATTATGAATTGTTTTGAGCAATGTTTTGGAGCACGTTTTTTCGGACCGAAATTTTGAAAAATTCGTGATGATTAGCACACGAATTTAGGCTAAAACGGGAGAGTGATACTTCGTTTGGTGTATTTATACAATTGAAAAATATTTTTAATTGTTTTGAACAATTTTTTCCAATACTTTTTTTCGGACCTAAATTTTGAAAAAATCGTGATGATTAGCACACAAATTCGACTTAAACGGGAGAGTGATACTTTGTTTGCTGTATTTATACAAATGAAAAATATTCTGAATTATTTTGAATAGTTTTTTGCAATAATTTTTTCCGGACCTACATAGTGAAAAAATTGTGATGATTAGTCCGCGAATTCGGGCTTAAACTAGAGTGTGATACTTCGTTTGGTGTATTTATAGAACATGAAAAACATTCTGAATTGTTTTGAGCAATTTTTTGGAGAGCTTTTTTCCGGACCGAAATTTTGAAAAATTCGTGATGATTAGCACACGAATTCGGGCTTAAACGGGAGAGTGATACTTCGTTTGCTGTATTTATACAACATGAAAAACATTTGGAATCGTCCTGGGCAATTTTTTGGAGAACTTTTTTCCGAACCGAAATTTTGAAAAATTCGTGATGATTAGCACATGAAATTCAGGCTGAAACGGGAGAGTGAAACTTCGTTTGGTGTATTTATACAACATGAACAGTATTCTGAATTGTTTTGAACAATTTTTTGCAATACTTTTTTTCGGACCTAAATTTTTAAAAAATCGTGATGATTAGCACACGAATTCGGGCTTAAACTGGAGAGTGATACTTTGTTTGGTGTATTTATAGAACATGAAAAACATTCTGAATTGTTTTGAGCAATTTTTTGTAGAACTTTTTTCCGGACCGAAATTTTGAAAAAATCGTGATGATTAGAACAAGAATTCAGGCTGAAACGGGAGAGTGATACTTTGTTTGGTGTATTTATAGAACATTAAAAATATTATGAATTGTTTTCAGCAATTTTTCGGAGAAATTTTTTCCGGACCGAAATTTTGAAAAAATCGTGATGATAGGACACGAATTTGGGCTTAAACGGGAGAGTGATACTTCGTTTGCTATATTTATACAACATGAAAAACATTTAGAATCGTTTTGTGCAATTTTTTGAAGAACTTTTTGCGGACCGAAATTTAGAAAAATTCGTGATGATAATGCACACGAATTCAGACTGAAACGGGAGAGAGTGATACTTCGTTTGGTGTATTTATACAACATGAAAAACATTCTGAATTGTATTGAAAAATTTTTTGCAATACTTTTTTTCGGACCTAAATTTTGAAAAAATCGTGATGATTAGCACACGAATTCGGCTTAAACAGGAGAGTGATACTTCGTTTGTTGTATTTATACAAATAAAAAATATTCTGAATTATTTTGAATAATTTTTTGCAGTACTTTTTTTTGGACCTACATTTTGAAAAAATTGTGATGATTAGCCCCCGAATTCGGGTTTAAACGAGAGAGTGATACTTCGTTTGGTGTATTTATACAAAATGAAAACATCTGAATTGTTTGAGCAATTTTTTGGAGAACTTTTTTTCGGACCGAAATTTTGAAAAATTCGTGATGATTAGCACACAAATTCGGGCTTAAATGGGAGAGTGATACTTCGTTTGCTGTATTTATACAACATGAAAAATATTTAGAATCCTCTTGAACAATTTTTTGGAGAACTTTTTTCCGAACCGAAATTTTGAAAAAATCGTGATGATTAGCACAAGAATTCAGGCTGAAACGGGAGAGTGATACTTCATTTGCTGTATTTATACAAAAGAAAAATATTCTGAATTATTTTGAATAATTTTTTGCAGTACTTTTTTTCGGACCTACATTTTGAAAAAATTGTGATGATTAGCCCACGAATTCGGACTTAAACGAGAGAGTGATACTTCGTTTGGTGTGTTTATACAACATGAAAACATTTGAATTGTTTGAGCAATTTTTTGAGGAACTTTTTTCCGGACCGAAATTTTGAAAAATTCGTGATGATTAGCACACAAATTCGGGCTTAAACGGGAGAGTGATACTTCGTTTGCTGTATTTATACAACATGAAAAATATTTAGAATCGTCTAGAGCAATTTTTTGGGGAACTTTTTTCCGAACCGAAATTTTGAGAAAATCGTGATGCTTAGCACACGAATTCAGGCTGAAACGGGAGAGTAATACTTCGTTTGCTGTATTTATACAAATGAAAAATATTCTGAATTGTTTTGAACAATTTTTTGCAATACATTTTTTCGGACCTAAATTTTTAAAAAATCGTGATGACTAGCATACGAATTCGGGCTTAAACTGGAGAGTGATACTTCGTTTGGTGTATTTATAGAACATGAAAAACATTATGAATTGTTTTGAGCAATTTTTTTGAGATCTTTTTTCCGGACCGAAAGTTTGAAAAATTCGTGATGATTAGCACACAAATTGGGGTTTAAACGGGATAGTGACACTTCGTTTGCTTTATTTATACAACATGAAAAATATTTAGAATCGTCTTGAGCAATTTTTTGGAGAAATTTTTTCCAAACCGAAATTTTGAAAAAATCGTGATTATAGGACACGAATTCGGGCTTAAATGGGAGAGTGATACTTCGTTTGGTGTATTTATAGAACATGAAAAACATTCTGAATTGTTTTGAGCAATTTTTGGGAGAACTTTTTTCAGGACCGAAATTTAGAAAAAATCGTGATGATAGGATACAAATTCGGGCTTAAACGGGAGAGTGATACTTCGTTTGCTGTATTTATACAAATGAAGAACATTTAGAATCGCTTTGAGCAATTTTTTGGAGAACTTTTTTCCGGACCGAAATTTTGAAAAATTCGTGATGATTAGCACACGAATTCTGACTGAAACGGGAGAGAGTGATACTTAGTTTGCTGTATTTATACAACATGAAAGACATTTAAAATCCTTTTGAGCAATTTTTTTTAGAAATTTTTTCCGAACCGAAATTTTGAAAAATTCGTGATGGTTATTAGCAAACGAATTCAGGCTGAAACGGGAGAGTGATACTTCGTTTTGTATATTTATACAACATGAAAAATATTCTGAATTGTTTTAAACAAGTTTTTGCAATACTTTTTTTCATACCTAAATTTTTAAAAAATTGTGATGATTAGCGCACGAATTCAGGCTTAAACTGGAGAGTGATACTTCGTTTGCTGTATTTATACAACATGAAAAACATTTAGAATCGTCTTGAGCAATTTATTGGAGAACTTTTTTCCTAACCGA